>QAOA01001289.1:89774-106642 GCA_003255065.1 Cercis canadensis
GATTTCCCAAGGTAAGAAGCAGTGCTTGTAATATTTTACTATGTTTTTGAAGCTTGAGACAAAGATGATATGTTAAAATAGAATTTGTGTTGTAATATTTTACTATGTTAAGCTTCTTTACATTTTGTGTTGTTTCCCATTGCAGGTTTTGCTTGTGTGCTATATAGCAGCCACCACAACCTATGGATCCATGGCCATCCAAGGCTATCTAATGTTTGGAGACCATCTAAATTCCAAATCACATTAAACCTCCCAATAAAAAAATTTAGCTCTCACGTAGCAATTTATACAACAGTAATCAACCCCTTCACCAAGTATGCAGTTGGCGTTACGCTATTGGCGAACGCCATTGAAGACAGAGTATACAAAAGTTTGGCTACCAGCATCCTCATAAGAACAGTGATTGTGGTCAACACTATGGTTGTGGCCATATTCTTTCCTCTTTTTGGGTACATCTTGGCTTTTATGGGGGCATTGTTTATTGTCACAGACGCAATGTTACTACCCTGCATCTGCTACTTAAAGATTAACAAAGCTACTTTAAGGATGGGGCTAGAGTTGATTGTTACTAAGTACCAAAATTAAGTGCATTTCAATTTGATCTAGACAATCAAGATTTGGTATCGAGCAATAATTAAAATGCAAAAATAGTAAAAGAGGTAGAAATATGGATGAGAATTATCTAGAGTTTCCGATTTCACCATAGCTATTATAAATTGTTATCCCTACTTCAGTAGTCAAGAATTATCTTTCCAATTGCTAGCCAAGAACCATAAACTATCCATTAGCCTTTCCGAAGATCAAACAAAAATATTCTCAAATTATGAGCCCACTGTTGTGAAAAATCTAAACGCAAGTGTACTTTATCGTTTCCAAGTAATAAGATGAGATAGAGTATCGTTCCCACGAGGACTAACGTATCAACTACTGAAATTGGGTTAATCTCAATTTTATCTAATCAATAAGTATTGCAGAATTTTCAAGAAAGAACTTTAAATAAGCTAAAAGTAAGCTAAGACAGTTAAAATGATGATTTAATCAAGAGAGAAATATCTAGGGCTTTTGATTTCACCATAGCTATTCCGATTTGCTATTCCTAATTCATTGATGCAACAAGGGAACTGAAACTATTGTTTATTGATATCTAGCACTGAACTGACGTGCTGCTTTTATAGGTGCCTTACAAGTACACAAGCTACAGACTCTCTACTAAGGCTAATGTTGATAACAGTAAAAGAATAAATAAGATAACTAATGCTATTGTTGATAACAGTAAAAGAAATAATAAGATAACTACTGCAGAATATAAATAATGCAGATAGCAGTAGAACTAGAGTCCTTGGTGCATACACCCACGTCCATGCATATCTATGCATTTTAAGTGTATCGTGGGTTGGGTCATTTGATCCTAGTGCTGACCCTTGGGCCCACCGTATAATTCATTGACCAAGAACAATATTCCTAATTGCTAGCCAAGAACCCTAAATTATTTATTAGCCTTTCCCAAGGTCAAACAAAAATATCTCTAAGTTATGAACCCACGATATTCCTATGTGCATTGCGAATAACCTAGAAACTCACTGAATTTTACGGTTCTTTTTAATTGACTACACAGGCCATAGAGGTATATTCTTATCCTACATGCAACCTATGTTCTTAATCCCTATGATCTTTAATTACAAATTATCTCACAGTCTCATTGTAATTATTTAATCAACTAGTTGGTGATCAATCAATTAGAAGCATGAAGGCTTGAGAAGAAGAAGACAATTTAATAAAGGAGTTCTTGAATTAAAGAAATAGACAATAACAAATCTTCCTAGCTAGGCTACATCATAGCCTTAGAAGGGAATTTAGTTCATAGCAAAAAGAAAGACCATAGTAAAGTAAAATTCAGTCATCATTCAAAGAGCAAAAGAATAAAAATTCTGTGATGTAATCCCAATCGGCTTCACAAATCTCCTCTTCAATCCTTATTTTTGCTCTCCATCTTGCCCCCAAAGAGTCCAAAATTGAATCCCCTTAAGAATTCCTAAAATTTCCTATTTATACTTTCTCTAAAAGCCCTAAAGAAACTAAGAAAAAAAGAGCATGTGTTCAGAAAAATCGCACGGGCGCCGCGGCCCTGGATTTTGGGCACCGTGGCACTGAGTTGCTATCCAGCTTTGAAGTTTCTTGGTCCAGGGGCCACGGCATTGGGTTTTAGGCACCGCAGCTCTTGAATTTTGTCCTAAAAACTTCCCAATTCTTCATTCTAAACTATAAAACCTACAATTTAACATAAAACATCTCATTAGATGATGATTAATCTCAATAAACAATCAAATAATTAAGTAAATGATATCTAAAAAGTGGATATAAAAGTCACTCAACACCCACTATATTCCTATGTGAATTACAAATAACCCAAAAATTCATTTAGTTCTTTGGATCTCTTAATAGCTACATAAACCATCAGGGTATATTCTTATCTCTAATGCAATCTATCATCTTAATCCCTGTGATCTTAAATTACAAATGATCTCTCAGTCTCATTGCAATTATTGATTACACTAATTAATGGCCAGTTAATTAGAGGCATAAAGAATTGAGAAGAAGATAACAATTGCTAAAGAAGTTCTAGAATTAAAGAACTATAGAATCACAAATCTTCCTAGCTAGGCTACATCATAGCCTTAGAAAGATAAATAAAGCATGATAGAATAAATTCTAGACATGATTGAAAGGAAAAAGAATAAAACTCAATATTGAAGCTAAGAGTTGTTATCACCAATCATTGCTCCAATTCTTGCCTTGCTCTTGCTTGCTTTTAAAACGTTCAAACTAACTCCCTTTTTCAAAACCTAGTGTCCTATTTATATTTTTTCTTACAAAATCCTAACTAAACTTACGAAAATAAAAGTCACCACCTATACTCTGAGTTGGAGCATTGAGGCCCTTGATTTCAAGGGCCAAGGCGCTCTTGTAGAATTAGAAGTCACAAGCACTGAAGCCCTTGGCCTCTGGCTCGTACCCTTGTTTCCAAGCTACAAGCGTTGAGGCTATTGTAATGAGGCACCACAATACTTTGCTACTGGAAGTTGGACTCATATGTGGGCAAATGGGTGCGGATGTGTTGCTCAACAGGCGCTTTGTTTTTGGAAAACCTCTTGGTGCACGTTGGTTGGAGCGCTGTAGCACTTGGAGTGAGGCACTAATGCCCTGAGTTGCTACCTCATTGTTCCAAACTTTGCCATTTGTTCCCCTAAACCTCGAAATCTATATATCTTAGATCAAAACAACAAAGTTAACAAAAATACATTATTTAATATTGAAATTACTCAAGAAACAATACAAAACATTAAGCTAAAAGTACCAAAAAAGTGGATATAAAATCTACTCAACAAATGCCCCCAAACTTGACATTTTTCTTGTTCTCAAGCAAAGAGAAAAAGAAAAGATTAAATATACTCTACAACTAAATGCAGAGTGAAAAATTAATCTACTAACCATACAAGCCTCAAAGATCTCTAATAAGCACAACTCCTAGAAAAATTTCAAAATGTTACGAGTGTCTAAACTGTTAATCCAAGAATCAACCTTATCTTATTAACATTTCCTCTGTGTGTGTAAATATAGCCCTTGCTTACCCTACTCTCTATACTTAAGTCAGATTATAGAAACAAGCTCACATATAATAGTCTCTAATTCAAGACAATATAAAATCTCATATGCTTGCTTTCATGTTAGTCTCCACTAATATAGGTAAATCAAAACAAAAGGGATTAAAAGGACTTTTTATTGGCTGATAATGTGAGGCTGGGTTAAAGGCAGGACAATAGATAAACATGTGGCTCAGGTCACCCATCACACAGTTTCAGTTTAGAACAATTCTCAAGAGCTTCCATCTTTTTCACTTCTAGCTCCCCCAAACTTGTTTTCATCATTACTTTGCCATTCACTAATAAGATTTATTTCTTCTCTTTTGGGTTACTACACCCCATGCTCTATAAAATAGTCTTTTTTTTTTTTTTTCCATTTCATAATTGTATTTTCTTTACATTGCAAATACTTTCTTTTCAGCAGGGATGTTGAAATTTACTTTCCATTGCTTTTATGGCAATTGCATTGACATTTTTCTTTCCTTTACTCCACACATCCTTCCTTTTATTTTCTAGCTTTAGATACTCTTAAAATTGAATATGAGCTTAAGATGAGAGGTACAAATAAAGAGATAAATCCAATGGCTAGGAGCAATGTAGGTGACAAAAAAAAAAAAAGCTAGTTCAAGCTCAATGAGGTATGCTAGGGATAAAACATCATTCATAGGAATAGCTAGAAAGGTCAAATTGAACAACAATGGCCCATATCATATTCCTAATATTGCACAGCCTAGGATTTCGCCTCGATTTTCAATCAAACAAGTTCTAGTATTCTGTGAGATTTTTGAAATGACTAAGCTCACATAATTATCTCTAAGCATGCAGATTTCAAGCAAACAGGGCTATGTGCTCAGTAATTCAGGAAATTCCAATTAGATTAGTATTAACACAGGAGTTAATTAGAAACAAAAACACATCATCTATCATTTTTCTAGAACTGTAATCAGGGAAAATCAGTTTTATCATAGGCCCAAGGTTTTTAATCAAAATTTCTCACTCAAGAATCCTACTGTACAACCTAAAGAAAACAGGAAATAACATAATTTCTACCTAGAAAAACCNTATCATATTCCTAATATTGCACAGCCTAGGATTTCGCCTCGATTTTCAATCAAACAAGTTCTAGTATTCTGTAAGATTTTTGAAATGACTAAGCTCACATAATCATCTCTAAGCATGCAGATTTCAAGCAAACAAGGCTATGTGCTCAGTAATTCAAGAAATTCCAATTAGATTAGTATTAACACAGGAGTTAATTAGAAACAAAAACACATCATCTATCATTTTTCTAGAACTGTAATCAGGGAAAATCAGTTTTATCATAGGCCCAAGGTTTTTAATCAAAATTTCTCACTCAAGAATCCTACTGTACAACCTAAAGAAAACAGGAAATAACATAATTTCTACCTAGAAAAACCATAAAGATACCCACTAATTTAGACACATATTAGCATAACCAAAAAAAAAATTATTTTCCACCCCCAAACTTAAGGGAAACATTGTTCTCAATGATGAAATAAGGAAATAAACAAGAGAGTTTAGAACTTCCCTGAGATGGTGGTGGTTCACTCATCATCATCATCAATAGTGCCCCGTGGAGCTAATGGATTGAATGGAATCACTAGTGCAATAGGAAAAACAAGTTGAGTAGTCCCCGGAGTAAGAATGCCCTGGTTCAGGAGTTGGGTGAGAGCCTGTGTCATAGTTGCATTATGTGCTAACTAATGTTGCATGAAGACGCCGAGCTATTGGTTTTGCACTTGAAGAGTATTGTTGATGTTGTTAATGTCTGCCTCAATCTTATCAAACCACTTAGCGACAGAAAGAGGATAACATAGTTGGGTTGATTGGGAGGAACTAGCTGCTTCAGTTCCTCATGAGCGTGATGCCGACCTAAAACTCTTAAAAGAGTTAATGATGTTGTCATCAATGGCATTTTTGGGTTGAAGAAGTTCTTCATTTGGGTTCCATGTGACTCTAGTTACTTGACAGAGTTCAGTGATCAAGGAGGGATGCCCTAACCCGTCAGTAGTTGCCCCTTTTAGAATCTCTAAGATATTTTCGTGGATGATCCTACCCATATCGATGGGCATGCTGGTGATGATGGTGTATAATAGTAGAACATGATCTGTCATGACATCACTTAGATGTGTCACTAGCATTAGTTTCCCAGCTATGAAACTAAGCCAGGCTTTTCCCTCCAAATGAAGAATATCTTATTTAATTGAAATGGTGTGGTTGCCAGACATCTTCCATTCTACCCTCGGGCGACAAATGGCAAACAAAATTGCATCTAGATCAACTTCATCCTATGTAATGAGTGCATTATATTCATTGTCCTTTATGTCTGATAGTTTATAAATTTGATTTATTGTGGTCTGGCCAAAAGGAACATACTTGCCTCTGACAAATACCTTGTCATTCTCACTCTCCATTGCATTTGCATAGAATTCCCACAACAATGGCACCACGGCTGGTTCAGGTTGTTGAACAAAGTGTCCCCATTTTCTTTTCACAATCTGATTAGTTATGTTGGCATTATAGCTGTCACGAGATGGTTGGAGACCCCGTTCTGGCACTAAAGTGCGCTAGACTACAGAAGCCTGAAACCCTACATAACTGACAAACCAACGCTTATCAAAGGTGTTGTGAGGAGGAGGCTGCTTTAAAAGTCTTCTATTTTTTGGTTGGCATGGTATAAGTAAGAGGCACCTCAATTTGTAACAAGAAATCAAAGCAACACCAAGTGGGGAAACTAACAAGCACTAGAAAGAATTTTACTTGTCTCACTATGTGCTTTCAAAATGGCATAAAAGCTGCCTATGTGGTGAGCACACACCAAATAACCAAAGCAAAATTGACATGCAATGTGTGGCTAAGTTAGAGAACACTTGCCCAAGCAATGAAAGCTCTGGAGGGATTTGGAACAACCTCTATCAAGAAGTAATACACTTAATTTAAGTAGAGAAATGACCAAATGAAGCTTGTGTGGGCATTTTCAAGGCACCTGTTGAATGGAAATTTCTTTCAAGCATTTCATCAACCACTTGGTAGGAACCTTGAAGGAAGTTAAATGTCTATCACCACCTTAGTAGGATTTCAACTCCAAATGGCCAACAAGTCTCCAAGGCAAGAGAAACACAAAATAAAAAAAAAATAAAAAATAAAAACTAGAGAAAAGGAAGAAAAACATTAGTGGACTATGGGTAGCACTTAAAGATCAATTATGGAGAATATAAATGGAGAAAAGACCATACCCAATTGTGCCCAATGGAGATCTGATTTTTGCTTCTTGAATCCTTCCTTGTAGGTGTAGAATGGTGTATTGAAGGAAGGTGTGTAATGGGTGCTTGATGCGTTGCAAGCTTGTTGTGTATGGAAGGTGGAAGTTCAAGTGCAAGAAGGAAATCATAAGAAATAGGGGAGCCAATTTAGGAGGGGTGACCAAATGGGGAGAGAGGATTTTTTATACCCCAAAACACAAGTTTTGACTTTAGTGGGTATAGACATTATATTTTGTCCGGGTGTTTTTTTGTGACATAAAAAAAATGATTTTCAAAAAGATGTAAGTCCTTCATTTTTTATTATTGCTTTTATAATTAGGCCTTTGTAATAAAGCAAATCCTAGGCTTAATTCATTGTTAATCTAGCACACTTATTTTAAATTTTTGTAAATAATAAATAAATCAAAATATTAGAAAAAGAATTTTGTAAATAGATTTTTGTGTCACTAGATCTAAAAGCACTAATAGGAAAGCAAGGAATAGATTTCCTCCTCTCTCCATTGGTCCAAGTCTATACATTATCTTCATTTAGTAAATAACTAAAACAAAAAAGAGAAAAGACCAATTAAAATTAAAATTAATATATTTAAAATACTTATAAATCTTTTTTACAAACTTGGTTAGGTAACAAATGAACTAACATCAAAGATAAATTGTTTGATAAATGCTCTAAAATTTTATTAACCCAATTAAATGTAATAAGAAAAACAAAAACAAAGCTAACATATGATGGATGTAGAGTTAGGCTAAACAAAAATTTCTACTAAGTTGCGCCCACAAATAGAACCATCACTCTACCTATACCCATATGCAAAACCTGAAATAAATGTCACATTACATACAACTATTTTCCCCAAAATGAATACAAGAGTCAACATTGTCATACAAACTCCTTGTAACTTAGCTATATACAAATGATATATATATAAAGAAAAATGCCTAGTTGCACATCACATAGGTGTGCACAGTGCAATATCAAAGTTGTTGACTAAAGTTTTAAGGGCATCCTGTAAAAGTTTTTTTTACTAATTACACATTACTTCACACTACTTCATACTACACATTTGGAAACATTATAAACTAGATTAGATATTATATTTCATATTAATGTGTAACCAATGCTTGGTAGGTTAATTTAGTAACCACTGCTTGTTAATTTTGTCCAACACTAGACTAAAGCAGAGCTAGAGGCTAGAGGTACAAATGGATAATAATTTAATAAAGAAAGCTTAGACAAGAGAGGGATAACGAATCTACCTTAATGAGCTATAAATCAAAAAACTGAACCAATAGGATGAAAGTTGAGGTAGACCGCCGGAAAACCCAACCACCACTGCCAAGAATGGTGCAAAAATGCCTTAGGCCAACAGGGAAGAGAGAAGAGAGAGAAAAACTTCAAAATGTTGAAAATGGAGAATGGCAACCGCGGGTTCGCGAGGAAGAAGAAAAACATTAATCCAGATTTAGCCAAAAACGGTGAACAATTTTTGGAATGCTATGGGAAAATTATGGGTGAACTTAGAATGCCAGAGAAAAACGATTTGAGAGTAAAATTAAAGGAAAAATAATCAAAATGTGAAGATGGGTAGCAGAGAAAAGAGCAGAACAGGGGATGAGTTGCAGAAGAAGGTGAAGAAAAACAGAGAGAACAAAGGGTAGCCATTGTTCCAGAGGAAATCGCTGCGGCCATAGAAAGTAGCATGGGCACTCTGCCATGGGCCACCAGTGTTAGACTCCAACGATTCGAGCGGTGGTGGCACAAAAGGAGAGAACAATGAGGCAATGCAGAGAAGAGCAGCCATTACTCCTGAATCTAGGGACAGCAAGAGTGGAAGTCAGAGAGAGAATGGAAGAAGAAAGTTTTGGAATTTTTCCAATTGGTATATATAAATGTGACATATATGAAAATTGCCAAAGAGAAAGTTTTGGAATTTTTCCAATTGGTACTATAAACACTATTTAAGATGGTAGTTATGTAAATAGCAAGTAGCAAAATGGAAATAACCTCAAGCAACGGTCATTCAACACTTATATGTCAACTCTATCTAATAAACTAATTGGCACGCAACAACCTCTCCCTCTTTAAAGTACACATGAATTTTATGAGAATATGTCCACGTCAATTGCTTTAAAGGGTGGGTCGAGGATTCACACTAGTGTATGAAAGTCAGAGTGAGAGAGAGAGAGAGAGAAACAGAGCAAATGGATGATGAAACCATGAGAAAAAAAATATAATTAGCAATGGACTAACATAAGCAAAACAAACTTATTACTCTTTGCATTATGGTCTTGAATTCTCTTACCAAAGAAAGCACAATTTACATTATTATCTTTACTCTCTTATTAAGAAAGCATGCACTGATAGTAACTTTTCATGTTTGATTTCATTTTTCATTTTTTTTTGTTACATAAAAACATAATGCAGTTAAAAGAGAAAATGGGAGTACAAGAAAAGGATTCAACTCTTACATCAAATACCCTAGTTCTCATGACTATGTGAGATGCCATTAAACACATAGGTCATTCAAAATAACTTTTCATCTAATAGCAAGATATTGCAACAAAATGTAACTGACCCAAGCATCAATCCAAGAACTCCAATAGTGATATATCTTAGATACAATTTATTAAATTCAACACAGTCCAAGTATTAACCACTCATTTCTAATATAGCCATCATCATGTTTTGTTTAAGGAGTCTCCTTATTGGAAATGCGAACATGATCCAAGATATATTTTCCAGCAAGTGAGTTACTTTGGTGAAGTTCATAGTATTCCTTCATTGTTAAAGCAACAAAGGCTGGTGGGTGGCTTTCATCCAAAAGCTCTGGTGCGGGGCTGACGATCTTGTCTAGTGATGGCCCATTTGTGCTCACTAGTGATATTCTCGTAGTATTGGAAGTGTGCCATACCCTATGCACATTGCTCTTATACTTCCCATTTGTCAGAATCTAAACGAAACAACAAAGAACTAATTAATGAGTTGGTTTGAAAGAGAACAAATCTTAGAACATATAGGATTATATATAGTTGCATGAAACTCTGTTTATTTGATTCTAATTAAATTCAAGAGTAAAATATATTTTTAGTACTTGAATTATTGATCAACTGTTACTTTAATTCTTAATTTATTTTTGTGTCACTTTAATTCTCAAATTATCATTCTATCAACCAAATTAAAGTGACAATTGATCAATAATTCAAGAACTAAAAAATATTTTACTCTAAATTCAAATATATTACCATATGTGTGTATCGGTATAAAAAGGTGTACACTTTCAAGTGTGCAAGTGAGACTGTTCTTAATTATAATACTGCTAGAGGCTGGAAATTCAACAAGAAAGGGAGAGAAGCACCTCAAGTTGATCACACGTGTTCACCATAACAGCATTGGGAGGAGGACAAAGTTTAACCCAATTGCCATTATGCAAAGTTTGAAGGCCACTAATTCCATTATCCGTGACTATGGTCAGCAAACCATGATCTGAGTGAGCAGGAGCCCCTGATGCAAGTTCTGGCTTTGGACATGGCATGTAACATTGTGAAACAAAGCGCTGAAAGCTTGAGTCAAGATCCATTGCCTTGCTTATGTAGTTTGGTTCTAATCCCAAGCCTTCTGACACTCCTTTGAGCAGTTCTGTTATGATTTCTCGTACTCTTCTGCAATACTCAAATGCAGTATCTCTGTAGCAACAAGAATTGAAATTAAGAAATTGTTATTTTTTTCTAATTTTAATAAGTTTAGGATGAAGGGAAATTATTCATTGTAAATTTAAGGAATGTCATATGTCTCAACAAGAGCTTATAGTAATATTTATATATCGTCTACCAAAAAGGTATTAGTGTAGTAACCACTTGAAATTCAAAATTCAAGTGGTTACAACATCTACAAGACTACAATCGACCATCCCAATCCAATACCATTCTTGTTATATTTGTTATTGTTGTTGTACTTCACAAATATAGGCTGTCACAAAGGATTTAATTTAAATGTATACAACTCTATCCTATAAAACACTAGAGTTCCTCCTGTATATATGCAAACATTATCAATGAAATTATAATGACCTTTTCCACAATTCTGTAAGTTATTATAGAAGGGACTGCTAACAATAGGAATCAAACCTAGACATTACAGGTAAAGTGCTTCAATCTTTGTTAAATGGACTAACTCCCATTGGCGAAATAAAAAAACTGTGATTGTTATTATTCTAAAAGTATCAGTGGTGCAATAGATAATAATGCAGTGTAATCCAAAATTATGATGTAAAAGTTTCAAGTTTAATTTTCATATAATTTTTTTTTCTTACATGCTAGCTACTCTATATTATCAAATTAACCTAGATCTAGAAAAAATAGATTTACCTATACCCAGCCGGTTTATCGGGGAAGTGGAACTCTGGATGAGCAATAAGTTTAATATATGCCGTAGAGATACTCCTCCCTGCGCCATTATTTACGCTCCTAGTGCCACACCTCACAGGATCCATCACATGCTTCCCTTGGAATTTTCCCTTTTCCTCTTCTGGCAGATTGAAAATTTGTTCTACACATTCAAGCATGCTCTTCTTCAGGCTCTCTGGGATACCATGATTGATCAACTGTGACTCATCAACTTTAATTGTTAGTCTAGTCCATTCAAAACAATATGTGTTCAAGCAAACACTTTTGGTAAGAAAAAAATATCTAGCTAAGTTGCATAATATAGCTTTATACCAAGAAAAAGCCCCATTGGTCACAAGCTTTGCCAAGATCTTTGATGGCTCTGGACCTTTCTTCGGGGTTGCTGGAGGTGAGGAAAGAGAAGTCAATGACAGGAATGGTATGATCTTCAGTTATTTCTAGATGCTCATAATATGAGTCTATTAGCGTAGATTTTGGTGTGAATTCTCTAGCAATGGCAGCTGCTGGAGCCATGGATTGGTATCAGAGGTAGTTATACTGATAAAGACAGAGAAGAAAGGGGGTGTGAAATAATTGGAATAGTGAAACTGACGATCAATAAAGCTGTATATATAGTGAAGGGGTAAGAAGAAAAAATGTATTCAAATGTCTGCATAAAATCAATAATTGGTATTTATTTTATGAGTAAAATACATTTTTTGTCATTAAATTATTTTTTAAATATCACTTTAGTCCTTAATTTATTTTTTATATCACTCTAATTTTTAAATAATCACATTATCCATCAAATCAATCATATGTAGCACCAAAATTAATCACTTAAATTGTTGATTTAGTGGGCAGAATGATTATTTGAGAGTTAAATTAACACTAAAAATAAATTAAAAATTAAATAACATTTGAAATATAATTTTGGAGCCAAAAAGGTATTTAACTCTTTACTCTAAAATATATAGCATTCTGTGCTCCGGACCTATTAACGCCACAAATAATTGAACTTTAAGATAATATGGAAGAGTCAGGACAAATATTTATTTGATTCTAGGATGAAAGTTTTCATACTTGAATGAAGGAGTATTTTATTGTTTTGTTATAAAAAAAAAAAAAAAAGTCACAGCTTTCTTTTCTCGTGGCTAATAATTAAACCGATGCTTTGGCACGTTAAGCAAACTTTGCAGATGTGCTTGAATAATATACTGCTGATTGATTTTGATAAATCAGTTCTTTTCTCAAGGAAGGCATAGAGTCTCCCTTCATAATCAATAAAAAAAAATGGCAAATGGTAGGTTACTAAAAGTTGCGCGTAATCAAAAAGATTTGACTGAATAGATATATACATAATTTATGGAGCATGTGAGCACCTTTATTTATTTATTTTTCTAGTAGATAGGAGAGTTAGCACTTTGTGTTGAAAAGATTAGGAGAAGGGGTTGTTAGGAACAGAGTCTTTGGCTGGTTAACCTCAAAAAAGCACAATTCACACTACCAGCACAACCCAAAACACATACACAGGAGACGGGGATATCAGGCATAAGAGGAGACGGGGTCGAACACTCCCACAATCAACTATTTGTGCTTGTTTGGTACACGAATTGATGATTATATTCCATACTCTTAACTTCAAGCAAGTAAAAATTCTACATATTAAAGTGATTATAAATTAATATAAACTCAATATATATCTGAAAAGCCTTTCAAACCCATTTGCTTTTGATGTCAATGGTTAACATTTTGGACACTCCAACTGTACACCAGCAACTGTTTGAAACACGTGATACAAAAAGACCCAATAGGGTAGTCAAAAGAATAATCTTTTAAGAATGTGGCCCGAATTAGCTATTTAAATTACCTAGATACTTCATATATGAAAGCAATTCTCTGTGATCCTTTAGAAGATTGAGATTGAGACTTTAGTTGGAGCACCGTCTTTGATCAAAATCCTTGAACTCTCACCCTTGTTTTGTATTTCCAAGTGAAGAAAATACTCCTCTATTTAATTGTGAACACTTCCATCAAATACTCACCCAAAATGTTTGACGTGATTATTTCATATTATCTTAAGCTACTGGCGCAGAATTTTCACTTTATGCCAAAATAGAAATACATAAATAATTCTATGATTGCATTAATGGTTTACTCTCATAGTCAATCCATCTTCGGCGTTTATGGGTCGGGGGACGAACCCAATGCATCACATATGCCACTGAAAACCTAGTTGCCTACCCAGCATTAATGCAATGGACCACGTGATTTGTTGTGCAGTCTTCCCCAAATATTTTTACCCAAAAATTTCTCTGATTAGGAATCAACGACTTGTTATGTTCAAGACTTAGAATAATTTCAAAAACTTAAATTGCCTTATTTTATCTTGTGGCGAGCACTAAGTTACTATCTCTTATGTTACACCCCCTCAATTGGGTGGGACTCAATAAGATTTATAGTGTGATTTTAGTGACATTGTGAAGATCTTGAAAAATTGAATCACTTAATATGTATCAAAACACACAATTACTTATAAAATTTAACAATAACATGATATAAGAAAGCGTACTAAAAAGTAAATTTGAAAAGTTATTTCCTACCAAGCTTTCTTATATCGTGTCATTTTTGCATTTTGTAAGGAACTGTGTGTCTTAGCATATACTGGGTGAGTGTCAATTTTTTGAGATCTTTGCAATGATACCAAAATCACACTGTAACTCTCATTGGATCTCATACATAGGTGAATGAGTGTAACATAAAAAAGTAACATAAGAGGTGGTAACTTAACTCTCATATGATCTTATACTTACTTATCACAAATAAGGGTATATGGAATGTGAAAACAAAAGTACTGCAGATTGGATCAATAAGTATGCAAAAGTACTTCTTATCACAAGCATATAGAAAAGGGAAAACATTGATTTTTATTCATCTGTACATATTTTTATATACAAGTTGATGGCTCTTATCCAGCTATGATACATGTTAATGAAGAATAATTAAGGGAGATAAATAAACTTATTGCCTCGCCTAAATGATAACTATCCAAATTAATCATAGTTAATGTAGAGATATGTACAAGGTAAATATCTCTTTATTTATGCCTAAAATCATGCCTTATGCTGATAATGTGGAATCTAATTTTTTGATAGTAGCATATGCTTTATTAAAAATGAAGTTAATAATTAAACTGATGCTTTGGCACGTGGAGCAAATTTTGTAGATTTCGGTCAATAATGTACTGCAGATGGATTTTGAGAAATCAGTTCTTTTCACATGGATAGGGTAGGGTGTCCCTTTATAATCAATAAAGAAATGGCAAATGATAGGTTATGGAGCTGGAAAGCTCACCAAAATAAAATAAAAAAATAAAAAAAAGATTTGACAGAAGAGTTATGTCGATAATTTATGACGCACGTGAGAGAATGATGTAGTGGTATAGTAATTAAAAAATAGAGTACTCCTTTTAGTTTCTTAGTAGATAGGAGAGTTAGCATTTTGTGCTAGAGAAACTTTGGAAAGGAGTTGCTAGGAATACAATTTTTCGCTAGTCAATCTTAGCAAAGCACAATCCACACCTATACACCACATACACAAGGGATGGGGATGTCAGGCCGAGAGAGAAGACTGGCCGAGGCCAATTTCAAACATGGGACCTCTCACCATTACATGATAACTGTTCGCGCCCCTTTCTCGGCACCATCGAGCCAACTTTTTCATAGTATTTCTCACGGTATTTTTTCATAGAACATAACCATGAGAAAATTGCAAAAAATTGAAAGCGTGAAAAAGTCGTAAGAATTTCTCAAGAAATTTTGTTCCATGAGAAAACACTTGTTTCTTTTAGTGCCTAATTTTAAAGTTGGAGAGGTTCTAAGGATCAAATCCAAATGTATCTATTCTCGGTTAGCATTATTGGCGACTTATATGTAAGTTCTATCTTATAAATTAATCATCATAGCAAAACCTTAAGCTATCAGATGAAAGTCCAAGAATGATTTTATATTTAACACGTCCCGGCACGCAAAAATCAAAAATAGAGTTTTTCTCACAGAATTTATGAGAAACAAAAAATCCAAGAGAAATTGTCAAGGAAAAAAGAGGATTTCTCACAAAATTAGAAATTCTGAAAATTTCTCACGGAATATCAGTCCATGATAAATCTGTGAGAATAACTAAGAGAGAATGGCGGGAAGTTGACATGAAAACGTTCTCACGAACAAAACCATAAGTTTTATAGCTATGTTTTTCAAGGACAAACAGTCCATGAGAAATAGAAACGCACCATTTTGGGACATAATTTCTTACATATTTTGTTTGAGAAACCAAATGCACTATTTCACTAGATGCCGAGATGGGGGGAAATTTGGGCGGACTTTTCTCACAAACTTTTTCCGTGAGAAATCTTGAAATTTCAGCTCTACCCGTGGCTCAAGTTTCTCATTTGCAACTTAGAGAAAATATAAACATTTGGCGATTTCTCTCTATGAACAGACTTGGACAGCGGTTTCCAACTAGTTGAGGGCATTTTCCAGAGTGTGTGGAGATTCTATTCCTTCCTTTTGAAGCTTTAGAGTTGAGGTAGGTTATTTTTCTCCAATTTTCTCTCCAAGTTTCTCTTCTATTTTCTTTCTCAATGATGCATATTGTGGGTTAGTTTTTGGTATATTTGTGAACTAGTTTAAGTGTAGATTGATTGTGGATAAGTATTTGATGAATTATAAACTTTATTAATGGTTTGGTTTAAGAGTTTGCCCTTGATGTTGACTCCAAATTTCAATGATCAAATTGGAGTAGTTGTAGATTTTTTTGGTATAAATTGGTTGAAGGCTTTATGTGTAAATTTTAATTTTATGGGGTTTAGATACTCATTTATTAAATTAAATTATGTGTGAAATTGTTGAGATTTTGAAAACTATTTGGGGCTCTTGTTATATGTTATATGTTCATTGTTTGTACATTGGAGTTACATATGATAAGTTAAGTTAACTTAGAAACCCGTATAAGAGTTAATCATGTAGGATTGATTGTTGGATAGTCCCTGATTTTGGGACTATTTTTGAAGTAGTTGTTCCACTAATAGGACGGCAAAGCTTTAGGAGCAAGTAGGTCAATTAAATTTCAGAGCACCTTTCTTTTGTTTCTCTGGGTACATAATTATGTTGGTTGAACAGCATAATTGGTATACTTGGAGAACCATAGGGAGGTGCTGCCAAAATTTGATTGACCTATTTGCTTCCTATAAGTTTCTACTAGTGGTAGAACAAACTTCAAGAATGGGATAGAAGCCATACCCAGAGTAGAAGTTAGTACTTTTGAAGCATTATAGGAAAACATTAACATATTGAAGGAATATGGTATCGTCGATGAGCTTTTAATATATTTGACTTGGGGTCCCATAAGGAAGGTTCAAACATAGGACCGAGTAAGTATCAACGGTTATAAATTTCATATAGAAGCTTGGTCCCATAGTCAAAAAACAAATAATAGTGAAGAATGTTTAAAGGGATCTAGTTAGGGTGAAGCCAAATCTTCCTATTATGGGTTACTAAAAAAA
>QAOA01001289.1:107005-294893 GCA_003255065.1 Cercis canadensis
CCTCCATCCACGTTTACAGGCCAGAACCAGAATTCCAGTTCCCATATATCATTGAAAGAATGAAAGAGTCACTTGGTAAGATCTTGGTCCATTTCTACCCGGTAGCAGGTCGAATACGCTTTACACAAAGTGGGCGTTTGGAAGTGGAGTGCAATGAAATGGGAGTGACGCTATTTGAAGCTGAATCAGCAAAAACATTAGATCAATACGGTGAATTTGAACCCAAAGAGAGCATCAAAGAGTTGGTTCCCATGGTTGATTACAGCAGCAAGTTATCCATAGAGGAAGCACCCTTGTTATTGGTACAAGTGACAAGAACCAGTTGCGGTGGTCTTTGTGTGGGTATTGCATTTTCCCACGTAATAGCAGATGGCTCAGCTTTTGCCCACTTCATCAACTCGTGGGCGAAGCTGGCTCGAGGGGATAAATTAGACCAAGATGATATGCCATTTCTAGATCGAACAATTCTCAAGTCCCCTAACCCTGACCCTCCTCTACTGGCACCACATTTTGATCACCCAGAATGCAAGCCATTTCCACTTATATTAGGCTCCTCTGACTACAAGGACGAGCGAGAGAAGGAGACAACTGTTACATCCTTAAAGATCACAGGAGAGCAGGTAGAGAAGCTAAAGAAGAGAGCCAACAATCAGGTCACAATGAATCAAGAGACTATGTTTCACCAAAGACAAAGACTGTACAGCAGATATGAAGCCATTGCTGCTCATATTTGGAGATCTGCGTCGAAGGCTCGGCAAAATGATCCCCATCAACCAACACTAGTTAGGATTGTTGGTGATATTCGTACCAAATTGGATCCCCCTCTTCCTCGAAATTATCTTGGGAATGCTATACTTCGAGGAGTAACACCCACATGCCTTGTTGGGGATATCATATCACACCCATTGAGCTATGGTGCCCAAAAAATAAGGGAAGCTACTGGCCTGCTAAGAAATGACTATCTAAAGTCTCAGATTCTTTTCTTAACAAACGAGCAGAATGTAGATTGGAAACACCAGTTTGCTGGAAATCCTAACATGCATATTGTGAGCTGGATGAGCATGCCAGTATACGAAGCAGATTTTGGGTGGGGAAAGCCGGTCTATTTCGGTCCAGTATCTATCCCTGATGATGGCAGAGTATTTATAGTACCAGGCCCGGCCGAAGCTGATTATTTTCTCATAGCAACCCGTTTCCAAACAGCTCATATGGAAGCTTTTAAGAAATACTTCTACGAGGATATATAAAATTGGTGTTTGCTAGGCTATAGTCACTTATGCTACATCTCTAGGGTTTACACATATTGAGTTGATTTGTACTGTCATCAAGGTAAATTTTACTGTATCACATATGAGTTATACATAAAAAGTTTTAATGGATTCAGTAAAATTTATATAAAGCTGTTATTTTCACACTTTATTTTGTTAATAATACACTATATTTAATGTCTAAATATAATATAAACTAAATTACCTTTAATTAATATAATTTTTTTTTAACTTTAACTAAAAACTTTCAATATTAAATGAGGACAAATTAGTCTATATTATACTTATACATTAAATAGAGTGTGATATTAACAAAATTGAATATGAAAATAGAGGCTCCCAATTTATATTATGTTAACTATACCAATTTGACAAAATATAATTCAAATTCAATGTATAAAACCCTTGAGATGTGAAGGGTATAGCCAGCATAGAACTCAAACTTAGATCTAGGTGCTAGCCTGCAAATTTTACCTTAGTCAATGTTATATGTGTGGGATGTTTCTTCTTTACTATGTGATATGTATTGTTGACTTGTTTTGCACTTATATAAATTATTCTGCATCACTGTCTTTTATATATATATCATCATCATCATCATGGAGCCACGCACTAGTATTGCTAAGATAAGTAGGTGGGTCTAAATGTTTGCATTAGATGGAAATCAATAATGGAGACTAGTTTTCGTATGCCCTGTTCTACCTCCCTTACCTGCTATGTAAGTTATGTCACGTGTCTTTTGTCACCTTGCCCCAACATGTATCACACTTGAATTTAATTGCTTTTGTATTTTACAGGTTGCATTATGGAGCCATATCTAGTGATGGTCCATTTGTGCTCACTAGTGATATCCTCTTATTTTTTGTAGTTTGGGATACTCTATATATATGTACATTGCTCTTATACTTCCCATTTTTCAGAATCTAGACCAAACAAGCAAGAGCTAATTAGTCAGCTTAACATAAAATCCTGCGAGATATAGCCAATTCTATGGATTGAAAAGGATTAAGGACACAGAATTATAGAAAAATTATGTTTTTATACATAGTGTAAGAAGTGTAGAAAATGAGCCTATGGCAAATATTTCAGTGGTTCTAGTAGTAGTCTAATTAAAGTTTAAGTGAGTTCGGTTAAATTAAAATATTATTATATGTAAGAGTATTCTTGGATCAACTTTTACACACCAAAACTAAAACCCTGCTTGAGTAATCTTAAGGGCTCATCTTCACATTGGCTGGCTGCATTCAGGAGAAAAATTTCATTGGGTGTTGTTGGCCTCAAAATTCAAAACTTAGTTTGTCTAGATGAACCTATTGCATATTTATCATTAGAACAAACCCTTGTGGTTAAAATAGTGTAAGCATATCATTTTACTTCATTTCAGATTAGAATATGACGAGTAATTATCTTCTCACAATTGGATACTTTCACGACCTTTTAATATCTGAATTTTACTCAACCAACAAATATATAAATTGAACCCAGTAAAAATTTATATTTTTGTGAGAGAACTATTGTTTAATTATTGAGTAAAATATATTTTAGGTCCTTAAATTATTAATCAATTGTTACTTTAATTCTTGATTTATTTTAGGTACCACATTAGTCCTCAAATTAATTATCATTCCATTAGCCAAATTAATACTCTATTAGCAAAGAAGATAAAAAATTTTATGTGACGCGTTAAATGATAACGTAGCCGTTAATTTCTTCCGTAGCAGGTTATAGCCAGCACACTAATGGCTCACTATAAAAATAATAAAAAATGCACCGTTTTAACCCTTAAAAAAAATTTATAAAAAAAACAAAACAAAACGCTCCTCAATCTACCTTCCTCTCTTTCCTCAAGGCGTCCTACTCGTCCCCCAACCTCCATGACCGGTAGCTCTTTGCTGCTGCTACGTTACTTAGCGGAGAAAGGACGAAAAAATTTTACTGACCGGCAGTAATTGACGAGGACAATTTAGGTGCGTCACGGAGCGATCTCACGGAACATTGGGATGGCGAGGTGGGTTGGACTAACTGCCATTGTTGCTAGGGAGAGCGAAGTTGGGAGGGCAGAAATTGGTTGTAGTGATACTGATGGAAGGGCTTCTTGGGTTGAACCATCTGGGATCTTCAGAGTACTTGATCTCCAAGCAGGCACCGCAGCTCAAGCCATCGTTGAAAAGGTGCTCACAACTGCAGTGTTCATTCCATACCCTTGGCTGTACAGATTCTCGTACGGACAAGCACCACCTGCAACAAGAAACAAAAATCAAACACACCCATTGCAAAATCATCCCAAAAATTAATCCAGATTTAGCCGAAAACGGTGAACAAATTTTCGAATGGTAAGGAAAAATTATGGGTGAACTTAGAATGCCAGAGAAAAACGATTTAAGAGAGTAAAATTAAAGGAAAAATAATCAAAATGTGAAGATGGCTATGAGAGAAAAGAGCAGAATAGGGGGTGAGTTGCAGAAGAAGGTGAAGAGAAACAAAGAGAAGAAAGGGTAGCCATTGTTCCAGAGGAATCGCTGCGGCCATAGAAAGTAGCATGGGCACTCTGCCATGGGCCACCAGTGTCAGACTCCAAGAATCGAGTGGTGGTGGTGACAAAAGGAGAGAGCAATGAAGCAATGCAGAGAAGAGCAGTCATTACTTCTGAGACTAAAGAGTGGAAGTTAGAGAGAGAATGGAAGAAGAAAGTTTTGGAATTTTTCCAATTGGTATAAACACTATTTAAGATTGTAGTTATGTAAATAGCAAGTAGCAAAAGGGAAATAACCTCAAGCAATAGTCCAAGTGGTCATTGACCACTTATATGTCAGCTCTATCTCATAAACTAATTAGCATGAAAAATTATCAAGAACCTCTCCCTTTAAAATACACATGAATTTTATGAGAATATGTCCACGTCAATTGCTTTTAAGGGTGGTTTGAGGATTCACACTGGTGTATGAGAGTTAGACTGTGAGAGTGAGAGAGAGAGAGAGAGAGAGAGAGAGAGAGAGCAAATGGATGATGAAACCATCAGAAGAAAATATAATTAGCAATGGACTAACATAAGTAGAACAAACTTACTACACTTTGCATTATGCTCTTTAGTTCTCTTACCAAAGGAAGCACAATTTTCATTCTACTATCTTTACGCTCTTGTTAAGAAAGTGTAAACACCGTATTTTATCCGAGTTACTTTTGTCGCATAAAACAAAACAAAACAAAAATGAAATTGGAGATATTATATTTTTGAAATTTCAAGGTCTTACATGTTTTAAATTTTCCAAAAAATTGTGCACAAAAAAAAGATTTCTAAAAACATATAAGTTCTTAATTTTTAGTTTATTTATTTTTATATACTTTACCTGGGCTTTTGTAATAAAATATACCCTAGCCTCATTACCTTGGCCTAGTCCATTTTTTATTTTTTTTAGTCCAACCCAAATCTCCCATTTAGCCCACTTAACCCATTCCTTTTAGTGTTTTTAAATTTTTGTAAATGAATTGTAAAAATAGAAAAATAAAGGAATTTTTAAAATAATTTTTTTCTTGCATTACTAGATCTAGGAGGATCAATAAATGAACAAGGAATGAATTTCTCTCATTCCCTATTGATCAAAGTTGGTGTACCTTATCTTTATTAAATAAATAAGTAATTAAAAAAAGAAGAAAAACAAATTGAAACTAGTGGATCAGCAAGGAAAGAGAAAGTAAGAAGAAAGGGAGAGAGAGAGAATGAGAAGATTTGGAGAAAGGAATGGAAGCGAAGAGAGAGGAAGGTTTGACTCTCCATCAAATTCATTTTACAAGAGTAATCTTTGCTCTAGTTCTTCAATCCTTATTGCTGGATTTTTTATTCATGGTGATTAATTTGTCTATTTGTTGTTATGTGTGAATGATTATGCTGAATTTCTGAATTATAGTGTAGTTTGATAGAGTTTGAGACTAATTTCTATGGTTCTAGGGTACCTATAATGTTGAATTCCTAAATTTAAGTTCAATTTTTAATGTTGATATAGAAATAATTCTGATTTTGGGACTCTGAATTGTTTCCTTGATTGATAATACTTAGTTTGGTTGTGGATTGTGCATTTTTAATCAATCAGTCTTTTCAGGCAAGCCTTGGCTTTTATTTTCTAGGTGGAGCTACAGAGCTCCGATTTGAGTGATTTTTTATTTGTTAGAACCAAGAGACATATCCCTCCTATGTGTAAAATTTTGATGGCCAAATTCCCTTTCCCTTACTCCAAGTGTTTCTTTGAAGTTGTTTTTCTGCTATTTCGGGTTTATCAGTCTTCTCTAGCAACCATCGGTTTTCATTTTCTAGATGTAGGTACAGAGCTCCAATTTGTGTGATTCTTACTATGTTAGAACCAGGAAGAATCTTTTTGTTATATATAAATATTTTATGGCCAGATTATCTTTCTCCTGCTCCCAATTTTCTTTGAATATTATTATTTTTCTGTTGTTTTGGGTCTGTCAATCTTCTCTAGCAACCCTCAGTTTTGATTTTCTAGATGGAGCTAAAGAGCTCCAATTTGAGTGGTTTTTGTCTTGTTAGAACAGGGAGATGTATGCCTCTTATGTATAAAATTCTCAAAGTAAAATTCCTTTTTTCCTATTCTCAGTTTGTATTTAAATTTGTTATTTTTCTGCACTTTTGGCTTGTTTGTATTCTTTGGCAGCCCTCAGTTTTTATTTTCTAATTGAAGCTACAAATCTCTATTTTGTCTGATTCTCTTTTGTTAGAACTGTAAGACATGTGTCTTTAATATGTAAAAATTTCAAAATTTATGCACATCTTCCCCTGCTTCCAGTTTTGATTTGAACTTGGATGTTTATTTTCCTACTGTTGCTGCTGCCTGGGCATATTCACACTATTGTTTTGGCATATTTATATTGTTGTCTTGGTACATTCCCACGGCTGTTTTGGTGCATTTTCTCTTGCTGTCTTGGGCATATTTTGTGGCTGTCTTGGTACATTTTCTCATACTTTCTAGTACATTTTTCTCTTTTTTTCTGGTTTATTTCATTATGTTTTGGTACTTTTTCCTTGGCTACCTCAGTTCTGTTTTGAGGGCTGTCTTGGCCTATTTTCCTTAGTTCTTTTGGTTATTTTAAGGATGCCGTTAAGCATGTTTCTTTAGCTTCTCGTTGAATTTATGAGACGGATTTTGACATGTTATACTTAACTATTTTGAGCTATTGGTTTCTTGGTCTTAGCATTCTTTTAATTAGTTCCTCTTCATTTAATTGCATGCGGTTGACGGTGACTTTTGTTCAAAGCTTGTTGAAGTTTGGTTTAGTGACTATTTTGAAATTTATTGCTTAGTTGTTCTTTTTGGAAATTCTTTTGAGCTTGGTTTTTTTTCAAGGATAATGAATAATTCAATCACTTATATTGAGTTGAAAGTGCTAATTAACCATTGTGTTTTTGTTTCCATGAGAGATTTTTGGACTTGATCATTGTTTTTAAGCATGTGAGAAATGGGAATGTTCGGTCTTGAGGAGCTCATTGGATTTGGGAACAAGAAGATTTTTATTTCTAAATTTCCCACCCCAAACAGTTTCAGTGTTGTAAACTTATGCATTGCATTCATTTAAGATATATATGTGCTGTATAGTATTTGCAGACCCCTTCACTTATTATGGGAGAATAGATCGAGTCTTATTCCTTTATGGAATAGTTTTGTTTATCCAACCTAGGTAAAGGTTGAATCACCCTGGAAGGCGCTTTATGCGAGAAAGAGGTGGAAGGATTTAGGTCACAATAGAAAAATCATGCATTGCACGTTTAAATTCTCCATCTTTATTTTTGTCAGATATTCCTATAATGCTCTTATTATTTTTGAGATAAATAAAGTATATTTTTGGCTATATTATATTTGCACAATTAATTTCAGGTAGTTATCTTTCAGACAGGTGTTATGAGGTGTCTAATACTTTCTCTATACACAAATTGACTCCTGAACCATCTCTAGTTTGCAGACCATTTTTTTAAAATTCATGAAGGATTTTCTAATTGTTTCCTATTTTTTAATATAATTGATGGCGACTCAAAGTTTTCTTTTGAAAATTAATCTCTTTTTTAAAAGTTTGTCATCCTTGTCGTGGCAACCCTCAAGTATGTTGTGACAAAAAACATGCACTAATAGTAAATTTTCATGTTTGATTTCATTTTTTGATCTTTTTTTGGGTTACTAAAGAACATAATGTACTAAGGAGAGAGAATGAGAATATAAGACAAAGATTCAACTCTTACATCAAATACCCTAGTTCTCATGACCATTAGAGGTGCCATTAGATACATAGTTCATTTGAAATAACTTTTCATCTAATAGCAAGATATTGCAACAAAATGTAACTGACCCAAGCATCAATCCAAGAAGTCCAATAGTCATATATCTTAGATACAATTTATTAAATTCAACACAGTCCAAGTGTTAACCACTCATTTCTAATATAGCCATCATGATGTTTTGTTTAAGGAGTCTCCTTATTCGAAATGCGAACATGATCCAAGATATTTTTTCCACCAAGTGCGTTACTTTGCTGATGTTCTTCATAGTACTCCCTCATTGTTAAAGCAACAAAGGCTGGTGGGTGGCTTTCATCCAAAAGCTCTGGTGCAAGGCTAACAATCTTGTCTAGTGATGGCCCATTTGTGCTCACTAGTGATATGCTCGTAGTATTGGAAGTGTGCCATACCCTGTGCACATTGCTCTTATACTCCCATTTGGCAGAATCTAAACGAAACAAGAAAGAGCTAATTAATGAGTTGGTTTGAAAGACAAAAAATCTGAGTACACATAGGATTATATATAGTTGCATAGAACTCTCTATATTTATTTAAGTGGTTGTAGTTAAATTCAAGTAAAATATCTTTTTCGAGTTAGTTTGAAAGACAAAAAATCTGAGTACATATAGGATTATATATAGTTGCATGGAATTCTCTATATTTTTCTAAGTGGTTCTAGCTAGTTAAATTTGAGTAAAATATATTTTTGGTGTTTGAATTATTAATTAACTATCACTTTAATCCTTAATTTATTTTTTGTGTCAATTTAATCCTCAAATTATCATTTCATCGGCTAAATTAAAATAACAGTTGACTAATAATTCAATGAGCAAAAATGTATTTTACTCTAAATTCAAATATATTACCATATGTATGTATTGGTATAAAAATGTGTATGTTTTCAAGTGTGTAAGTAACTCTGTTCATAATTATNTGTGTTATTTTAATCCTCAAATTATCATTTCATCGGCTAAATTAAAATAACAGTTGACTAATAATTCAATGAACAAAAATGTATTTTACTCTAAATTCAAATATATTACCATATGTATGTATTGGTATAAAAATGTGTATGTTTTCAAGTGTGTAAGTAACTCTGTTCATAATTATAATACTGCTAGATGCTGGAATTAATTCAACATGAAAGGGAGAGAAGCACGACAAGTTGAGCACATGAGTTCACCGTAACAGCATTGGAAGGAGGACAAAGTTTAACCCAATTGCCATTATTCAAAGTTTGAAGGCCGTTAATTCCATTATCAGTGACTATAGTCAACAAGCCATGATCTGAGTGAGCAGGAGTCCCTAATGCAAGTTCTGGCTTTGGACATGGCAAGTAACATTGTGAAACAAAGCGTTGAAAGCTTGAGTCAAGATCCGTTGCCTTGCTCATGTAGTTTGGTCCTAATCCCAAGCTTTCTGACACTCCTTTGAGAAGTTCTGTAATGATTTCTCGTACTATTTTGCAATACTCAAATGCAGTATCTCTATAGCAACAAAAATTAAAATTACTCAAATGCCCTCCAAAATAGTTAATGCTTGAGTAAATGAAATTAGGAAATTATGCCATTTTGCAGCTTTAGCACGCACCCCAAGCTATGGAGTAGAATTATAGGAGGCAAGAGGCATAAATTTAAGAAGCCATTTAATATGCAAGAGAAGTGAATTGATTTTAAAAACCAAAGCTCCATTCGGCCATTTTGGGGAAGCACTTGAGCCAAGCAAGCCTTTCTAGAAGTTTGTAACACTTCCTTAAATGTTCTTGTGAGGTCCTTGTATCAGTGTAGAGTGAATACATCAAAAGGAGATACTGAAGTATTTTGATATATTTGGATTTTGAGTTATTAATGTGAATTCAAGCTATTTTAGTGTGCTCTTTTTGTTATAAGAGAAAGTCTTTATCTTCTTTACTAATGAACATAAGTTTTAAGTAGAACCAGTAAAAATTTTGTATTCACTATTTTATTATTTATACCATTTCATTATATTTAAATGCCACCATGCTCAACAACTACCAAAGATGCAAATAGGTGCATATAACTTTTATCTATCCAGTTTTAGCACCCCAATTTTATTTAGGCTTGATTACAATTTGATCATCTTATTTTAATAATTTAAACTTTTTAATTCTACTTGTTTAAAAATGAATAATTTAATCCCTCTATATTTATAAAATGTATAAATTTGGTCCTTCTATCTTTAAGCTAAAAATTTTCAAGTCTAATTTAAGGTATAAAATTCTAAAATTAACAATCTTACTGTTTAGATTGAAGAGTTACGTCTTACAAATCTCCCCACAAAATTTCAGCTCGATCTAATAGTGAGACTCAACCCAAAATAACAATACTAGAAGTTTTCATATAACTGGAGATGTATATTTATTCACTGTTAGATCGAACTGAAATTTTATAAAGAGGTTCACAAGACATAGCTCTTTAATTTGAATAACGAGATTATGAATCAAATAACTTTATACCTTGAAATAAATTTAAAAAATTTTGATTTAAAGACAAAAAGATCAAAATTACATATTTTATAAATATAAAAGAATTAAATTGTTTATTTTTAGATAAAAAATTAAAAAAAAAATTATTAAAATGAAAGGATTAAGCCTTTTATTGAAGAGAGCCAAAGCAACCCCTTACAAAAATCGATTGCCAATGGCAACCAGGAGATTCCAACACTTCAATAGAAACATGCAGAGACTGATACAGATGGCATGCCACGGCGCACTGCATACCACCGCTTAAAACAAACTCAATCTCTCACTATACAGCAGCACAACTACAAAGGGGCCACCTTATGATACACTTGGATACCTTGTTCGGGAAAAAGGCAAATTGGTGAATAGTAATAAATGTGTCATGTGTGAGAAGTTTACTATTCACAAATAAAAATAGTAATTATAAAAGTAAAATAATATCAAGAATATTAAAATGGAAAACTATTTGATGTTGATGGAAAAACCATACGACCAACTCCAAATTTATTCTTCTATGTGATAAAATTTTACATTCAATCCTGAAATCGGCACTTTGACCTAATAATTAGTGTTTGTAGACTTATTTACCTATATGTAATAGGGTGAAAGCTATATACCGGAATATTATAGTTTTAGAAAAATTAAAAATTAAAAGCTGCTAGATGGTGTGGGCCCCACCGAACACGCCAGGGGACCCACGGCACGTCCCAATGGAACACGCCAGGGGACCCACAGAGTGTCCAGCCTTGTCAGATGTGGCAGCTTTTCCCTGCCTGGACACGCCGCCCAAGTGGTGGCACGTTCCATTGGGATACGCCGTGGGTCTCCCGGCGTGTTCGGTGGGGCCCGCTAAGTCCACCTTTTAAATTTTCAATTTTCCTAAAACTATAATATTTCGGTATATAACTTTCACCCTATTACATATAGATAAATAAGTCTACAAACACTAATTATTATGTCAAAGTGCCCCTGAAATCTCCCATAATTTTATCACTAAATATTCTCTCTGTGAAGCACATAAATATTTTTCATGCACTCTATTCAACAGCACCAGACATGCTCTGCCTCCACTACCTTCATCCTCGATGCTGCCAAAACCTCTGCTCCACTACCCTTATCTTCAATGTTGCCAAAACCAACCAATATATGTGAGTGCTTTTTTTTAAAAAAACAAATTAATCAAGAATATTCAGTTATCCTTTGCCTATAAATAATCTCATAAAGCATGAAGAAGGGGAGGAACACACACAAAAAATACACACGTAGAAGAGAAATTCCTAAATTGGATAGAAGAGAAATACATAAAGCATTTCCTCACTTCAGGTATCAACACTGTTCCATTGCTTTTTCTTTTCTTTTTTGTGCTAAATTTTTATTTTTTATTTTTTTTTGTTAATCTTGCATAAGCAGAACAAACACATCAAATCCATATATATATATATTTTAATATATATAAAAAATTGCTTGCTATTCTTTTTTTTTTTTTCTCTATTTAGCTTCTGAGTAAGGGAGGAGTGGCACCGCCGGTGGCGATGGCTCCAACCCATTCCCATTCTCCTATCCTTTAGATAAACAAAACAAAATTCAGGGGAACCAAACAGAGACACTAACAAAGAAAGAGAACCAATCTTTTTTGCTAACCAAAAATCAAATCTAAGACAGGGTGGCTCTGCCGGTGGCAGCGTCTCTACCAAGCACAGGCCCGAATCCTTATTTTCTAGAGAGAGAAACAACCTAGAGAGAGAAGTAGAGTTCTAAAGAGAGGAATAAGACCTAAATTTTTTAAAGGATTCAGGAAAAAGGAATAGAATTAAGAAGAGAAGAAGATAGAAAAAAGAACACCTAACAAAGGCTCCGCCACCGGCGGCGGTGGCGAGCCACTCCTTCCCTTTCCCTCCCAATCTAGAGAGAGAAGCCAATTTCAGATAAAAATAAAAAATTATAGAGGGAAAAGCATGAATTTTGAGAGAGAGATAGTGATTTCTTACCTTAAACTAGCTGCTTAAAGGAGTGAGTTTCTTGTTCTTCCTTTGGTTCTCAGAGATGAGGTGGAGGAGAGTCCCAGTTTTGCACTTTTCTTCTGTATTGCTATCTCTGCCATTTTTTTTTCTTTGATTATTGGTGGTTTTTTTAGGAGGTCTCTTAACTATTATGTTTACGTAATATGTTATATTATATAATAATTAATGTGTGAATGATATATGTATAAGTTAATTATTTTTAAATTTATTTAAAAAATATAAGATAAATTATATTTATATTTAATAAAATATAAAAATTTTATATACTTATCACGTTAATATAATATAACATACTCATATAATATTATAGAATTCTTATTTCTTTTATCATTTTTATTTGTTTTTAACTTTTTTTGTTGGGGCAGATCTGTTTTGATTTAGGCCCAATTTGCAATTCTATTTACTTATTTCACTTATGGATCTAGGCCGTATTGGGCTTTTTTCATTTTCCTTTTATTGGTTGCTGATTGGTTTAGTTTTGTTGGGTTGGTCCATTTCATTTCCTTTGTTTTGCTTTTACTTGGGCTAATGTCTTCTTTTTATTTGTCTTATTACTTTCTTATTTGGTCTGGGCCGAACTAGAATTTGGATCTCTTTGTGTTCTAATTTGTTTTATTCCTAGTCCAGGCCCACGATGTGGGCTGTTAGTCCAACTTGCTATTTTTTTTCTTAGCTTTTTGTTCTAATACCATTTGGGTTGGGCTTAGTTTTTTAGTACTAGCATTTTTGTCTTAGGGTGCTATGCTACACTCCTCAGAAAGTGACGTGTATAACATTTTTGCTGGTTTTGCATGTTTTGTAGGGTTAATTTTTTTTTAAAAGGATTGACTACCTATTAGAGTGGGAATAGAGAAAAGTATAAATAATTAAAAATTTAGCTATAAATTTTTAAAATTTGCAAAAGTTGCCCAAGTTCATTAAACAAAAGCCAAACAAGGAAAAAAAACTTAGAGGTGGGTTTGAAATCGGGTTGTGTAAACTCATTTCTTACGTGTTCAGGCAAAGAAGAAGCTGCTTATATTTTTTAGTTTTTTTTTTTTTTCCTTTTATCTTTTAGTTTATGCTCATGCCCTTTTTTCATATTGAAAAAAAAAATGGAAGGATGAGAGGGCCCAATTATAAATCTCAATTTTAGGGAAAAAACAATGAAGTTCTTTGTATAAGACAACAACCCAAAATAAAAAACAAGTTCACCTTAAACGAGTTCTTTTGCTAAAAAAAAGTCTTAATGTATTAAAATTTGAAAAAAAAATAAATAAATAAATAAATGTGAATGAATGAGAACAAAGCTTAATCAACATAGTAAATGTTATTAAAATTTAACAAGCTTTAATGTTGTTTAAATGTGTTAAAGCATACATTAAAAATAAAAAAATTTTCAACAAAATATATACGTATATGTAGTTATAATTTAATAATATGATGTCAACATTAATTAACAATGAATTTCTAAGTTTTCTAAGTTAATTTCAACTTAATAATTAAATTTTACGATGGAATTCTCACTTTAGAAAGAAAATCTCTATAAAAGGAGGAGAGTTTCCCTCAGTTAAGACATAGAGAGTACAGCAAGTTAAGGGAGAAAGAGAGCTTTAAGATATTACAACCGTAGAGTTGTAGATATCACACCATAAAAAATGCATGAAAAATATTTAAGTGCTCCACATAGAGAGTACTAATTCCCATAATCATGAAAGGTGTTATTAGACACATAAGTCATTCAAAATAACGTTACATCCAATAGCAAGATATTGCAACAAAATGTAACTGACCCAAGCAGCAATCCAAGAACTCCAATAGTCATATATCTTACATACAATTTATTAAATTCAACACAGTCCAAGTATTAACCACTCATTTCTAATATAGCCATCATCATGTTTTGTTTAAGGAGTCTCCTTATGGGAAATACGAACATGATCCAAGATATTTTTTCCAGCAAGTGAGTTGCTTTGGTGAAGTTCATAGTATTCCTTCATTGTTAAAGCAACAAAGGCTGGTGGGTGGCTTTCATCCAAAAGCTCTGGTGCGGGGCTGACGATCTTGTCTAGTGATGGCCCGTTTGTGCTCACTAGTGATATCCTCGTAGCATTGGAAGTGTGCCATACCCTATGCACATTGCTCTTATACTTCCCATTTGTCAGAATCTAAACGAAATAAGAAAGAGCTAATTAATGAGTTGGTTTGAAAGAGAAAAAATCTGAGTACATATAGGATTATATATAGTTGCATGAAACTCTATATTAATTTTATTCTAATTAAATTCAAGAGTAAAATATCTTTTTAGTGCTTGAATTATTGATCAATTGTTACTTTAATTCTCAAATTATTATTCTATCAACCAAATTAAAGTGACAATTGATCAATAATTCAAGAACTAAAAAATGTATACATTTTCAAGTGTGCAAGTGAGACTGTTCATAATTATAATACTGCTAGAGGCTGGAAATTCAACAAGAAAGGGAGAGAAGCACCTCAAGTTGATCACATGTGTTCACCATAACAGCATTGGGAGGAGGACACAGTTCAACCCATTTGCCATTATGCAAAGTTTGAAGGCCACTAATTCCATTATCCGTGACTATGGTCAGCAAACCATGATCTGAGTGAGCAGGAGCCCCTGATGCAAATTCTGGCTTGGTACATGGCATGTAACATTGTGAAACAAAGCGTTGAAAGCTTGAGTCAAGATCCGTTGCCTTGCTTATGTAGTTTGGTTCTAATCCCAAGCTTTCCGACACTCCTTTGAGTAGTTCTGTTATGATTTCTCGTACTCTTTTGCAGTACTCAAATGCAGTATCCCTGTAGCAACAAAAATTGAAATTAAGAAAGTTTTCTGTTTTTTTTTTTTCTAATTTGACTAAGTTTAGGATGAACAGAAACTATTCTATTGTAAAATTAAAAAATGCTATAGGCCTAAAAAATCTTATAGTTATACTTATATATTTCCTACCACACTTGAAATTCAAAATTCAAATGGTTACAACAGCTACAACCGACAATCCCAATCCAATACCATTTTTGTCATTTTTTTTTTTTTTTGTTACCCACCGGTGTCCGGGCTTCGCCCGACTAATCCGGTTTCGAGTCAGAAAGGACCACAAGGGCGATAAAGCTCTCCCAACAGACGCAGCTGCATTCCTAAGGGCTCGAACCCGAGACCCTTGGTTAAGCTAATTTTGTTATTATTGTTGTACTTCACAAATATAGGCTGCCACATAAGATTTAGTTTAAATGTATACATCTCTATCATGTAAAACACTATACATAGTTCCTCCTATATATAAGCAACAATTATCAAGGAAACTATAATATGACCTTTTCCAGAATTCTATAAGTTATTATAGAAGGGACTGCTAATAATAGGAATCAAATCTAGGCCTTACAGATAAAGTGCTTCCATATTTGTCAACTAACCAACCCCCATTGACGAAATCAAAAAACTGTGATTGTTAATATTTTAAAAGTATCATTGGTGCAATAGATAATAATACAGAGTAATCCAAAATTATGATGGAAAAGTTTCAAGTTTTAATATAAAGTTTTCTTTTTTTACATGCTAGCTACTTTAGATCACATAATCCGCATGTGAATGTGAGTGCGGGTGCCCCAAAGTGTCAATTTATAAAAAATTGTCAACGCAATATAAATTGAAAAGAGAAATTGAAGACAGAGCTAGAGCAAGATGAATAAAGACAGATATGTAAGCAGGGAGCAGATCGATAAAGAGAATTGAAATTTCTTCTTCTTAAGGTGTTCGAAGCCAATAAGTCTTTCTCTTTCTTCGGTTTCTTCTTCTTTTTCTTCTCCATCTATCTCTCTTTTGGAATTTTCTTCTTGGGTTGGCTGCTGAATCGGTAAGAAATGATGCCACGAATTCGTCTCCACTAATTTGTGAACTGAGAAATTTTACTTTGGGAATTGATGCCATATCTACAACGAATCCGCCACAACGAAGATGATTCGACATCCCTAATAGCCGAGTCCTGTGATCTAGTAGCTACTCCCTATTATCAAATTACTCTAGGAAAACCCAGATCTAGAAGAAAATAGATTTACCTATACCCAACCGGTTTATCGGGGAAGTGGAACTCTGGATGAGCAATAAGTTTAATATATGCCGTAGAGATACACCTCCCTGCGCCATTATTTACGCTCCTAGTGCCACACCTCACAGGATCCATCACATGCTTCCCTTGGAATTTTCCCTTTTCCTCTTCTGGCAGATTGAAAATTTGTTCTACACATTCAAGCATGCTCTTCTTCAGGCTCTCTGGGATACCATGATTGATCAACTGTGACTCATCAACTTTAATTGTTAGTCTAGTCCATTCAAAACAATATGTATTCAAGCAAACAATTTTGGTAAGAAAAAAAAAAATCTAGCTAAGTTGCATAATATAGCTTTATACCAAGAAAAAGCCCCATTGGTCACAAGCTTTGCCAAGATCTTTGATGGCTTTGGACCTTTCTTCGGGGTTGCTGGAGGTAAGGAGAGACAAATCAATGACAGGAATGGTATGATCTTCAGTTATTTCTAGATGCTCATGATATGAGTTACCTAGCCCAGATTCTGGTGTGAATTCTCTAGCAATGGCAGTTGCCGGAGCCATGGATTGGGTTCAGCGGAAGTTATACTGATAAAGGCAGAGAAGAAAGGTGTATATAATAGTTGATCTTTAAGATAATACGGAAGAGTCACGACAAATATTTGTTTGATTGTAGGATGAAAGTTTTCATACTTGAATGAAGGAGTATTTTATTCTTGGGGGTGCTATGCTACACCCCCTGAAAGTGACATTGTTGAGTTTTGCAGGTTTTGCAGGGAATTTTGTTTTTTTTAATGAGTTGCTGACCAGTTTATGTAAAAATAGAGTAATTAGAAATTTGGCTGAAAGTTTTTCAAATCTGCAAAGGCTGCCCAATGCTTCTTCCAAATTTCATTCTGCCCCTTCTTTTTTTAAAAAAAAAAAAATCTTTAAGAAGATAAATTACAAAATACAATATCTTTTAAGAATTTATTTTTCTTTTCTATTGGCTTTAATTAATAAGATGTAACATGAAAAGTTCTTAAGTATCAATTTTACATTTTAAGTGTTTTATTTTAATTAGATACTAGTATTGGGCCCCGCGCGATGCGCGGCCGGGCAGTACGGCAGGGGGGGAGACATAGAATAGGAAATCCTATTAGATTATCTGTTGGGGTTGCTTTAGTGATTATCCAAATTATAGTCCTATTAGAATTTTGGAAACTTGTCCACATGGTGTAATCCCACCCTTTTTCCAAGTGTCATAGGATATCCTATTTAATCACCCGTTGTGGTTGGTTTATTAGTTACCCAAACTATAGTCTTATTAAAACTTTAAGAAACTTGTACTCATGGTCTAACCCCAATCTTTTTCCTAGTATTATAGGTTATTTAATTTTTTTCCCCCAAAAACTATATCTAGACCTAGTTATAATTTTGATTTTCGTTCCTTTTCCCTTTTTGTCTCAATTATCATACTCAACCCCTACTAATTCCAACCTATTTATATTTAAATACGATAGAGAAATTGTAACCTAATTAGAGTACCATTTGTCATCTAATTATTATTACTATTTTGTATAGATTTAAGTTGAAATTTGTGTGTGATTCATGTTTTCTTCTCCTTCTTGGTCGCCTACAGTTATGAAGAATTATATAGAAAAAGCTCAAATTTAAGAGAGAGTACATGTATACAGAATTATGTCATAATAAATAGATATTTCTCATAACATTGCAGGTCAGATCACATATACCATACAGAGTAGTGTCAAGAGAATATAAAAACCAAAATATTAGGTAAAAAGAAAAAGCTCGAAATTCTTCCAGTGATTTTACAATGGACCATCTTGATCTGAAAAAAAAAAAAAAATCATACATTAAATTATACAGTTTATTGAAACCATGGTTAGCATACATTAATAATAATCCAAAAAACTATAGTTTATTGAAACCCTGAGATTCACATGCATATTTGATCCATAGTTTCAACAATAAATCCTCGGTTTTGAATAGAATAAATGGTTGGGCCATTTGACACTTGAGATTTCAACTACAAAATTATATCCCTTCATAGAAAATGTTACCTTCAATAAAAAAAAAAAACCCAATGAATGACCAACATTTTACATGAGTCAAGGGATTTAATTTCCTATTAGGTTGTTAAGCTTTTACATGATTCAAGTGATTTTTATTTTTTTTACATTAGCTCTTATTATGAAGATAATCCTTTAAGTTTATTATTTATGACACGATGTTAATATTAAGTCTATTTTTTGAGCTTCAAAATGTATTGCAAGAATAAGAAAGCCATTTTTTATTATTATTAGGAACGGGGCTTTTAAGCAACAAAACTAAGAGCACCACCTAACATGAGCTACACATATTAGTCTATTTGTAAGTGTGCCTTAAAGCAACATTCCAACTCATGCATGATGTTCATAATGTTCCAGCGCAAAGCAAAGAGGCAATAGGGGTAATTTTTTTGGATTAGCTTAAAAGCACATAGACTTTGCCACTTTGAGATATTCCCCATAACTCTACATTACAAACAAATTCTGCAAGATAAGCCCCAATGGCATCATTAATAAGACCAAAAAGTATTGTTTAACTTTTGTTATAATTTCAAATTTATTGAAATTTGAATTCTAAAATTATCTAATTCCATTCAAATTGTAAATGTATGGGTATTTCAATGTGTGACACCTTGTCAACATTGGGCACCTTCAGAAAGTTGTATAAGTAGCATAAAAATATGCTTCTTTGGAATAGCATACCATTTGACCAGCAGTTAATAAGAATACTTCTTTTGATCTGAGGATATATGCAGTTAATCATAAAAAAAAATGTCTATATGGAGGTGCAGCAGTTAACCATATTACTTCTTTTGATTTGGCCAGTTCTATGTTTGTTTTTTCTTTTTATTTGAAATTGGGAGATATCTTTGATCTAAAATACCATCTGACCAGAAGTTAATAAGAATACTTCTTTTGATCTGAGGATATATGCAGTTAATCATAAAAAAAATATGTCTATATGGAGGTGCAGCAGTTAACCATATTACTTCTTTTGATTTGGCCAGTTCTATGTTTGTTTTTTCTTTTTATTTGAAATCGGGAGATATCTTTGATCTAACAATTTTCTAACAAAAAATTGATATTATATAAAGTTATCTAATCCAAAAAAACCATCAAATTTATAGTTGTAGCAAAAGTACCAAAAATAAAAAAAGAAAAGGAGACATAACAAATTTATAGTTGTAGCAAAAGTACCAAAAATAAAAAAAGAAAAGAAAACATACATTGGTAATAGTAAAAATTTGGGGAAAATCCCCGTAACAAAATCAAAAGAAGGAAATAATACATCATAAAAAGGAAGAGACCCTCACTCTTCTCATTCTTATGTTCCTAATAGCTATGTCCATCGTAATTATACATGCATATCCACAAAAGGCTTGTATGCAAAATGCAAAGTCCAAATAATTCCACATACTTCTAAGAAATTGGAGTGTCGAGAAAAGTAAGAGATAGAAATTTGTGCTTCTTTCACAATTATCTCAAATAAGGATGGAAAACATCACTCAAGGAGAGAACTCATAGAAATTTTAAATTTGAGGTGAACTCAAGGAGAGAAGACAAATGAAAAAGAGATAGACATTTCACCTGAATCTTTCACCCTTGCGCATCCTTATTAATCTTTCACTTGATCGGATTGGAATCATATGGAGAAATTGAAAAGAGCTTGATCAGCTCCAAACCAGATCAACACACAGTAAAGCAAGGAAGAATTCACAGTAAACCAAGGAAGAGTTCACAGAATTTGTGAAACCTTTCTATTCTTTTCTATTCAACTCAATCAAATCAATCCTGTACAAACTTCAGTTTATATACATAGAGCAGAAGTAAAATAAATGCCACGTATCTTAGTTACAGCTCAGCAAGCTAACTGTATAACTAATTCCAGATAAACTAACTCACTTAGCTAACCAGATGGTTAATAATTTAGCTATGGTCAGCAACTGAACTAACTACTGTGGTGAGATTAACTACTTTGACTAACTAACTAATCTGTACATCCCCCCCTCAAGTTGGAGCATTGGATTGAAGGAAGTCAACCAATCCCAACTTGGAGACAAGAGAATTAAACTGTGGACCACCAAGGTTCTTGGTGAAGAGATCTGCAAGCTGTGCTTTGGTAGAAACATGTTGAGGAAGAACAAAGCCAGCTTTGAATTTATCTCGCACCAGGTGACAATCAATTTCCAAGTGCTTGGTCCGCTCATGGAAGACAGGGTTAGCAGTGATATGCAGAGCAGCCATATTGTCATATAAGAGAGGAATAGGCAGAGGGATAGGAATGTGAAAGTCAGTCAAAATGTATGTGATCCACTGTAACTCACAAACCGTAGTAGCAAGACTCCTATATTCAGCCTCAGCTGAAGATCTACTGACAGTAGATTGTTTCTTAGTCTTCCAGGAGATAAGAGATGAGCCAAGGGACACACAATAACCAGTAATAGACCTCCTAGTGTCCTTGCAGGTAGCCCAATCAGCATCACAGTATGCTGTGAGATTGAAATCTGAGGCAGAAGCGAAAAAGAGCCCTCTGGAAGGAGTTCCTTTGAGATACTTGAGGATGTGAATGGCCCCATTCCAGTGAGCCTGAGTAGGGGAGTGTAAGAACTGACTAAGTTGTTGTACATCATGGGTGATATCAGGTCGAGTGAGGTTGAGATACAATAGACGACCAACAAGTCTCTTATATCTCTCTGGTTCAAGCAAGGGAGTGCCAACATAAGAGAAATTCTAGCCCTTAGGCAAGGGTGTAGCAGTGGGTTTGGCTCCAAGCAATCCCTTAGGATGTCTAATACATACTTTCTCTGGTTCACATAAGTGCCATGGAGTCCTCTAGCAATTTCCAGACCTAGGAAGTAATGAGTAGGGCCCAAGTCCTTAATTGTAAAGGAGGTATGAAGGAATTGCTTAACCTTGAGAATGTCATGTGCATGGGTTCCAGTAACCAGGACATCATCAACATACACGAGTAGAGCTAAGAACGAAGAAGGAGTTTGGAGAGTGAATAAACAATGATCATGCGAACTCTGTGTGAAGCCAAAACCTTGTAATTTTGCAGAAAATTCAATATTCCACTGTCTAGAAGCTTGTTTTAAACCATATAAGGAACGTTTGAGTAAACAAACCTCATGGGGTTGTGCTTTGGCATATCCTTGAGGAGGATGCATAAAAACCTCTTCATCCAAATACCCATGCAGAAAGGCATTATTGATGTCAAGTTGATGTAAATCCCATTGCTTGGCAGTGACAATGGCTAGGAAAAGTCTCACAGTAACTAACTTAGCAACAGGGGAAAAACTATCCTTATAGTGAATCCCTTCAATCTGATTATAGCCTTTAGCAACTAACCGGGCTTTGTATCTATCAATATTCCCATCAGGCAAGTATTTGATTTTATAAACCCATTTGGAGCCAATTGCCTTCTTACCAGAAGGCAGAGAGACTAAATCCCAAGTATGATTCAATTCCAGGGCCTGTAGTTCCTTATTCATGGCTTCAAGCCACTTTTCATCTTTGCTTGCATGGTAATAAGAGCGAGGTTCAGGGACAGAAGACACATTTGCAAGATAAGACATGTAAGTATCAGTAAAAATAGGAGATTTATGGTAAGGGAATGTAGGTGGGGTATAGCCTGAAAAACCAGGTGCAATATCTGCAGGGGAAGTATGTAGAGCAATTGGTAAGGCAGAAGTGAGACATACATTGGAGACAAAATCAGAAAGCCATGCTGGTTTCGATTTTGGCCTACTACTTTGTCTTAAAAGAGGAAGAACAGTAAAAGGTGGGAGAGCAGGTGGAGAAGGATCTGGTGTGGGATGTGGAGAAGGGAGCTCAAATGAGAGATCAGGAAAAGATTCAGGAGGAGGAACTAGAGTAGTGTCAGGAAGAGTAGTGGCAAGTGGTGTGAAAGGTGCCACAGGAGTAAAAGGAGGTGCAGGAGAATCAAAGGCAGGAAGTGGCAAAGAGAGATCATTGCTGGCAGGTGAAATATTGGTAAAAGGAAAGATGTGTTCATGAAAAACAACATCCCTGGAAGTGTAAATTTGATGAGTGGCAAGGTCATAGACCCTATAGGCTTTCTGTCCTGTCATAAAACCTAGAAAAATGCACCTGAAAGCTCTAACAGCAAATTTGTTGGTGTGTGGTTGTGTGTTAGTTGCATAGCATAGGCAACCAAAAACCTTTAAAAGGTTATAATCTGGTTGGGTCTTATTTAACAGTTCGTAAGGAGTTTTCCAGTTTAAAATTTCAGTAGGTAACCTATTGATGAGGTATGCAGCCATGAGAAGGGAGTGTCCCCAAAATTTGATAGGCAAGTGAGCTTGAAACATGAGTGCTCTAGCAATCTGCAAGAGATGTCTGTGTTTTCTTTCCACAATTCCATTTTGTTGAGGTGTATAGACACAACTTTTTTGGTGAATGATTCCTAGCTGAGAAAGAAGGATTTGACACTCATGGCTTGTAAATTCAGTCCCATTGTCTGTTCTAATACACTTAATGTGTTTCTGAAATTGGGTGTGAATCATTGTGAGGAAAATCTTAAGTGTTTCAAGTGTTTGATGCTTATGTTTAAGTAGATAAACCCAAGTGGCTCTGCTGTGGTCATCGACCACAGTAAGCATGTAGTGTGCACCTGTGAGAGAAGCTTTATTGTAGGGACCCCATATATCTATATGCAAAAGATCAAACACAGATTCTGATCTAGTGATGCTAAGGGGAAAAGGTAGTCGATGTTGTTTGGACTTGTGACAAATATCACAAGGTGAAGGTAATGTAAGATCTATATCAGATAACAAAGGTAAATGTTTTAAAGCCTTCAAAGAAGCATGGCCAAATCTATTATGCCATAAAAGTTTGGGAATTGTATTGGAATCAACAGCAGGATTACAAGGAAAAGAAACTGAGTGGCAAATGGGATTACAAGGAGATTTTGAGAAATCAAATTGCTTATTACAAGCGAGATATGAAACAGGAATATCAAAAGAGGATTTGTCTAGTATGTATAAATTCCCAATCACTCTACCAACTGCTAGAACAACTTCAGTCTGAGGGTCCTGCAAAAGGCATTTATCAGGGTGAAAAATAAACTGAATTTGTGCTGTTTTGGAGAGTTTTTGTACTGAAAGTAAGTTGAATTTAAAACTTGGTACATAGAATGCATCAGTCAAGATTAGAGTGGGAGTAAGGTGAACATTTCCAATGTGATGGACTGACTTAACAATGCAATCTGGTAAGAAAACTGAGGTTTGATGGTGTACTAGTTTTTTATGTTTGAGAAGGGTGGTATCGATGCACATGTGATTAGATGCTCCTGTGTCAACTATCCAAGTACCAGGATCTAAATTACTAGTAGAATTTAAAGCAAATTGAAAAGCTTGAGGTGTTGTGTTACCTGCAAAGTCCTCCATTTGAGCAAAATGAACCTGATTACCTTCAAAACCTACATGTCCCTTCATTAGCTTGGAAAATTCTTGTTGAATTAGTTCTGTCAAAGATGTTCTTTGATCATTGCTTCTATCAACATAGTGGTCCATGTTGAAATCCAAAGGACTGTCAGCTAGGTTCGCCATAGATTTCCCTCTTGTTCCCTGATTGGTGCGTTGATCCTTTAGCTCCTTATACCAATCAGGATATCCATGCAATTTGAAGCATGTATCTCTTGTGTGACCATTCAAGCTTCAGTGTGTGCATTTTTCATTCTTCTTGTCATTACTATTCTGCTTCTTGTAGTTCCCTCTGCGACCACCAGAACCTCTCCCCATAGGTGTCTTTACAAACATGGCAGAATTTTCACCCTTCCCTAACAAATTAATATGAACTTCTCTTTGCTTTTCTATCCTCAAGATCATTGAGTAAGCCTTGTTAACTGAAGGCAGAGGATCCATCACTAGAATCTGGTTTCACAGATGGTCAAAGTCATCACTGAGTCCCATCAAGAATTGTAGCAATTTGTGTGAGTGAGCAAGGTCAGAAACCTTCTTTGTAACATCACAGTTGCAATTCTTGCAAATGCATTGTGGAATTGGTTGCACGCATAGCAGTTCATCCCATAATTTCTTCAGTTTAGTAAAATACTGCACCACAGATTGATTTCCTTGAGAAATGGTGCTGATCTCCCTTTGTATTTGATAGATTTGTGGTCCATTTGACTCACCAAAACATTCTTCTAAATCTAGCCATAATTCTCTAGCAGTCGATGCATAAAGAAAGGCCTCCACTATTTCCTTTGAAATAGAGTTTAGGATCCATGATCTAATCATGCAATCCACCCTAATCCACTGATCATAGTCAGCAAATTCTTCTTCTGGCATTGCACATTTGCCATTGATGAATCCGAGCTTCACCTTTGCTCCTAGGGCAATCTTAACTGATCTATTCCAGGAAAGGTAATTGTTTCCTGTCAGATGAGTGGTAACAAGCTACATACCTGGATGATCCGAGTTTGCCAAGTTCATCGGATCTCCATTAGAGTTGCTTGTGGTCTCCTTGTTCTGTGCTGCAGTTTCAGCATCCATTCTTCTAGCAGAACTTGAAGCAGAGTAGACGAAAAACTCCAAAGTTTTCTGCAGGTCAATAGGAAGTAATCACAGGCAAATCTGAATCGATTTGCTCTGATACCATGAAAAGAGCTTGATCAGCTCCAAACCAGATCAACACACAGTAAAGCAAGGAAGAATTCACAGTAAACCAAGGAAGAGTTCAGAGAATTTGTGAAACCTTTCTATTCTTTTCTATTCAACTCAATCAAATCAATCCTGTACAAACTTCAGTTTATATACATAGAGCAGAAGTAAAATAAATGCCACGTATCTTAGTTCCAACTCAGCAAGCTAACTGTATAACTAATTCCAGATAAACTAACTCACTTAGCTAACCAGATGGTTAATAATTTAACTATGGTCAGCAACTGAACTAACTACTATGGTGAGATTAACTACTTTGACTAACTAACTAATCTGTACAGAAATTGTTAACAAAAGTATCCTTTTGAAATTGCAATATACCTCCATATAGACACCAATCAACATTCATTGTTAACAGGAACTTGAAAGCATGATTACAACAAACATAGTAGAAGGTAGAAAAAACACATAAAAATATACAATATCCATATAAGCCAGAAAACAGAGATTGTACCAATGATATTTCAAAAAACACTTACCAAAATCTCTAGCTCATATGCATTGATAAAGGTTCTGGGCGTTCTAGGCCAAAAGTTATGAGTTCGAATCCTTAGAGTCACACTTGTTGGGAGAGATTTACCGGTTACTGCTCATGTCCCGAACGGGGATTAGTCTTATATCCAAAGAGTGTGGGGATAACTTGAGTGTAAACCAAAAAAAAATATGCATTGATAAAGGAGGCTACACAACGTGATGCTCAACCTAAGAAAAATCTCTAGCTAATATGCTATTTAAATATTACAGAAAGCACAAGAGAGAGAATGGAAAAGCTAATTATAGAAAGCACAAAAGAAAAATTAAATAGAATCATAAAAACACATAAAAATATACAATATCCATATAAGCCAAAAAACAGAGATTGTACCAATGATATTTCAAAAACACTTACCAAAATCTCTAGCTCATATGCATTGATAAAGGTCCTGGGCGTTCTAGACCAAAAGTTATGAGTTCGAATCCTTGGAGTCACACTTGTTAGGAGAGATTTACCGGTTACTGCTCATGTCCCGAACGGGGATTAGTCTTATATCCAAAGGGTGTGGGGATAACTTGAGTGTAAACCAAAAAAAAATATGCATTGATAAAGGAGGCTACACAACGTGATGCTCAACCTAAGAAAAATCTCTAGCTAATATGCCATTTAAATATTACAGAAAGCATAAGAGAGAGAATGCAAAAGCTAATTATAGAAAGCACAAAAGAAAAATTAAATAGAATCATTCAACAAACAAAATAAAACATGATTACTTGATATCAGCTCCACATAGTATTGTGCCCAAAAGCAGAATGGTAGTTACACATAAGTCTTATACTCTTATTGCATCACCACTAAGAAACTATTGATAGTATACTAATGAAAATGAAGAAACGATGATCATGATATTGACCAAATGACTTATTAAACTACATGATTATCTACACTTGAATGATATTGAAAGTGCATGTAATTAAGCGCAGAGAAATAGGGAATAGAAACCTTAGTCCATCTCAACTTTGACAATGGGAATGTATCATCATTTTAATGGTTGAAAAAGTAAGCAAATTTAATCCCATTAAACATTTAAAGAAGCATTGTCAACAGCAATTGATCCACAAAATTCCAATTTGGAAAGTGTTCTCTTCAATGAAGCATATGAGCAAATAAAAAGGATTGGTTTTCATCTGAGGTAGTCAAGACATGACCTGCTGCTCCATGGTTAGGGTAGACATACTTTTCTGACAACTGACTTCATTGTAATCAAGGAAAGAAAAATCAGATAGAAGTAGGAATTTCAGTTCAAAAACAAATTCAAAACACTAAGTCAATCCTTGCTAGATAACTACTGGGAAAAATATCAATCAGCAACCATTATATCCTTTCCACATCGACATCATATATATTTCTTACCACCTCATGCTATAATTTTATTCATAATTTATGATCATATTTATTTTAAACCGAAAACATACATGAAGAGTGCAAGGTAAATCAAGTTCTCCCTCAACACCAATTAGAGGAGCAAACTTCTACTTACAGTGTAAGAATAAAATCCGCACTTGCTTAGCATATCAAGCTGCAGAAGGTGTCTAATATCTAAAATAACAACACCATATTGGTGAAAATTAACATCAGATTTAAAAAACAAAAATTAGCCCCAAAACTGAAAAAATAACTATTACTGAACAAACAAACAAAAAGAGAAAACTTGTATTTTTCATTGGCAAGTAGGTTATCTTTTATGCTTCCTACATCAAGTGCAAAGGAAAAACAAATGATAGAGAACTCATAGAAATTTCAAATTTGAGGTGAACTCAAGGAAAGAAGATAGATGAAAAAGAGATAGACGTTTCATCTGAATATTTCACCCCTACACATCCTTATTAATCTTTTCAAGGTTGATCAACTTCAAAGTCATTGCAAACCAACATCAAGAAATGAATGAGTAAAGAAAAGCACAAAGAGATGCATAGATGATTCAAATCAACCACTTACATTTGTGAGGAAAAGCAAAAAGAGAAGCACAAGCAAATTAAGAAATTTAGAGAGTCATGGGAAGAGATGTCCTATTTTTTTTTTCTACAGTGAACAACACAAAGTGAATAACTCATACCTTGATCATCCATGACCATATGTTTTTCTGATTCATCAAGCAAAATGAATTTGGAGCCATTGGTTTCCCTATAACACAATCAAATTAAATAAAGATGTAATTAGACCAGTACTCAATAACAGAGAAAGAATATTACGTGAGTGAAAGCTTCTTTGGCAGCTTTGAAAGAGTAACAGTGCTGCAGCAGCACATAGGAGAGGGAGAAGAAGCGTTGAGAGAGAGAGAGCTGACCAAAGAGCAGGTTATATTTATTGAGCAAAGGAGGCAACACATACAAACCCTAAATATCAAATTTAAAATTCAAATTCATAATTAATTGTGATTGAAATTATAAGAAGGATTTTCAGAGTCCACCTTTATAATTTTGGTTACTACTCCTGATTGCAAAGCAAGCAATCAATTACATGCACCTATTTTGGAATCTGACGTTTTTTGGTTTTAATTTCTTCTCATGTAATAAATAAGGAAGTTATTTAAAGACATTAGTATTTAATTTTTTTTTCTTAATATTAATTTTTTAGTCACATATAGTTGACATTATAAATTATTTTTTAAATACTTTTGATAGGAGGAAATTCCCATAGCATGCCACTTGTCGTCACCTTAATAGCGACACTTGTCAGCTTCACATTGTGTACTCTATTCCATCATAATTAGTAGAGGGAAGACAAAGATCTCCAAGGACTGTACATATTATCCTTGAAAGGAAAATAAAAATATAAACATAAACGATTAGATACCAATAACACATTTTCCTTTGATCTATAAGAAACTAAATCAGATTACACATAATATCACACATGAAATATAGCATAAAAATCAGAAAACACATAATAACACATTTTTCTTTTATCTTCCACCCATATGCATCTATTTAATTTGTGCTAATAAAACACCTTAATTGTAAGTATCACTAAAATTTACATCTTTATTATCCAAAATATGCTAGAACTGAGACAGTTTAATGTACCCATAAAATCTAGCTTGAAAAAATAGAGAAAATTAACCTTCAATTTCTTTCTTGGTGACCATAAAGATTATAGGCGTGTCTTCCTCGAAATGAATAAAAAAATAATATAGGCATGTCAAAGTAAGAACTTTCGTAATATCAACACTAATAAAAAATTAAAATAATGGTACATGCATTTCTAATTCCATGTATATGTAATTACTACTATATTATATCAAAAAGCTTAGAAAGTGAAACCCCTATTCTATGCATGGAGTTTTTTCAGGCATGCTTTCATATAATAGATCAAGTCATGGCACATGCATTATAAGAATGACAACTTCTTATAAAGAAAGAATGCAAATATTCCACTGATACCCCTCTTTTCATTCTATGCTAAAAAAATACCTCCATTGAAATTAAAGACGAAACTTACATCTTCATTATCCATAATTTGTAAGAACTGAAAAAGATAGATGTACCCAATAAATCTAGCTAGAGAATGAGTTTTCTAATAGAGCTATACAATATTTCTACCAAGCACAGATATGATGTATTACATTATTTTTAACTACACCTAAATTTTAAACTTTTGGTAAATTATTGTTAGGAAAAAAAAACATAGACACACACACACACACACACATATATATATATAGACAAACACACTACCTAGCTGAATTTTTTTATTCTCCTTTATAGCAACAGGTTTGGGATTGAGTTAGTAAACCTGAATATTACTAATGCACGTTGTCAATAAAATCAAATTAAAATTCTGCATTCCTCTTATAGCATAAATCCTAATATAGCCGCATATTGTATGGTACTCTTTTGTAGGTCCTTAGAAAGTTCTTAATTGCTATAAGAAGGACATCAAAAGATTCACACAAGGGAAATTAAAAAACTCAGTAAGAAGGAGATCATTATAATAAATAAATTCAAGGATTAATAAATTTAACACTTCAATGATTAATCAGAAGTCCCACCAATTCAAACTATTACGTTGCCGATAGAGAAGGAGGATATGAACAGTTATAGAAGACAAAATTCCAAAGGACAATAACATGGCCGACTATAGAGAAGGACATAAAATAAAGAGCTTCTTACCAAATATTGCAAGAATAAAGCTTGGTGTGTTCGAGTTCCCAAGGAATACTTCTAGAGCAGCTATTAGGAGGTGAACGGTGAAAATGTCCAAAGCAGCAATTAGGAGGTGAATGGTGAAACACTTCACAAAGGGTGCAGTATATATAGTCAAGAAGAGGACTGAAATTGTGACCCTAGTTTTGTAGTCTATAATTTAGGCAATATAGTAGGAAAACATTAATAAGGATTTCGGTGACACAAATTAATTAATTTAGGCAATTTCGGTTCTTGTCAATCAAGCAAGCAATTATAGCAATAGTTTATTATTTAAATTTTTTATTTGCTGATTGTTGTGATTTCAATCATAGTGCAATTAAATAAAAGGATACCCAGAAAGTGAACAATCTCCGAAATCAGTTTGATAAAGGAAAATTTAAAATTGCACAAATAAATTATAATCATTTAAGTTGAATCTTTGACCAAATATATAAATTATTTGTAATTACAAATATAATTAAAGTTAATTGATAGTATAGTTCTCTTTGTTTGATATGTCAAGCCATGTGTAGCTAGGGATACATAAGAATGAAGATTTGAACCGAAAATCTCATTGTGTTATTTGTGCTTGTGTCATTTGATATTTCTATGCCTATGTATCCCAAATATATATAATAACAAATAATTCCTTTTGGAATCCTTTCCTGTTAAAAAAATAAAATAAGTGGTATAGCTAGGAACATAAATATATTAATTAATGAGCATAGAATTAAGAAATTGGAAGAACAAACCATGCCGAATATGAGCACAGAATTAAGTATGAGCACAGAATTATAAAACATGAAACACTAATACTGCCGAATATGGAGAGAAAGAGAAATAAACAAATGGAGGAAAAGAAGAAACCAATCATGNAAACCTGAATATTACTAATGCACGTTGTCAATAAAATCAATTTAAAATTATGCATTCCTCTTATAGCATAAATCCTAATATAGCCGCATATTTTATGGTACTCTTTTGTAGGTCCTTAGAAAGTTCTTAATTGCTATAAGAAGGACATCAAGAACATTCACACAAGGGAAATTAAAAAACTCAGTAAGAAGGAGATCATTATAATAAACAAATTCAAGGATTATTAAATTTAACACTTCAAGGATTAATCAGAAGTCCCACCAATTCAAACTCTTACGTTGCCGATAGAGAAGAAGGATATGAATAGTTATAGAAGACAAAATTCCAAAGGAAAATAACATCGCCGAATATAGAGAAGAACATAAAATAAAGAGCTTCTTACCAAATATTGCAAGAACAAAGCTTGGTGTGTTCGAGTTCCGAAAGAATACGTCTAGAGCAGCAATTAGGAGGTGAATGGTGAAAACATCCAGAGCAGCAATTAGGAGCTGAATGGTGAAACACTTCACAAAGAGTGCAGTTTATATAGTCAAGTAGAGGACCTAGTTTGTGACCCTAGTTTTGTAGTCTATAATTTAGGCAATATAATAGGAAAACAATAATAAGGATTTTGGTGACACAAATTCATTAATTTAGGCAATTTCGGTTCTTCTCAATCAAGCAATCAATTATAGCAATAGTTTATTATTTAACTTTTTTATTTGCTGATTGTTGTGATTTCAACCATAGTGCAATTAAATAAAAGGATACCCATAAAGTGAACAATCTCCGAAATCAGTTTGATAAAGGAAAATTTAAAATTGCACAAATCAATTATAATCATTTAAGTTGAATCTTTGACCAAATATATAAATTATTTGTAATTACAAATATAATTAAAGTTAATTGATAGTATAGTTCTCTTTGTTTGATATGTCAAGCCATGTGTAGCTAGGGATACATAAGAATGAAGATTTGAACCGAAAATCTCATTGTGTTATTTGTGCTTGTGTCATTTGATATTTCTATGCCTATGTATCCCAAATATATATAATAACAAATAATTCCTTTTGGAATCCTTTCCTGTTAAAAAAATAAAATAAGTGGTATAGCTAGGAACATAAATATATTAATTAATGAGCACAGAATTAAGAAATTGGAAGAACAAACCATGCCGAATATGAGCACAGAATTAAGTATGAGCACAGAATTATAAAACATGAAACACTAATACTGCCAAATATGGAGAGAAAGAGAAATAAACAAATGGAGGAAAAGAAGAAACCAATCATGTATAAGCTTGCAGCCAACCAAGAATTTCAGAAGAGAAGAAACATACCTGGGTGTGGCTTGAAGCTGTCGTATTCCTTTACAGTAATCAGCTAGGTATATAGAGCCAAGGAAGATGGTGGCACAGAATTATAAAACATGAAACACTAATACTGCCGAATATGGAGAGAAAGAGAAATAAACAAATGGAGGAAAAGAAGAAACCAATCATATATAAGCTTGCAGCCAACCAAGAATTTCAGAAGAGAAGAAACATACCTGGGTGTGGCTTGAAGCTGCCGTATTCCTTTGCAGTAATCAGCTAGGTATATAGAGCCAAGGAAGATAGTGCTATTTATATAGGGATATAGAACCAAGGAAGTATAACCCTAATTTTGATTTCAAATTAGCAATTAAATAATTTTTCGGTGTAGAGGCATTTATGAGAATATTTGGAAAAATTAAATAGAATAATATTACCTTGATTGGCTTTTTTGGTGAAGGGTGGCAGTATTGATCCCACAAATTTGGCAGATTTGCCAAATAGACCAATTATAATTTCGGAATATGCAACTGATTGCAAATGAAGCAATCAATTACATAGCTTGCAAATCATTATTTTATGCATGAAGGATGGCAGCAATGAATTACCTTTTTTGGTTTTAATTTATTCTCATGTAATAATACGTTATAAAAAATACATATGTGGTGCTGAAGCTGTTTTAGCTGCCCTATACCCTAATGCCTATTACTACTTCATAACTTTCAATACCATCTCTTTTGGTGCATCTCTCAGTGCTTGCCTCTTGCTTGTAAGTGGAATCCCCCTAAGGCATAGATTCCCTATGTGGATCCTCTCAATAGTTATGTGTCTCGCTCTCACATGCTTAGCAGCTACCTATCTTTGTGGCGTGTTATTGGTGACCCCTAATCCCCTTTACCATTCAGCTCAATTTCGGTTACTACTTCTAAATAGAAATCAAGGAATGAAAGACATGCACCCATTTAGTAACCGAGAGGTTTATTGGTTTTGATTTATTTTCAAATAATAATACATGAGTAAATATAAATAAGGAAATTATTAGGAGACATTAATACTCAATTTTTTCAATAGAATAATATTTCCTTCTTTGGCTTTTTTTTTGGAAGGTGCCAGCATTAATCCTTCCATTTAGAAGATTTGCCAGAATATGATAATTTCGGTTACTATTTCTTATAGCAAATCAAGCAATTAAAGACATGGACCCATTCAGTAAGCTGATAGTTTTTTTGTTTTGATTTATTTTCAAATAATAATATGTGAGTAAATATAAATAAGGAAGTTATTTGAAGACATTAATATTCAGTTGTTTTTTTTTTTTATATTTCAGACACACATAATTGACATTATAAATTATTTTTTAAATACATTTTTTAGGAGAAAATTCTCACAGCCTGCCACTTGTCGTCACCTTGATAGCGACACTTGTCAGCTCCACATTGTGTACTCTATTATTAATATTATATAGATATAGAAATCTCAACTATAGGAAATTATATATTTGGGCCTCCAACACTAACACAAAACCCTCCAACAATAGAGATAAAATTTTAAAACTAACAAGATAGTAGACTTCAAATATATTCTTCAAACATGGGTTTAGAAGAACTAAGGACATTTTTTGACTTGCTAAATTAATTGTCAATCAATTAATTATAATTGGCATGTGATTGGAATTGCTATATATGTTTTCAAATTAGCTAATTATTAAATAGTAATTATTTATTAAATTAGTTATGTCATATTGCTAATATTTAGGCATCAAATCAATATTGAATATTTAATTTTTATATTAAAGTAATCAGTCAAATATCTCATACAAAAATAAATGGTAATCAATCAATTCCTAATTAATTTAAAATTTAAAATTTCGTAAATTAAATTGTTATCAATCAATTATAATTGTCATGTTGATTGCACAATATTATAATTTTTTATTCAAAATTATTTTTGTATTTATTTATTTAAAACTGTTTAAGAAGGTTAAAATATGGTAATATCAATTTTGTTTGTTGATTTTAAATTTTATTTATTTGAAATAAATTTGTATCTCCATATGAAAAATCATAAATTTGTATTGCTAAATGATCAATATGAAATTCAAATAACGAAAATTTTAAGTTAATGAAAAAATTGATATTGCACGCCAATAAATCTATGTTTAGTTTTGAGAAGTTTTATTTTTACAAAGTAGAACTTGAACAATGACTATGAATTAGGGTTACAAGCACAAATAAGTAATTTATAAACTTGGACTTTTCATAAATTAATAAATTCAAAATTAATATAAAAACAAAAAATTATACAATAATTTTAATCACATGCTGATATAATTTATTGATTGGTAATTAATTTGGAAAAAAATTAATTTTAAATATTTTTAGATTGTCATTGTAGTTAAAATTATAATGAGAGAATTTCGAAAGTGAAATTCAACTTTCATTCTGCCTAATTTAATTGCCATCAATGTGTGACAAAAAAAAAAGTATGTATTTAGTTGTGTTTTTGTCCACATACATTTTGAGATGTAATTTCCTAATTAAGCAAGGTAATAAAAATATTAATTTTAAAGTAATAAAAATGTGCCTTAACAAGAAATAGATGGCAATAATCAAATTAAATTCAATGATTACAATTAATACTCATTTCAATTTAAATTTAAAATCAAATTATCTAAAGTAGGAGAATTAGTCAAAAATGTTAAATTCCTATTCAATGAAATAAATTCAAAATCCGAATTTTGCTAATAAATATATTCAATCAGTATTGAAGTGTAATTCAAAAAACTTTTGCAATTATTAACTTGCCAAATTAAATGTCAATCAATTAATTATAATTGGCATGTAATTGGAATTGTTGTATATTCTTTAATTTTTTTATTAATTTTGTATTTAATTAATTTTAAATAACTCAAGTTTGTAAAATTACTTAATTAGACATGTAACCCTATTTGAAACCCAATTACAAGCTATACTAGTATTAAAAGAATAGTTTCTTAGATGACAATCTGACAACTGGTACTATGAATGAATTTATTATCAATTTAATAATTTAGAAATTATAAAAAAATATCAAAATTTTGAATACATATTCAATGAGAAAAAAATTTAAAATTTGAATTTTGCTAATAAATACATTCCATCACCATTGAAGATGAGTTGAAAAAAATTCTGAAATTATTAATTCTCCAAATTAATTGTTAATCAATTAATTATAATTGACATGTGATTGTAATTAATTGTTATATTTTATTTTATTAATTTTTTATTTATTTAATTTTAAATAACCCAAGTGTGTGAAATTACTTAATTAGGCCTGTAACCCTATTTGAAACCCTCCAACAATAAGTATTGCAACCACTTTGCAACCATTATAGGCTAAGTTATCTACTAATAAAATAATTTTCTGTTTGTACTTCTGTACATTATTCATGGTCTACATTTCTTGGGATTGTATTTTATTGTAGGTCTATGTTGTTACCTCATACAAATATGAATATTCAAGTGGTGATGCCACTACAGCACATGTTCAAGTCAGGGCATGCAGGGTATAGATCATACTGGCATTGCTTCTTTCCTAATCTTTAACATTGATGCTTCAGAATTTCTATGTAAATATGTAGTTGATATGTGTTATAAAGGGACTTAAAAATAATTTCCTTAACAAATTAGTGAAAGGGACTTCTTTCCTTATTATCTCAATACATTAATGGGGTAGAAATTTTTGTTCAAGATTGAGATAAAGTATAACAACTTAAAACAAGGCTGACCTATCTACTTTTTAGGAGGGAATTTACTCCTTGGAATAAAAGAAGTAATTAACATGTCTCCTAAAAAAATAAAAAATAAATGAAGATATTGAAGGTGCAAAATAATGTCAAGTAATTAAGGTGTGACATTCATTATAGGAAGGTTTTTTTTTTTTTTAATTAAATGTCCTATTTTAGGATAAGTAAATGGAACAAGTTGATCTATTAGGTTCCTTTTCTTTTTAGAAAATGATTGCTGAGAGAATTGACTAGGAATGTAAAAAATTAAGACGTTTCATGTTGATATTTAAATAGTTATTATAGTTAAGGTTGATCTATTTTTGTTAGATAAGTTCTTATTTTTAATAAATTTTGCTGGTGATCTTCAACATGTTGTAGCTATGCATTTCCTCAAATGCATTATCATTAGCATTATTAGCAATTATTATCATATTCAAATATGGAGATTTTGATAGGAAATATTTGTATTTTAGATAAGATCTCTAAAGTGCCGCTTGCTCAGTATAGTGATATTCAATACATGATTGTAGAAATACCATAGCTAGGGTTTATACAAAAAAAGCTAGGTATGCTTGGTTAATATCTAGGACAAAAAATTAGATGGATACCCAAGGGTGGAACTAGGTGTTGAGGCTCCAAAAAAATTAAAGTTTTTCTATGGCTAATCCTTTATGACGCCATACTCACAAATTGGTTTAGTGCTCACAAAGACCTTAGTTAAAATTCTTTATGCAACAGGTGCAAGTTTGTTATAAAAAATACAATGCATTGTCTTAGGGACTACTATAAATAATGTTTATATGGGTTTTGGTGTAGATGGTAGCTTATGGGAACAAGATTTGAATGCTTTGTTTTATAGAAATGGGAATACAAGAAAGGGGATAATGAAGTTGCACATTCTCTTCTATTGCAGGTTGTGATGGATATGGAGAACGCATAATGAAGATGTTTTTGAAGGGCATAACACTCTGTTGATGGTGAGTGTTAATAAGATCCAAGCGATGGTTTAACTTGCAGTAAAGTTTTTTCTAGAAAACAAAAAAAAGCATGAAAGAGAGGTGTGATGGATACATTGATAGTCTTCAAGTATAGAGACCATTAAGCTAAATATCGATGGTGGCAGTTTTGGAAACCTAAGGAGATCAAGTTTTGGAGGGGTTATTTGAGATCATCAAGGGGGTGGCTTGGTGGTTTATTTGGCTCTATAGGCATGGGTACCAATTTGAAAGCTGAATTTACTACAACAATGCATGGTCTGATATTTTCTTGGTATAAAGGCATCAGAAAACTATGTGTGAATTAGATTCCCCAATGGCAGTTGATAGATTTTACTGATGTGAGCTTCCATTGCTACGGGTGTATTATCAATTATATAAGACATTTGTTTAAAAGGAGTTGGGAGGTGAAAGTAATTCATGTGTTAAGACTAGAGTACCAAGGAGCTGATTCACCTATGTTAACTACAATTTACAAGCATATGGTTTTGTTCATGTTTAAAAAATTGCTTAAATTGTGAAATTATAGGAACATTGTATAAAGAAAGTTTGAGTACTTAATACTTTGATGACTTTGAAAACAAAATTTGTTTGAAATTATAGAGACATTGTAAAAGCACAATCTTTGTACTAATATACTATAGGGAATCTATTAAACTCAACTCTTACAACAAGGAACCTAAACCTAAGTCATCCATAAAATAGGAAACTAAATGTAAGTACTACAAATTAAAAGTACATTAACAAGTTATCTTTAAGGATTAAGGATCCTCATTAAAATTTTATAAAATTTCCTATGAGTGCATGAAGTTATTTGATTAAAAAGATGAGTTGTTGATTATTTCTTTATTTTAGACTTAAGTTTATTTTTCAGTGATATTTGATTATAATTTCCAATCATTTGCTATAGAGTCATATGATGAGAAGTCTTTTCTTTTTTTGGCCTTAGATAATTGTATTGAAAAAGAATGCCTATTAGTAGCAAGAGCTATAAATCAACTCAGTAGGTCTCAAGGTTACAAAGATTTTATACTTTTTTTGGCCTTCAAGGGTACAAAGATGATATTGGCATACTGATCAAGAACACTACTTACTACAAGTAGACAAATTGAGACTACTGTAACAATTAATTAAGTACTTATGACAATAATTATTCGTTTTTAAAATAAAATTATCAATGGTAATCAAATAATTGGGATATGACATTTATTATAAATAGGAAATGAACAATTACATGTCCATTTTAAAGATAAATAAATGAGACAATTTAATTTTAGGCAGTTGATTTTTGGGATAGGTTGGGAATGGGAACCAAATTATTTTACTAACAATTGTGGGTCAATACTTTATCAATAAAAATATTAGTATGTTTATGTAGGTAATCAATATAGGAAACTCCTTCCTATTGATGATGAAATTTGAAATTCCCTTTCTTATGTTTGATATAAAAAATAGTATAACATAAGATACTCTTGTGATATATATTGACAAAGAAAAATGGATAAGGTGAGGGTATAAATAAATACAATTGTTTGTAACATGACCTAAATTTGAAAGAAGTTTGGTTTGGTATTTTGGTTATTTAGTTATCATAAGAGCGTTAAGAACGTGGAGGTCTAAAACACATAACCCACAACAAGATACAATGTAGTGTGCACATAGGTTATACATATATGTTATTAAAGAATACGACAATGATTGGTGCTTATCCTACACAACTTATAGTGTATACTTGCTACTTTCCTTATACTCAAAGTGACTTTGTATATCTCAAGTCATTAGGTATAGCAATGTAGCAATTTCAAAATCAGTTGAAAATCATGTGAATTTAGAGAAAGACGCTGACATTCCCAGTTCAAATTATACATTATAGATGTTTTGAGTATATAATATTATCTTATTCTACATTTTTTTAATACTCTTTCAAATGTATTATGAATTCATGATTGATACTCTTAATGTATTGCATCTATGGTTCAAAATATAAAATCCATAATTGGTATATTAGATCACATAGATTTATATAATTTATACTTCTATGATTACTTAAATTTCATCCCACATCTCATTGCTTGGGGCCCATGCCCCGCCGCCCGGCGGTCCGCGCATTAGCACTAGAATAGTACTAGTAATATTTAAAAGGAATAACTAAATGCTCCACAGCTCGCCATGTGGCATTCTAGCCATTAATACAAATTATGAATAATCACAATTAATGCAATGACAATTATAATTCGGTTTAAGTAATACGAAATTGACAAAGAAATTATAATATTCAAAAATTACATAATTATTAATTCAAAATATAATGATTATCAATTGCACTCCCTAATTTTAGCCTAACAATAAATGTTGATTTGTCAATGATATTTCAAATTTTAGGGTTTGGAGATTGTGTCTCCATAAACCACTATATATACTTCACTGTATATGAGGCTCACTCCCATTGCATTACGAATTTATCAACTATTTTCCTCTATCTGAATAAGCTCCCAGGTTTGCTCTTTCAAATCATTTAGTAGCTTATGAATCCATTTTGCTTTGTATTCCTTATTTTGTAGATTTTCTTCATCTCCAAAGGCAATAAGGTAAATAAGGTATGCTCTTTTCCTTTGATTTGTAGGTTGATATGTTTATTTTTTTAATATATTGATCCAGTCGTGTTGCTCTTTCTTTATTCCTTATTTTGAGTTTATATTCTATTTTAAGCTAACATCCAATCTTTTTACTTTAAAACGTATTCATATTTCATTGTTTTTGAAAAATTTATTTTCCACTGTCGCCAAATGGAACAAGGTATGCTCTTTTTCTATATATATTTTTTTTGTTGCAGTAATTTTGTTTCACAATATCTTATTTCATTTTAATATATCTCTCAGTCTCCTTATGCAACCCGTTTGCTCTTTTATTATTCATTTTCCTCTTAATCTCATCCATCTCCAAAGGGAACAAGGTTTGCTTTTTCTCCATATTGTTTTTTTTTTTTTTTTTTCAACAACNTTTTTTTTGCAACAACTTTGCTCTTTCAATATTTCTTTTTCTCACTCACGATTTCCCCATCTCCAAAGGAAACAAGGCTTGCTCTTTCTCTATATACCATTTGTTGCTGTAATATTATGGATCCTTAAGATCTCCTCAATCTCAAAAGGCAATAAGGTTTGTTCTTTCTCTATACAATATTTGTCTCTTTAATATTTGGTCCTAAATCTATCTTTTTTTTTTTCAGCATCTCTTCTATTTCCTAAAACAACAAGGTTTGCTCTTTTTCTATACATAATTTGTTTATGTAATATTAGTTCTCCTTATGTAGTCGTGATGACAATCTACTTGGCTATGCTGTCTCCCTTCGATTTGGACTAGATAAGTTCATGGAAGACAATAATTTGAAGAATGGAGATGTTTTTTTTTTTTTATTATTTTAAGTGAAGGACAACAGGACATTTATATTTTCGATTATTCGAGATTAGTAGTCATTGATGTATTAATGAAACCGATTAATGGTTATATTGCTTATGAGTTTTAATATTTAGTTTGTCTATTTGTGACAGTGTGATGACTATTGGGTTCAAATTTCCAACGGGATTCTTTATTCCTAAACCATAATCGGACTATAAATAACACAATAACCTAGCAGTATGCCTAAACAAATTGAAGAAAGATAGTCTCTGTATTGTTAGAAATGACTGTCATGATCAAGGTTCTTGGCATAATTCATTTATGATCTACTTCTGAACAAATTACAAATCCTAACAAACTATTCTAATACATCTCAAGATGTTATGCCCCAAGCTCAGATTGACCCAAGGTAGCTAAGGTGTTACCAGCCAAAAATCATAGAATTGGTCCATAAAATAACCATTCTTCATTACCGGCCAAAAACTAAGGCTTATATGAATTCTAAATTAATTGAAATTTAATAAATTAGTGTCAACAACATTGATATAGCACACAATGCCCCATTAGGTTTAGACATTTCTATGTAATGTTGGCCTTAATTACGCCATAAAATAAGGTGGGATTTCCCTTAATTGCATGCGAAATAAAAGACTCAATTTGTAAAGGGAAAGTTATTCAAACCATAATATAATATATGTGATACTCTTAAAACTGAAATAATAATTATTTGGGATAATAAATTGATTTGTAAAACATACCATGGAAAGAGTTTAATTGATACCGAATATCTTTGAAAATTTGAAAAAATTATGATTCAAATATCTGTTATTTATTATGGATCCAATTATGGTTTATTTGCTTCTATGCTTTAATACACTCTAATTCATGCAATCAATAGTTTATATTTATTGTTCGTCCAATCAAGGCTAAATCAGAAAAATTGTAGGAATCAAAATAAAGCAGCATAATAAAAAAATAATAATACAACATTGGCATTTAATTGTGCTCTGAATTCATTTTGATTATATCTTTAACTTTAGTAATTGGTCAATAAATGAATTTTTAATCATTACCAGGGGAAATTCAATATTTATAAGAATGAATAATTAATTGAAATTTGGAAAAGATGGTCTTTAACCCAATTCATAAAATCACAGAAATAATTAGGAGGGCTGCACAAATTCATACCTCTCAAATTATTTTATCATATGTTATGCTAATGCCTCATAAACTTGAAGTATATATAATAATTAGAACTAAATGAAGCCTAAATCCATAGGAGGTAGTTTATTAAAATAAGGTAATGTTTTCCCTCTTGAACCTATAAAGGTAACTGAAATGGTATAACATGATGAACTTATATTGGCCTTATTTAACTTCATGAAATTCGTGCAATCAATAGTTTATAAGAATTGCTCTTCCAATCTAGGCTAAATCACAGAAATTATAGGAATCAAAATAAAGAAGCATAATAAAAAAAAATGACACAACATTAGCATTTAATTATGCTTTGAATTCATTTTGATTGTATCTTTAACTTTAGTAATTGGTCAATAAATCAATTTTTATTTAGGAGCAGGCAAAATTCAATTATTATATGAATTTAAAATTAATTATAATTGATTCCTACAAGGATGGTCTCTAACCGAAGTAATATATACACAAAAATAATAAAGCCCATTAGGTAATTAATAAATCCAAAATTAATATAAAAATGAAAAATTATACTATAATTTCAATCGCATGCCAATTATATTTTATTGATTGGTAATTAATTTGCAGAAAAATTAATTTTGAATTTCTTAATATTGTCATTGTAGTTAAAATTACAATGAGAGAATTTTGGAAATAAAATTCAGCATTAATTATACCAAATTTAGCTATCATCAATGTGTGACAAAAGAAAAGTATGTATTTAGTTGTGTTTTAGTCCACATACATTTTAACATGTAATTTCTTAATTAAGCAAGGTAATCAAGACATTTATTTTAAAGTAACAAAAATGTGCCTTAACAAGAAATAGATGACAACAATCAAATTAAAATTAATGATTGCAATTAATACTCATTTCAATTTAAATTTGAAATCAAATTATCTAAAGTGCGAGAGTTAAAAAAAATGTTATAAACTTCAATGCTCAAAAAATTATCTAAAGTACGAGAGTTAAAAAAAATGTTATAAACTTCAATGCTCAAATTTTAGAATTTTAAATTCCTATTCAATGAAAGAAATTCAAATTCCGAATTTTGCTAATAAATATATTCAATAGGCATTGAAGAACAATTCATTAAATTTTTGCAATTTGAAATAATTAGATAATGTAATAAATAAGTTTGATTAATGTAATAAATAGAAATTCGAAATAATTACATTAATTATGAATTGGAGTGATTTCAACTTTTTGGTGTAACTATTCTTCAATCAGACCTCAAATTCAAATTAAATAATAAATGTAAATATTACAATCAACTCTAATTTAGGTGATTGCAGCACCAATTTGAAGGAATCAATGTGAGCAGCAATGTGTTTTAAAAATAAAAACAATGAAAAAAAATACTAAAATTTGATTGTATTAATAGCTTCCATAAATATATTTCTAATTTGATATTTGAGATATGAAATTGATTTCCTTAATTGCTTTGCTTAATTAGTGCATTACATGTCAAAAGTTCTTCAACTCAATTCTCTCTTTTCCACAAGAAAGACTAAAATTTCCAACTTGACTTTTGAACTGTAAGGGCTAGTTAACCACAACATATTAGTTCCCTTTCACGTAAATATAACGTCCTTGTGATTGAAAGTACATAAGAATCCAAAGAGGGTCAAAAAGTAGATTAGCACGTTGAAAAGCTAATTCTCATATATTTTTAAGAGTAAAATTCATCCTTAGATACAAATCCTATATTTCAACTCAATGATCTAGATAGCTTTTGGATACTTCTATGGTACCAAGATGTTTTCGGGCTCTTAAACTAATTCTATTTGCAGGGGATTGAGTGAAGCAATCTATTCATCAATGAATTCAACCTTTCTTACTAAATTTGGAGCATTCCTTTAATTATGGATTTCTATTCTGCATTTTTCTTAGTATAGAATCATCATTCTGAATTTTTCTGTGTTTTTGTCCATTTTTTCCGTGAAAATCATTGGAAGAAATTCTATATATGAAGTCACTGGATGCAGAGGATGTTATTGGGTAATTGATTCTTGAATTGGTTGATGAATTATTGGCTTTTGCTGGGATCTCTTCATTGGATTTCATGTTGTAAATTATTGTGTCCAATATCGTATAATTATCTCTTTTTATTTTTTCATGTGATAAATCCAGATTGTAGAATGATGCATAGGCCATTGCCGTGTCAGATCCCAGCCTCGGAGTGGTGAGACACTCATCCCACCATTTTGTCTTACCAAAAAAAAAAAAGAATGATGCATAGAAAATGTGTGTCCACTTTGGCAACTCTCTAATAATCTTTGTGATTATTTTCACTTTGCATAAAAAATTTCACATTTGTTCATGCTATTTTCAGGAAACTATACTATTTCTTTTGAGTGAAGTTTCATTTTTGTTGAGCAAGTTTTTGTTGTTCCTTTGTTCTTCGCTTTAGTAGACTGTTTCAGTTTCTGTTAGATTTTTTGCCACTTGCACAAACAATATTTCTTTGGTTTACATAAATGTTTCTTCAACTATATTAGAGCATTTATAATATATAGACAACACTAAATGTCCAGGTGCAATAGTGGATTGGGCCATTTCCTCCCCAAATGTTGGTTTAGAGATTTGCACCTAAGCTGATGTGGTCAAGCTTAAACAAGAATTTGATCCTAGCTTTGATTTTCAAGTATATAAATTTAATCTACATGTATATGATTACATATGCTTTTTGTTTAAGGAATTTTGCAGTTCTTTTACATTTTTTTTTTGGGCCTTTTTGTAGGGGATTGAGTGAAGCATTCTGTGCATCAAGGAAGCACACCTTACGTCATGTATTTGGAGCATTTAAACTAAGTCGGTCTTTTTTCCTCTAGTTTCTCTCCTAAGTGGACTAATTTATAATGGACTGCTTTTGGCTTTTTTGTCAGAACTTGTGGGTGTAAGCTTTTGTAATATAGTGTGTTTTTCTCTAATAAATTTACTCCAATTTTTACCTACAAAATATTTGGAAGGAATTCTAGGTGAAATTACTTTATGCAAAGGGTGTGATAGAGTGATTTTATTTTTATAACAGATTACAAATGTTCTTCAAAGATGTATTCATATACATAAGTTAATACTTTGGCTATTTAAATATGATATCATATTGGTATCTACTCAATCTGGGTTAGGTATTTATTTTCTAAGAAGTACCAAATAGAATATGAAAGAATTTGTAAGAAGAAGCTGGCAATGATATCAATTTATTGAATATGAAAGAGTAATTTGTTATACATGAAAAAAAAAAAAGGAGGCGCTTCTTTCGGAAGCTATTAATTAGCTTTCATTTTTAAAAAGAGTTTGAGCTTCTCCAACATGCATGTTTTATTTTACTTTGCAGAGAGAAGGGAAGTTTGGATCCTGATTGGGCAAGTCGAGTACATGAAAATACTACTGTAAAATTTTTGGAAGCAGTAGCTTGCAGAAAAGGTGTGCAATTGGCACTGAAGTGGAGCATTAAGTATTTATGTATTGAAGGTGATGCCCAAAGTGTTATTCAGAACCTAGACAGTCGACGTCGTCATTGATTGGCTTCAATAGGGGAAGTCTCTTGAGTCTACTATTTGTTGGCTAGATGAGCCACCTGATTTTGAATAGGGTGTACTCTTTTTTAATGGTTAATGGATTACATCTTTCCATAAAAAAAAATTATATGTATTATTTTTAAATTTCAAAGTTATTCAAATTATACCATTTAGAATATTTAAAATTTAACTTTTCTTTTAGTGCCTATATTTTAGAAGGAGCTAAACATGAAATGAGGGGTGTAATTGGTTTGGTTTTCACCCCAAACCGGGACCGGATTGGCTAGAGAATCTTGGTTCGGTTCGGTCCGATTTTTCAAAATTTTGAGACTAAAACCGAATCAAACCAAACCGGTCTGGTTCGGTTCGATTCGGTCAGTTTATTCGGTTTGGCCAGAAAACCTACAGAAGTCAATTTTTTGCATTTTAACAAAAAAGTAGCCAGAAAACCTGCACATATAAGCAAATCAACCAAAAAAAAAAAAATACAAATAAATTATCCTAATGCACAAAAAATCAGTAAATCAATAATTAAATATCAAATGTAACAATTTATTCCAAATTTCAATGTTGATTAAACTTCTAAATTACACAGCAAATTACATATCCAAAATCAGAAAATATCCAATCTAAATTACAGCAAATGAACTTCTAAAGTTCTATATCAGAAAATATTCAATCCTTCTCCTATTGCAAGTTTGCTACTGCATAAACAAAGTAGGGGGTTTAAGTAACAACAGTCAACAGATATAATTTTGAAGTATATAAGGAACATTCAGATAAATATATTATGATTACTGATCATAATCAATTTGCATGTCTGCTTAAAGAAATGTTCAATTCAAAGGCACCAATAATGTGACTCAATTACTCTAGCTACCCTAACAACTTTGGGCCAAAATCTAATAATAAGAGCTTAAACGAAAATGCTGCAACAGACTAGACTTTAAGTACGCACAACAGACTAAACTTTTATAATAGTTGTAATATTGGATATTATATGAAGCAGGGTTTGCTCAGGCACAAAATGTAGCATTTTATTTTGTGCAAATTATTTCAGGTACAATGTATCTCGGTCTTGGTTGAAACCAACACAAAATCTATTGGTTATTTTTTAGGAACTTGGGGAAAATACTTCAAGAATTTCACTTGTCAAGAGATCAGTGACCAGTGTGTGGGCTGGTATCACAGAGTACCACCCAGCTCTGTTAAAATAGAATGCAAAGAATTTAACAGAATGCAACTATTTCGAACTCCCATTAGCAGCAAAGAATTTAACAGAATGCAACTATTTCTAACCACACAACTTCCTTCCAAAGTGAATTCAATATTCCAATCACATTCATCTTTTAATTTTAGATGGGTTACCAATGTGTTCAACAGGGGCACATAACAGAATTAGCCTAATTTATACTGTAAACTATAAACTGAACCCAATAGTTGCTATAAAACTTTAAATTAGCCTCAAAGCAACATCAACAATTTAATAACAGATATGCACAAGCTTAGAGATGAGGTCAACATCAGTCACAATAGCTTTTTTGTTTAATTAGATAAAAGAGAGGAAGAGAAAAGGAGAAAAGACCAAGAATATTTTTAAAAAGTACCCCAAAAAAGAAACATTTTCTCTGTTCAAATGAACCTGTAAACAATTACTGGAGCAGGAAATACATTTTGGTATACTAAACTGCTTAGACTCAGGTACCAATATCATGACAAATAATCAGATTATCAGAATAAGATAATGGGACTTGAAACCTACACGATAAGCTCTTGTGTATTGAGAAATGCTTTACATGCACTTAGCGAAAATAAATCTTGAATACCAACTACACTTAATGAAAAGAAAATTATAAAAAGCTTTCCCATTTTCTTCATCTTTTCGGCATAAATTCCTAGAGACACAAAAGATCACTGTTTGTTTATAACAAGGAACACCAAACATCATAAATGTACTGGCGCACTAAACATATGAACATCACTAATCGAAGAGGTCGAACATCACTAAAACAGGAAGAGCTCGACACTCAACAGACTCAATACTCGAGAGCAACAAACCAGAACCAGAAATTGAAAGTATATCCAACATATATCGATAGAAAGTGAAGGTGTATCGAACCTATATCCAGAGAAATTGAAGGTCACAGACTCACAGTACCTTATGAAGAAAAACCTAACCAAATGATTCTTGGCCAAAAGCTTGTCCACTATGGCGGCGACGGCGAGGCGGCAAAGGTGACGACGAGGAGGCAAAGGCGACGACGGTGAGGGCTTCAAGTCCCAGTATGGAGGATATTCAGAGAATGGGAATATGAGACTTGAGAGAAGGAGAGAACTTGAGGAAGAAATGGGAGGATTTATGATTTGTGTGAAAGTGTCGAGGAGAGTTAGGGTTAGGGCAGGCAAAGGCAAGGCAATGTTCAGACTTTAGAAGGCTATATAATACTAAAACAACATTGTTTCCCTTATACTCGGTCCGGTCCGGTTTATCACCGATTTTTCTTCATAGGAACCGAAAACCGAACCGAATGCTTCGATTTTTCAAACATTCAAACCGAAAACTGGACCATGTCTCTTAGTTCGGTCCGGTTCAGTTGGTTTTACCTGTTTGACTGACTTTCCTTACATCCCTAGGTATAATAGAACTAAAAATAATGGTTAGCTTCTATATAATTTTTCATTTACAAGTTCAATTTTATATAGGTCCATGCTTTACAAGAAATGACGATGTTATATCTTCATACAATGGTAGAGTAACTAAGATTCCAAGCACATATTTGAGGCTAATAAACTATTTTAACTCTATAATCCTTTCTTTATAATATGTAATTGTAAGACCTTTATTTTAGAACCAAAGGCTCCTTCAATAGTAGCTATGTGTAATTTAATTGTCCTACTAAAATCATTGAACTGCTAGACATAAAATATTGAGATTAATTTTTTTTTTTTGGGAGATGGTCAAGATTACAAGTATACCATAAAACTTAAGCAACAACATCCAATTCTACTTGAAGAAACTTTCAAGTAAGATCTATTCTATATTTGTAAGAACAAAATAATCTTCTCATAAGAACCTAACACTGTTTGGGTACATCATAGAAGTTGTGTTAAATAATTTCTAATTTATATTATAATAGTAATATGAAATCAAGTAGATGCATAGAGAAGAATATGGTAGAAACCGTGCTGCTTTGGCGGTTTTCTGCTATAGAGAATCTAGATGAGCATAGATGATATCATCTTTAACCAGAAAACTTGGAAAATATAAGATTTATGTTGGGATTTTGTATTTTCAGTTGCGATTTAAGGATTGTGAGTGATGCTAATGCCTTCTTCATTGAGACAATTTTGGAGCTCTTAGGCATAAGGGAATGCTTCTATGAGATTAACACTAACCCAAGCTATGTTAATGAAGAAGGAAGAGTCAGAATTCTTCCTTACCACGATTTTAGCAAAGCTTCCCATGGTTGGAGTCTCTGTCCTCCAAATATGTGTAAGATATATTTTCTTTACTCATCGATTCTCTTAACTTTTCTTATTTTTAAAAGAAAAAAAAAAGGAAACCTTTTAAAGGTACAAACATAAATAAAAGTTTGCTAATTTTTTACCACATTGTAAACACAACATGATGTTCTTAATTCTTTTTTCTCCTAAAGGTAGTTGATTTTTATTTGGACATCAATTTGAGGTAAATTTTCTATCTCTATGTTCTTGATTTTCTTTTCCTGATCAAGATGGTCCATTGTAAAGTCATTGGAAAAATTTTGAGCTTAGTTTTTTATTTATTTGATTTTGTGGTTTTTATATTTTTTTGGCACTATCATGCATGGTATATGTGATATGACCTGTTATGCTATGAGAAATATTTGTTTATTATGACCCAATTATGTATACATGTACTCTCTCTTGAATTTAAGCTTTTTCTATATAGTTCTTCATAATTGTAGGCGACCAAGAAGGATAAGAAAACATGAACCACACACATATAAGCTTAAATAACATATAATCAACTTATATATGTTGTGCACCAATGAGCTTAAATATCAATTTTAATATTCATACCAAATTTCAGGCATGTGTGAGTGTACCAAAAAATAAAATCAAATAATTAATGCTGCATTATTGTATAACCTATCATTAAATGGAGAAATTTGAATCTTACAACATTCCTTGAGATTGGTCATATTATGAACCAAACAATATCAAACACAATTAATAATAATAATCAACATAAATGGTGATTTATATAAAATTGCACATCCTACAAATCATACAATTAAGGATAGTAACACACCTAATTTTTGGTCTTTTTACAAATAATGAATGTAGCCTACATACCCGTATAGATACATTGTAATTGAATGGAAAATAATTCCATAAAAAAAAAATTGAATGGCAAATACTTGCTAATTTTTTATTGAACATGTTTTTTTTTTAAAAAAAAAACTTTGAATTTGAATTTGAAACTTGCTTCCTTATAATTGTTAAATTAGGGTTATATGTCTTCCCCTATAAAATGAACACTCACAATGGTAGCCTCTTCCATTTGTTAGTTGAGCAGAATTCCAACTTATAGCTCAGTGCTCCTCACTCTCCAAGCAAAGGGTGCAATCTACTAGAACGTGAGAGCATAATTTTGTTTTTTAGACAATCCATGTCCATTCAGTTGATTATTCATGTAATTTAATTGTAAATTTATTTATTTTTTAATATAGGTTGCTAATGGCCCTGACCTTTATCAACATTCCATTTGATGAGTTTCATTCCTTTGATCTCTTACATTACAGAATATATTTTGGAGGAATGCTGGAGAGCAGAGATTATAGGTGGGTTGCTAGACATATGTTGCACTTAACTTCACCAAGGTGAACGTTGATGGCAATAGCTTAAGCAATCCAGGTCGTGCAGGCTTTGGAGGATTGTTGCGGAACCATGAGGATAAGGGTGACCTGGTACTTGGCTTTTTAGGCAGCATTGGCCAAAGAACAAATCTTAAAGCTGAATTGCATCTTATTTTCCATGGTATTAGGCCATGTTGGGAGAAAGGAGCTCTCAAAGTTTTCTTTGAATCAAATTCATTAAAAGCAATGAAGTTAATTAAAAGATCAGATATTTGAAGTTTGATGCATAATGGAGTCTTAGCCACATGATCCACGTGCATGGAGTCTTAGCCACATGACCCACGTGTATCTATAAATATTTAAATTCAAACATTTGTATTTAAGATAAAGGATATTAGTAGGATAGTAGCATCATATTCTCCATCTTTCTCTCAATCTGTTATGAGAGCACGTGTATATATACACTATACACAACATTGAATATCATCAAGCCATTTTTACCATTCTGTTTGTTTATCTTATATGGTATCAGAGCACAAATTGCTCTAATCAGCTTTTCTTTTTCGATCCTCCCCTCAATTTTTATTTCAATGGCCACTTCCTCTTCCATCACCTCCATTCCTTTCCACTGCGAACTCCCCTCCACTGACCTCATCAATATTAATGTGTCCAACCTTGTCATTAAACTGAATAGCAACAACTATGTTGCCTGGGCCAAGAAGATGCATTCTTTGCTGATTGGATACGGCTTTGTTGGTTATATCATTGGTTCTCGGCCTTGCCCACCTCCCACTGTTGAGCACGAGGGTGAAGCCATTGTCAATCCTCTATGCACCTTTTGGGTTCGTCAGGACCATTTTTTGCTGCTAGCTCTCATGGTAGCTTGTGACATTGATGCTCGTGTCGTCATTTCTCAAGCCAAAACCTTTCAGGAAGCTTGGGACAAACTCAGGCGTGCCTTTGCTAACCGTTCACGGTCTCGCATCATGACTCTTAGGTGGTGTTTGGTACTAGTTATACACTTGCTTGGGAATCTTTACTTTTCTAGGAATAGGATTCCTAGGAATGAGATTACTAGGAAAGTTCATATTCCCATATTTGGTTATCACTTACTTTCCTGAAAATATTATGGTGCATTCCCAACAAAATTTTATTTCCATGTTTGGTTCAAGTTGAATATACCTAGGAATGCCATCAATGTTTCCAAAATTACCCTAGGCTTCCGGTCATCAGAGAATCATATTGGAATTTTACGAACACAAATTGACAAACCATAACCAAATTTCATGAACACGCTAGTATAAAAACGAAGTTCATATAATTTTCTCATGGAAAATATGTATTTTACTACGCAAACAAACGGAAGAGCAAGCAAATTTGGCGCTTACTCTTGATCTCACAAGGGCCAGAATCGGATGAAGGTGGATAGAGAACAAGGGAGGATTCGGGCGAGGAATCCACAGCGCTGGCTTCTACTTCACCATCACCATCGTCCGTGGAAGACAGTGAGGATTCGAAAGTGACGCAATTCTCAAGAGAACCAGCGGCAATGGTCCAGTTCGTTTGGGACCTCCATGGAATAACAGTGCTTTCAGTCATGGTGATTTTGCCCTCTCTCTGGCTCCATCACCACTGGGTTCGTATCTGTGCTCAGTATCAGACTTTGCAGAAGAAGAAGACAAAGACGAAGATGAAGAGGAATGGCGTAGAATCCACAATTTGAGAGAAAGAGAGAGAGAACCAGAGAAAGGGTAATTAAGTAATTTCACATGTCAAGATTTTCCCATTCCCTCCGGAATATAACTTTCCCACCCTCACAGGTGGGAATAAGATTCTGAAGTTTTGTGTACAAGTTTACATTCCCGGGTATCTAACTTTCTTGGGAATAATTTTTTAACTCTTGCACCAATCATGGGTAACTTACTTTTCCACCTTACTTTCCCAGCAATCTTAAAACTTAACTCATACCAAACACCACCTTAAGGACATATTCTCCACTCTTACCAAGGGTACATCCACTGTCTTCGAATATCTTCGCACTATCAAGAATATTTCGAATGAACTTGCTGTTATTAGTCATCCTTTAGATGACATTGACTTGGTACTCCACTGTTTACGTGGCCTTGGTTTTGGTTTCAAGGAAATCTCCGCTGCTCTAAGGGTGCGTAAGACACCTATATCCTTTGATGAATTATTTGAGACTCTCACTGATTATGAGAGCTTTTTAAAGAAGGAAGACCAGCCCTTTGACACTCCTGTTACAGTCAATCATGTTAAACGGGCTCCTTCTCAGCATTACTCACGTCCAAGACGTGCTCCTTCTCACTCCTCAGCTCCACATGCTTCTCCTTAGCATTCAACCTCAACTGATGCAGTCTGTCGGTCTCAAGCCCCTTTACTTTGTCAGTACTGCAACCGTAAGGGTCACATAGTCAAATTCTGCTTCAAAATTGCCAACAATCCCAATGTCTCTCCTGCTGCACATGTCGTGACTACCAACTCCTCTCCCAAAACTCATTGGCTCCTTGACTCTGGGGCCACACATCACATAACAAATGACTTTGGCAACTTTACAGTGTCTTCTACATATGATGGTCTTGAATAGCTCACTGTTGCTGATGGCACTTCTCACCCCATCACCCATACTGGTTCCATCTTCCATCACTTTTTCTCCTTCTTTAATTGTGTCAGATGTTCTTCTTGTTCCTAATGTTAATGCTAATCTTCTATTTGTATCTCAACTGTGTAACCAAAATAATGTTTCTGTGGAATTCTTTCCTTCTTGTTTTCAGGTCAAGGAGTTGAGCACCGAGCAAATACTGATGCAAGGCCAGAATGATAACCATGTTTACTCTCTTTCCACACCTACTGTCACCTCGTCCTTCGCTGACCCACGTGCATGGAGTCTTAGCCACATGACCCACGGGTATCTATAAATATTTAAATTCAAACATTTCTATTTAAGATAAAGGATATCAGTAGGATAGTAGCAGTAGGATAGCAGCAGCATATTCTCCATCTTTCTCTCAATCTGTTATGAGAGCACGTGTATATATACACTGTACACAACACTGAATATCATCAAGCCATTTTTACCATTATGTTTGTTAACTTATAATGCAGAGGCACTTGGATTAAGAGATAACTCCTGTGTTGAGGGAAGCCAATATGTGGCAGATTTTTTGGCCAACACGGGCCCTAATGGTAGTGTGCCTTTGGCATTATGGTAACATCCTACAACTGGTGTCAAGTGGCATTATAATTTGATTTCCTTACTATTTGCCATTGTAGAAATTGCATAATGGATGCTTATTGCCTCAATCTTCTTTAGTAGTTTTAGACTTTTGTGTTTATTATTTTTTCTTTAATCTATAGTAAATGAGATTGATAAAAAAAAAATTCCTATTTTAGGTATAGTTTGCTGGCATAGTTTTTTGCCTCTGTGCAAATCCCAATTTTTTATGTAAGAAGACAATTCTTATTGGAAGTAGTTGCATTTAATTTGTTACAAGCAAAGGGAGAAGATGACTACTTTTGCATATGCTTTGTAAATTGCTTCCTACGTCTAGGTTCTAAACTTGATCCTTTCTTTTTTATGCTTAATTGGATTTCATGTTATCACTATGTGTTTCAAGTTTTAGATCGCAATATAGGCCCAAGACACAAGTGAACTATTGCTGGCATGAAATCTTCCAAATACATATCATTTAGTTGGGTGAGAAATTTTGTAGGTTATAATGTTATCGCTGTCAACATAGAATGACCAACAAGTATTTTAATGTTGTTTAGGTTATTATGTTTATCAAAGGTCAATAACACATTGCATATAGTTTAATCCTTTTTTTTTTAATCTATTCTTAGCCTTTTGATAGAGTAATTGAGTTAAGAACTTGCAGCTCTTTAATTTTATTTTCAGTAATGTTAAATCAACTATTGGTCATTGACAGCTTAGTTCTTGCATTTTGTATCTTGCTTATATAAGTGATTTAGATATAGGCAAAAACTTGAAAGCTTGGGGTGAAAGAGATTGTACGTAGTAAGAGTGATGAGGAAGAAGTTGTCTTTGTTGAGCAATAAATTTAAAATAATTTTGAATGCACTATGACACATTGGTTTGGAAGTTCAAGGACTAAAATCTAGATGGCACCATTTGTGTGTAGAAGTGACATCATTCTATAGCAACCAATAGTATGTTACAAGATTCTTCTGAAACATTGTAGGAATTGATTATTTTGCATATCGGTTTTCAAACAAATTGCTTTGCTAATTGAGAAAATGCAAGACTATTAGAACATTGAGATTGATTGCTTATGTATAAATGTACAAAATAGAATAATTTAATTGAAGATTGAAAAGAAACTCAGTGTGCTATCTTGGGTTTTCCCTATAGAAATACCACTAATAGCTGAAAAAGATATAGGACAAATATAAAACTGATGTCACGATGTGTATTTTGTGGTACTTCTATATGTATGCTACTAATATGATTGAAATTTGAATCAAAATAAAATGAAAAATTAAGAATAAACTTACAACAGCTTTCACTTTGACTTATGAGAGAGACCTATGTTGGCTACATATCATCAATACTTGGGTGATGTTAAGAAAACAATTTCCTTCCTTAGGTACATTATGGTATTGACTTTAGAACAATCAGATAAAATTTTATTATCTCATTTTATTAGCTACATTGTGCACATGTATAGAGAAAGTGTGCATTTACAAGTGTGTAAGTAACACTTCCCTTCTTCTCTCTCACCAGAATTAGAAACCAACAAAAAAAAAAAAAAAAAAAAAAAGAGAAGAGAACCCACCTATATATACTATTTTATTTTGCACAATTTCATGCTTGTCACCATGGCCAAAAAAAGGAAAAAGAAATTATTCACAACCCTAAATAGAATAATCCATATTGAAATGAAATTATCAAATATTTTGCAAAGCCTTGAAAAAATTTTAATTTGATAAATTAAATTAATACATATTGTCACATATTATAGTTATAATTTTTTTTGTAACTGGTGCCACTAGAATGATCGCAACATAAATTTCAGTAGGTCTTATTCTTGGCAAAGTTAACGGAGTAACAAACATGCATGGTCTAGGTAGTGTGGTTGAGTGCTATGTATGTATTGCTTCATGTTCATTAACTATTAATAAAAAAAATACATAGTAAAACCATGAACAATGCAACTAAGTAAACAACACAAAATATAAACACTTATATAAATATAAAACATGAAATTGCACAATGAGATTTTTACATATATCAAGTCATGCATGATTGGTCATGATTCCCATTAATTTAATTGGACCACACTATGTTAAAGAAAAAAAAAAGTCTGCACTATTTGTTTGTGATGAGAAATATCTATTTCGTTAGTTCATCTAGAGAAAACAAACAGATTTAAGATGAGACTGCCTATGACATAAATAAGCTAGCACAAAAGCACATGAAATTATTCTCAAGACTTACGGATGAGCAAAAGATTGTGTATGAGAAAATCATGACAGTGGTTTATGGTTGTCAATTCTTTCTATACGGTTACGGTGAAACCGAAAATACATTTGTCTATAGAACATTATTTGCTGCTCTACATTCCAAAGGCAACATAGTACTGACAATGGCTTTAGAGTGGTATTGCATCTTTTTTCCTTCCTAGTGGTAGAACAACACATTCCAAGTTTTGCATCCCTCTAAATGTCAATAAAGATACATTTTGGAACATAAAACCAAGCACCTCCCTGGCAGAACTACTAGCTACTACAAAGTTAATTATTTGAGACAAGGCCTCTATGACGCATAAACATTGTTTCGAGGCATTGGACAAATTTTTTAGAGATATACTGAAGCATACAGACACAGAAGTCGCACATACGCCATTTGGGGGTAAGGTTACAGTACTAGGTGGGGACCTAACAAAAAACATGAGATTGAAAACAGGATCTGCAGATCCCCACATAGTAGGACTAAGTGAGTTCTCCAATTGGTTATTGAAGGTTGATGACGGTGAAGCAGGAAATACGAATAATTGTGAAGTTGTTATTCAGATACCATATGACCTCTCCCTACGTTGTGGTGATGATCCAATTCATGATATTGTGAACTTAACTTATCCTGGATTCATGACAAATATGCAACATCCAAAATATTGCCAAGAAAAAGAGATCCTCGCCCCTACACTGGAAGTGGTGAGAAAAATCAATGATTATATAGTTTCCTTATTGCTGGGTGATGAAAATATCTATTTGAGTTCAGACAGTACGTGCAAATCATGGAGAGATGAACTAGACAATATCCATACACCCGAATTCCTAAATAGTATCACCTCATCCGACCTTCCAAACCACAATTTAACACTGAAGTTGAGTGTACCTATCATGTTATTAAGGAAAATAGATCAACATAATAGATTGTGCAATGGAACAAGACTGATAATCACCCAACTTGGGAGATGTGTGATGGAGAAAAAATTATTTCTAGTAGTAACATAGGAGAAAAGGTGTTCATTCCAAAGATGAACCTAACATACTCTGATAAGAAGATGCATTTTAAATTGCAGGGAAGACAATTTCCCTATAAGTTTGCTTTGTCATGTCAATAAATAAGAGTCAAGGCCAATCCCTATTGCATGTTGGGTTATATCTACCAAAACCAGTCTTCAGTCATGGACAACTTTATGTGGCTTTTTCAAAGGTTCAAACGAAGAGTGACCTCAAAGTTTTAACGATCAATACAAAAAGGAGTTCCACAACAAGCACCACAAATGTTGTCTTCAAATAGGTGTTTCATAAAATCACTCAAAGAGGTATGACATAAATTGAAACATATCATGTCTATAAATACACATGTAAACTCTAAAGATTTAATCTTATACATTATACTTATGGGTGCGACTTTGTTGCCGCAAGTGGCACAAATACCCCACCTAACATGTACACATGGCAAGGAGTAATTGACTCTCTGAATAGTGCATGGTGAAATGGAAATGGGAGAGTTGGTTTATATGTTAATTACATATTAGCCTTAAATAGTTTAGGTATTCGCACATTTTCCTATAAACTAATGGTAATTACAAAACGCTGCCCCACCCATCATAGCCTCACATCCTCATTGTTATTATGCAGATGCCAAACAATTTAAAATATCCCTTTGCATATGAAAAATATGGTAGAAGTTTGTTCAAAGTGTATGTTATAAAAATATAGATGTATTCTAAGATTTATAGATGTTGCTTTCATTCTAGCAGTTTTCTCATATAGATTTGAAGTTTCTATTTAAAGAAAGATCGGTCTAAGTTTCTATATAAACTAAGGGTAATTACAAAATGCTGCCCCACCCATCATAGCCTCACATCGTCATTGTTATTATACAGATGCCAAACAATTTAAAATATCCCTTTGCATATGAAAAATATGGTAGAAGTTTGTTCAAAGTGTATGTTATAAAAATATAGATGTATTCTAAGATTTATAGATGTTGCTTTCATTCTAGCAGTTTTCTCATATAGATTTGAAGTTTCTATTTAAAGAAAGATCGGTCTAAGTTTTTTGAAGATACTTTGTAGAGGAATGAACCTTTCTGATAAAGTCGTTAAATTTTGTTTAATACAGCATTATATTTTTGTTGGCACTAGTTGCTTGACTAATGATATTTTTTGTAGTATATGATTAATCTTTCTTAATATTTTTGTAGGAGTAATGTATAAGAGCTTGAGTTTCAAGGTGTAATGCAATGGGAGTGAATCTAACAAATGATAATACCCTTTAGCCTATGGTTATACATATGTTGAAAAGAATTGAAAGATGGTGATTCTATCAAGTTGAACGAAAGATGCTAGGCCGTATCATAGAACTTTTGACAACAAAAGATGTCAACCACATATTAACAAGTATTCCTTGGCAACATCTTAGTAATTGCACCTATTGTTCCATGTTTGTAGCCTATGAATATGTCCTCTCACATTAGTTTGCTTATGCTATGTTTGGATGCATAGAACAAAAGGGGAAGAGATGGAATGGAACGAGAAAAAATAACTTACCATTGTCTAGAAGATTTTTAAGGAAGAGGATTTGGTGGAATGCAAAGAGATCCAATTCCATTCCTTCCCCGGTCCCCCTCGAAATCCCAATTTCCTTTCTCCCCCCTCACCCAAATTGGGGTGGATGCAATACAATGAAATATTTTTTCATTAGAAAATAATAAAATTACTAACATACCCTTTAAATTCTTTTTAAAATTTAAAACATAAAGACTACAGAAATTTTGCATTTATAACTTATCTCTTCACTTCCACTTCCACTTCCACTTCCACTTTAACTCCCAAATAAGGAGAAGGTAATTCCCTTACCTTTCTTACTTAAACATCCAAAAAAGAGGAACATAAATATCTATCCTTCCCCTCCCTTCCCTTCTCGTCCCTTTCTGTATCATTCCATTTCATCCCCTTTAAACTCCCAAACATAGCATTGGTGAGCTCTTGGTGTTGGTAGTTTGAATCCAATTCTTAATGTTTTACAACATTCTCCTGCTAAAGATTAAAAAAAAAAAAATGAAGAAGGCAATAATAAATTACACCCTTACAGAGCATATTGAAGTTTCAATTATCTATACCACCGCCAAGTTCTTATATAAGACAGGTAATTACCTATGTCAACTCTAGTGCTGGAAAACTTATTAAGACCTATAAATAGAAGTCTAGCTATAGTACCAAGAGATTATGCATATTGTCAATTATTTTTGGTTGCAGAAAATATATGCTGAAAATTAGACACTAGAGTTAGATTGTGATAGACATTTATGATTGTATTAAAAAGTAGCACATTGTAAGTTGAAATGTACCATAAAAAAAAAATGTTAATAATATGATAAGAAAAGAATGGCTGAAGAAATATAATATCAAATTTCTCTTTATTTTTCCTTTTAATAAAGTGTAGGAATAAACTACGTTTCTTCTAATATTTATGTTTGGGGCATATATTTAATTTGATGTATGATTGGGGTGTCTAAATTATGAATTACGCTAGGTTAGTGGTCAAATGCTAGCATTTTTAGGCTGCTTTACCTCAATAATCATATTTGGACAATAAAATACCAAATTACACATGTTTTGAAACTATTTACCAAAATATCAATGTTTTGATTTTTTTAAGATAAATAAAAACTAAACTATTGAATCACTCCATCCAGATCTGGAGTAACTCAATTTGGGAATGGAGCGACTCAAAGTAAGCATACACAAATGCACAAAAACTATTGAGTCACTTCATTCCCTCTAGAGCGACTTGTTCAGTTGCTCCATTTGGGGATGGAATAACTCAAAGGAATGGAGCGACACTTCCGACTCTATCTATTTTGAGTAACTTCATCCCCAAATGGAGCGACTCTAAAGGGAATGGAGTGACTCAATAGTTTTTTTGCATTTACTTTGAGTTGCGACTCAATAGTTTACCCTTTCATTTATGTTAAAAAAACCAAAACATCAGTATTTCGGTAAATAGTTTCAAAACATTAGTAATTTTTTTTGTTGTCCAAAAATGATTATTGAGGTGAAGAAGGTGCATTTTTAATCTTGGGTCAAGTTTTGAACTTTTCTACTATGTGTTATTCTTTGATAATTATCTCTAAACTTTTAGTTTCATTTGGTTCTAATCCATTAAGGCTCTAGGGTATAAATTTTTTGTCATGAAAACAAACAATACATTGCGATGTAGAATTTTGTTATTATAGCTATGTCCTTTGTCCACTTGGGAAATTTAATTATGGGTTAAAATAATCATTAGGTCCCTAAAATTTATACATTTTTCATTGGCATCCTTGTGATTCAATTGCTTCAATTGAACCTTAACAAATTTAAAATTTTCAATTGAGTCCAAAAATTAATTGAATCGTTAATGCTCAAACAAAAAATGATTATGTGGATTTTATTTATATATTATTCATTTATGATTATATAACATGGAATTACTTTTACAAACCACTGGCATTTTTGTTGACGTGGCATGCCATGTCATCTTTAGGGGGCTGACTCCAAAAAAATATTTAAATTTTTTTCGATCATACTACTACTGAATTTCAAAAATTGGAAGTGTGACATTTTTTTTGGTTGGTTTCGTCCACTGTTGGCAACCCACTTCATCTTTCTCCTTGAGCTCTAGCAAACCAAGTCTTGTTTTGCTTCCAAAAACGTGTTTTTCTGGGGTTTTTGAGCCCCAAAGGAAATCCTATGATGAAAGGGTTCGAAGTAATCTCTTTACAAGAGTTAGTCTATGTTAGTCTAATAATAATTTTATAAATGTTTGTCCATGTTCATCTAAACACTACTATGCAATAAGCTTAATAATAGTATGAACACTCACTACAACAAAAAATATAGATTCCAACGGAAAATTTCTATTGGAATTTAAAATTTTAACAGAAAATGAGTCATTAGAGAAATTATCATTGAAATTGTAAAATTCTAACAGAAATTTACCGTTAAAAATTTTAACAATATTTTTTCATTGGAATTTTCTATTTATTATTTTTTTATTTAAAAAAAAAACTCGTTTAAAGATTTCAATAGTATTATTATCGTTAGAATCTTTTTTCTCCCTAAAATGACTTAGATATTACTTTTTCAAGTATCAAATTGTTGCCTGCAAAATGCAATAATAGGATTGTATACTAGATCCTTGGCATTGACTCCCATAATGTAGTCAGCATGAGCATAATTCTCGACGAACTGAACACTTAGCTTATCCACAAAGTCTGCTAGTGACTACATTTCTATATAAGCAACAAGATAAAAGCTGCATTCAACGATGACCAGTAGTAAATAACAGAAACTCGCACGAACTAGTCAAAACAATACAAAAAAATATATTCATAGACATAGCCATCTTCCAATTGCTTCCCAGCAAAAATTAACCTCTGCTAATATGGGGGAATACCTTCCTTGTCCTGAATCTTTGCTTTGACGCTATCAATAGTATCAAAACTCTACCTCCAAGGTAATAGTTTTCCCAGTCAGGGTCTTAACAAATATCTGCATACCATCACGAAGCCTCAAAACCAAGTGCATAGTGGATTCCTTCTGAATGTTGTAGTCGGCAAGAGTACATCCATCTTCCAGTTGCTTCCTAGCAAAGATAAGCCTCTGCTGATCAGGTGGGATGCCCTCCTTGTCCTGTATCTTAGCCTTGGCATTGTCAATTGTATCAGAACTTTCAACCTCCAAAGTTATGGTCTTACAGTAAGAGTTTTCACAAAACTTTACATTCCACCTCTCAACCGCAACACCAAAGAAGAGTCGATTCCTTCTGGATGCTGTAATCAGCAAGAGTGCGACCATCTTCAAGCTGCTTACCAGCAAAGATAAGCCTCCGTTGATACCCTCCTTATTTGAAATAGAAACATAACATTCAAGAAAAGCATATAATCAGAAATTTTATTTCTATAAAATGTCAGTCTAGTTACTGAGATTGATTAAAACTCTGTTGCATAGAGTTTGGGCAAAGACTTTATACCAGTTAGTGCAGTTAACAAGTCATATAAGTTTGGGCAAATTTTATTTCTATAATTTCAGGTATTCTTTTTCCCTTTGTAATTATAATGACAAGACTGTTTGTGATACCCTGTCATTTTATTCAAATCACTTACTAAAAACCTGAATTTGCTTATCCATGAAGATAAATATCGATATGCTATCATAATTTGCATGGTAATAAATAGGCATGCATGCAAGATTTGATGATGTATTCAATAGACAAGGAGAAAGGGGATGACATGTTTAAGCATGCATATGAATTATAGTTATTGAATCTTAGAATCCATAAGGAGAAAGCATGCACATGACAAGCATATACATATTTATAACATACATGAACTCTAAACTTATTTAGTTGCAGATGCTAATTCATTATTCATAATACATGTAAAAAATGACTAGACATGAACCAGAGATATTTATAAATAGCAATTTATGAGTGCCATTTAGGGAATATTTTGTTATGAATGCACAAATAAACACAGATAAAAGCAACCTGATTCGAGGTCAGGGCACCTCCAGAATTAGATAAAAGAGGAAAGGTTAACAAAATACTTCTCTGCCTCTACTATTCTTAGCAAGTTGTTATATAGCGCTTTTCTTCCTACAATCCCCATCCCTGGCTTCCTGAAATCATGGATCTGTAACTAACTCATGTGAGCCTTACTCCCCTTTCTCACACCCCTATTTCCCTCAACAGACTAACAGAAAGAAATAACAGAAATATTCAGATAACATAAATATTTATCTAATGCTTGTAAATATTAAAGTAGCATAAGGATTGTCTAATGCGTGTAATCATCCCATCCGAAAGGTCTTTTGGCTTTTCTAAATGGTCTTGCATGGTTGTTCCCTTTCACCATTTTGTTTGGCCCAGCCATTTGTTTATCTTCATTCCTATCATTGCCATCCCCAGTAAGCACCACCTTGTCCTCAAGGTGAATATTTGGAAAATCCTTCTTTAATTGTTCCAGCGATTCCCATGAAGCTTCTTCTGGATAAAGACCCTACCATTGGACCAATACCATTGGTTTTGCTACTCCATTTTCTGAGACGACTTTTTCATCCAAAATGGTCAATGGATAAATCAATAATTGATGTCGTTCATTTGCCTGAGGTAAATCCACTGTGTCTTGAGGCGGAAGTCCATGATGTTTTTTGAGTTGAGAGCAGTGGAACACTGGATGTATCTTTGAAGTAGAGGGTAGAGCTAGTTTGTATGCTACTGGTCCAATTTTTTCCAGTACTTGGAAAGGTCCATAGAAGCGCTTGGCTAGCTTCTGACTTGTGGTGACAGCCACTGAAGTTTGACGGTATGGTCTGAGTTTCACATATACCCAGTCGTCAATCTGATACTCCACATCCCTCCTCTTTTTATCTGCATAAAGCTTCATTTGTTCCTGTGCTTTTAATAGTTTTTGTCTCAATGAAACCAGTACTTCATCTCTGGTAGTCAAGTCCACTTCCACAGCATCAATAGAGGATGATCCCAAGATGTAATGGGGTATAGTAGGAGGTGGACGACCAAAAACAATTTGAAAAGGAGATACCTCTGTTGTTGAGTGAATAGAAGTGTTGTAAGTGCACTCAGCCCAAGGTAAAAGCTTGCCCCACTGCTTTGGACGATCATGGCAGAAAAACCCGTAAGTATTGTTGCAGTACCCTATTGACCACTTCTGTCTGGCCATCAGATTGAGGATGATATGTTGTACTCATTCTTAATTGAGTTCCACTCAATTTAAAGAGCTCCCTCCAAAACCGACTGATGAAGATGGTATCCCTATCAGAGATTAAGCTTTTGGGCATGCCATGAAGTTTACAAACCATCGAAATGAACAATTCTGCTACCCTTGAAGCTGTATAATGTGCTGATAACAAGCCAAAATGGGCAGCTTTGGAGAATCGGTCAACAACCACCAATATGGTGGTGTATCCTTGGAATGATGGCAACCCTACAATAAAATCCAAAGATAAATCCTCCCATACCTGATAAGGAGGGTCAATGGGTTGCAAAAGTCCAGCTGGAACCTTAGTAGGGATTTTGGTTTGTTGACAGGGAATACAAGATTAGACAAATGTAAGAGTATCTTTACGCATGCTTGGCCAAAAGAAATTTGCACTTACCCTACTCAAAGTTTTAGCAACTCCAGTATGTCCGCCACAAAGAGAAGAATGAAATTCTTGTAAGACCATCTGTTTTAGTCCAGATTGGTCATCCAAATATAATCTACCTTTGTGGAGAATGAGCCCATCAACAATTTTGAAATCTGGGTACTTGCTAGGATTTGTGGTTATTTGTTCTACCAATTCAAGGACAGAAGGTAATGTGGTGGTCTCTTTTTTTAATGCTTCGACAAACACAAATTGAGGTATAGATAAAATCATGCAATGAGACATGGGTTCATCAAGTTCACTAGAGACTCTAGATAAGGCATCTGCCACCTTATTTGCAGACCCAGGTTTATAGACAATAACATAGTCATAGCCTAGCAGCTTAGAGAGGTATTGATGCTGTTCAGGTGTTTGAATTACCTGGGTCATCAACTCTTTGATACTCTTGTGATCTGTCTGAATTACAAACCGCCGACCTAGTAAATAGGGTCTCCATTTCTTGACAGCGGCAATGATGGCGTGCAATTCACGAATGTTAGTGGACGAATTCCTCAATTTTGGGCAGAATTTCTTGCTAAAGAATGCAATGGGGTGGTTTGCTTGAGACAACACAGCGCCCATGGCAGACCCTGATGCGTCCGTTTGTACTGTGAATACTAGAGCAAAATTTGGGATAGCTAATACTGGGGTTTGCACCATTGCTTGTTTCAAGTGTTCAAAAGCTGCCTAAGCTGCTGCTGACCACTGGAATGAGTCTTTTTTGAGCAATTCAATTAGATCATGTGCGATGGTAGCATATCCCGATACAAATCGTCTATAGAACCCTGTTAAGCCCAGAAAACCTCTCAAGCTTTTCAATGATTGAGGAACTGGCCAGTCTACCATGGCCTGAATCTTTGAGTTATCTGGAGCAACTTGATTATAGGAGATGATGTGTCCGAGGTATTCCATAGAAGTTTCACAAAAGGAACATTTTGATTCCTTCAAGAAAAATTGTTCTTGTGCCAGAATTGTGAAAACTTGCCTCAAATGTATCATATGTGAATCCAAGGAAGAACTATACACTAATATGTCATCAAAAAACACGATAACAGATTTGCGAAGCAATGGTTTGAACATGGCATTCATGGCGGATTGGAAAGTGGAAGGAGCATTACACAAGCCAAAAGGCATTACCCGGAATTCATAATGACCTTCGTGTGTGCGAAATGCCGTCTTGTGAATATCTTCCTCATGTACCCTTACTTGATGATATCCAGCCCTCAAATCAAGTTTGGAGAAGATTTTAGCATTTCCCAATTCGTCCAGTAATTCGTCAATGGTAGGTATTGGGAATCGATCTTTGATAGTGAGTGCATTCAAGGCTCGGTAGTCCACACATAAACGCCAAGAACCATCCTTCTTCTTAACCAAGAGTACTGGTGAAGAGAAAGCACTTGTACTAGGGCTAATAATTCCATTGTTCAATATCTCTGTCACTTGTGTCTCGATCTCCTGTTTCTGGAAATGTGGGTAACGATAGGGGCGAACATTCACTGGTGTACTTCCAGGAACTAAATGAATGCGGTGTTGAATCTGTTTGGGTGGAGGTAGAGCGATGGCTTTTTGAAACAGGGATTTGAATTCTGAGTGTAAGGCAAACAGGGGTGCTGGCTGATTTTTTTGGTCATGTCTGGATATGGTCATCATGCTGGACTCGGGTTTGGATTCCACCCATTGTAATTGAAAATATTCAGCCACACTTTCCGTTTCTTGAAGTCTTTTGAACTGGGTAAATGAAATTTGATCCACCGACAATGAAGGTTGGCCTGATAACACAACCCATTGACTTTTCCACAAAAACTTCATAGTTAAAGTGTTATAGTCGGTCACGATGGGGCCCAATAGCTTAAGCCATTGTACACCTAGCACTATGTCAGCACCTCCTAGTGGTAGTACAAAAAGATCAACCCCAAATAGAGTGTTCTGAAGGTAGAGTTGAACCTGGGAACAGAGGGAAGTGCAGGTGAGATTTTCACCATTTCCTACAAGGACCTTGAAAGATGGAATGGGACTGGCGGCTAGGCCCAGAAATTTCACCAATCTTGTTTGCACAAAATTATGAGTGCTGCCTCCATCTACTAGTATCTGGACTTCTTGTGAGCCCACTCGACCCCTTAAACGGAGTGTTTCGGGCTTAGAGTGACCCATAAGTGCATGAAAACTGATTTGAGCTGAGGGGTCTGATTCAGTGACTGGTTGTGGGTCAAGTGCGGGCTCCGTAGTACCCGGATCCATGAGTGGGTCATCATCTTCATCAACCAAGAACAAGAAGTATCGCGATTTACATTTGTGTCCAAGTTTGAATTTGTCATCGCAATTATAACAGAGACCTTTGTCTCGTCGTGCTTGCATCTCGGTGGGGGTTAAGCGTTTGATTGGAACTGAAGATGGTTTGGTAGTGATTGGGGTGGGTAGTAATGGAGATGTGGGTTTTGGTAAAACAGAGTAGGGGGAAGGGGAAAATTGCCTGGTACAAGAGGATGAACGGAGATCCAGAACTTTCTCCTCCTGTATTTTTGCTAACGCTATGGCTTGGGCGAGGGAGATGGGTTGGTGGACCTGAACCTCCCGACGAATGTCCGGAGCGAGACCGGAAATGAAACAACTCAATAATGCAGTTGTAGGTAATCCGGTGGTGCGATTTGCTAGTGCTTCAAATGCTGTTTGGTAGTCACGCACAGAACCCATCTGAGTGAGTTTGAAGAGGGATCCCTGAGGGTCTTCGTAAAGGGATGAAGCAAATCGAACTTCCAAGGTATGCAAAAAACTAGCCCATGAACGGATTTGATTGTTTGAATGCATCCATTAGTACCAACTTAATGCAGGTCCGTCCAGGTAGAAGGAGACAATGGTTAAATGTTGGTCTTCTGGTGTTTGATGGTAATGGAAAAATTAGTTGATCTTAAAGATCCATCCCAAGGCGTCCGTACCATCGAACCGAGGGACGTCTAACTTAAAAGAAGATTTTAATGGACCTGAAAGTGGGGTTGGTGGGGTGTTTTGGGAATTGTTTGTGTTGTGGGATGCAGAGGAAGGAGATTCCAAGGAACCCAGTCGAGAACACACCTCATCGATACGTTTGTGGATAGCAGATTGGGATAGAGCAAGGTTGTGGAGTGCGGCTTCAATTTGATCAGTGGGTAAAGTGGAAGACGCCGTGGATTTGGATTTGGTATGGTCGGTCATGGCAAGAGGAGCAATGAAAGCGCCAAATTGTTATGAATGCACAAATAAACACAGATAAAAGCAACCTGATTCGAGGTCAGGGCACCTCCAGAATTAGATAAAAGAGGAAAGGTTAACAAAATACTTCTCTGCCTCTACTATTCTTAGCAAGTTGTTATATAGAGCTTTTCTTCCTACAATCCCCATCCCTGGCTTCCTGAAATCATGGATCTGTAACTAACTCATGTGAGCCTTACTCCCCTTTCTCACACCCCTATTTCCCTCAACAGACTAACAGAAAGAAATAACAAAAATATTCAGATAACAGAAATATTTATCTAATGCTTGTAAATATTAAAGTAGCATAAGGATTGTCTAATGCGTGTAATCATCCCATCCGAAAGGTCTTTTGGCTTTTCTAAATGGTCTTGCATGGTTGTTCCCTTTCACCATTTTGTTTGGCCCAGCCATTTGTTTATCTTCATTCCTATCATATTTCTAGAGGACATATTTATGAGTACTCCAATAAGGTTAACTGTGACTATGGATGGCGTAGTATATCACAAATATGTTTTACATTGAGTTGCGAATTCCTTGACAATTGCATTCATCCTCTTCCGATGAAGTTGCAGTGTAGGTTTCATTCCTACTCAAGACCACACGAATCCCATCACCATTCACAAAAATACATCAATATAAACATGAATCAAATACTTCTTTTTATTTTGAAAAAACAACAATATCATAAAAGAACAAAAACATCTGCAAAAAGAATATCAGAAATAAAGGAAGGATGACCCTCAACCCAAACCACAATATCATCAACTGTTGAGATCAACGAACTAGTCGGTGGACAATGATATTACTAGCACGACAAATACAAGAAAAAGATAAAGACTGAAAAGAAGATAAAATTACTCTAATATCACTCTAATATGAATCAAATACTTAAATATGAGACAATTGATATGATCCTTAGCATGCCTATTGGCATAACTGTCTAATCTTTGTCATTCAGTCACTTTCTTAATAAAATAAATCCTACACCAACTTATCTTTGGAGACTGACTAAGAAGATACTAAGGATGGAATCATACTTTCATATGTTCAAATATTGGTGAAGGAGGAAGTGAATCTATGGGATATTCATGACCAAATTGCTCTTTCAAAGTTCTTACAGGAAGTGATTAATGGTATTTTTCCATCTGAGCTCCAATTTGCCAATTTTGAAAGAGCAATAGATACTTTCCAGCAAAAGTGCCTAGTCTTGGTACTGTGAATACTATTGAGTCTTAAACAGAATTGTTTACCACTATTATTACTATCATAATCTCAGTTCTCGGCTGAATTGATGTATCATTATCTCATATATTTCTGATTGATGCTATTTTGCTAATTCTCATCGAAAAGCTTTCCAACAAAACATATCAGATCAAATATTGAAGTGGACAATTAATAAAATTTAAACTAAAAAGTAAAATACAATAACAAACATTGGTTTGTTGAAAGCATATCTAACAACTTTAAGATTCAATCTTGAAAAACCCCCTCTTCTTCATGGGAGCCCCTTGATAAATTGTAAAATAGTATCCATTGTAAGAAGCAGAAAAGAGAAAAATACCTAAGAAGAGTTACTGGTGTTAGCCTCATCAGCAATGGAGTCTATTAGTTATTTCTTTTCCCAAATATTTTGGCAAGTAGATGAGTTTGCTTCAGATGGGCATTTCTACGTGAAAGAAAAGATATAAGAATAAGAATAATAGCAAAACTTGTACCTCTTATACCTTAATACATATACAACATTTAATGTAAGACTCCTCATGCATATAATAAATTTAACATTCAGGCGTCACTTCAATACACTATTAATCTACCCACAGACACCAGAAGTGGCAATATACAAATTTTTTCACTGGCTTATAAACTATAGCAATGCAGACTTTCTTCATCCTTTAATATACAAGAAGCATTCTATCAAATACACCCTCAAACCTATATTTGATCATTGAAAATACTTTTGTGTTTTTGCTATATGGAAGGGAGAGATGGAAGGAAAATAATGCTTTACTATAAGCTTCGATATATGCAACAATTCAAATCGCCTAGATTAAATCATACACCAAGTCAATTTCACATACAATATACTTGTACACTTGTGTTTCAAAATGGAAATTATAACTGAAAAAATGACACATAATTTAACCTCAATATGTAAATGTGCTTAATTACATCCAAGAAGTTATATCTACAGTACAAGCAACAAGGACAAGAATTTAAACTGAAAATCTTAGCTAGGTATAAAGAGCATAACAAAGCCATTTTTTTTTTGTGCTAGCGAAAAGGGAGAGACATAAAACTTACTCCTTACCTACTTATTGGCTTGTGTGCTGATTTAGGTTTGTCCTTCAAGCTTGTAGACTTTCTTAAACTTTTAGCATAAATGATTTTATTACAAAACCGAGAAAAAAATTTAGAGAAAAAACTCATGCCAGAATTCCAGATCATTAAAATATCACACAAGAAGGAAGTGTGCAGAGAGAGACCTTCACATGGATTCTAACTTTGGTATGCTTTTCACACTTTGTTATCAATAGTCATCGGCACTGGCTCTTGTTTTGCTTATGCTTTCTGCATTTAAGAGTTAGAAGGAAACAGTGATATTTGCTTATTTTGGCTATAAGTTTCATGCTTTGTTGTTGCATTCTTACACACATTTGATTGAATTTGCTTAAATATGGTATTTAATTCCTGTATTTGTGTTAACAAGTATTATTCTTGTTGTTCAAGCAAAAGGAATGATTTTGGGGAATTTCTAGAGCAAAGTGCAAAGAAAACAGTGAAATATGAAAATCAGACAAGGGACACGGCTCTGCACACGACCATATGTGTGCCCGTGTCAAGGTTCCAGAAGTACCTACACAGCTTGCTAAAGAACACAGCCATGATTGTTGAAGGACACGCCCTTGTTTGATGCCATGTTAGTTAGCCAAAGACCACGTTGAAGTAACACGCCAAGTGAACACACCCTTAGCCAGAGAAACACGGGCCATGTTGAGATGAACACGCCCTGAAGCTGAAGAGACATGGCTGTCTCTACAGTCCAGAATTTCATTTAAGTGACACGCCCAGTCCCATAAGTGAACACGGCCCGTGTCTAGCCTGTGTTTGAATTATTGAAGGTTAACCCCAAGGTTCTGAACACTATATAAATGAACCTTAAGGGGAAAACAAGTGAGACTGCATCAGAGTTGGAAAGAGGGACGACAATCAGACTTTGAAGGTTTTTGAGAAGAAACTAGAGCAAGTTCCGGAGATCATAGAGAACCCAAACTTTCAAGGAATTTATGAGAATGAGCACTCCTTACTCTTTTCCTTCTTCTATGTATTCTTCTAGTGCAATTTTTATTACCATCATGAGCTAATTTGTAAATGTCTAGATAGGATGATCACCCTAGAGTTGAATTTGTATTCTTCTTCTTTTAATTCAATGAGAATTACATCTTTCCCTTCTTAGAATTGTCTATGATTCTTATTTGTCATTGAATTAATGAAGCATGCTATTAGTTTAATACCATATTTCAGCTTATAGATTGAGAAATCGTAAATTGAACAGATCACTTATAGGCAATGAGATTAGCATGGAATCCTAGAGATAGGATCACATAAGTATTATGGTTAGGATTAACCTTAATACCAGGAATTCACATAATACATACTAATGCAATTCTGGGGATGTTGATTAGGAAGAGATTTCGATCAATCAACCTATGAATAGTTGTCATATTGCTTGAGAAAGAATAGGACATAATTCAGGAATTTTCATCAGTCTAAACAAGAAAAGGTGATCATTGAGTTAAGGATAGAGGTGCAAAGCTAGATTCTGGGGGGATTCTTATCTAGGTCTGTCTTTCTAATTGATAAACCTTTAGAGTTCATTGTTATTGTTTTCTTTTCTCGCTTCTGTTAGTTTAATTAAGTAGTCCATCAATTTAGCCACAAATTGGAGATTAGATAATAGAGAAAGGATTAGTACTAATAACTATAGTCCTCGTGGGAACGATATCCGTACTCAATTGAGTTATACTATAAAACGATAAGTGCACTTGCCTAGAGTGGTTGTAGCAACAGTTTAATTGGATACTTTAACTTAATTTAACAATCATCAAACAGCCAGTGAGGAACTCATGCAATGGCATTGCCACAAGACATTAATTTCACAAAAGTTTTTAAGAAAAATGTACATTGCCAACATATAGTTGTTCCTACATGTTCTAATTTGTTCATTTTTGCAAATATGCTGCTATAGAACAGTGCATCCTTCTTGTTGTATTCTCTCACTTTCTCCTTCAAAATTTTGTACCCATTTTCACATCCCTGGTAACAGACACCTAATAAAGGTTACCATCAATTAATGAATTTGATGTAACTTAAACTTGATTATTCCTCTACATGGAACAGATTGAGGATATAACTGCAGATACTATTCGAGGTCAAGAAACTAAAATGCAGAGTACACAGGAGGGAACATGTTGAAATGAAACATAAACCTTCAATGAATTTATATATTTATAGTACTAAGAAAAAATAATGTGAGAAAAGATAGCTTTTAATAAGGTGATGATATATTTAATTGAAAACAATTGCTGTCATTAATCGTTTCTCTTACATTCACATACACAGTCACATTCACAACAAAAAATAAAAATATAAACACATATCTCTCAAGAAAGCAAAGAGATATTGTGATATACACAAAATTGAAAAGAGATACAAGTTTGGCAAAGCCTTAAGTCCCTGATACAAACTCGAAGGAAGTTTAAGACAAACAATAATTTTCTTCTCAACAAAGCAAGGATTTGCACCTTCTGAACAAATTTCATGACAAGAAAGACAAAATATCTTATTCTTCAATAATCAATTCTTAAAGCAAATACATTATGAATATTTAAGTTGTAATATTAAAGAAAAATAGTCCCATGTATATGATTTCACTCACAGAAACCAATATCAATTATAGTGCTGCAGCAACATCTGCTAGTTCATGATCCTCAACCTACATTTACAACCAAAGTGATAGTTGAATTCAGCAAGAATTTCAAACTACAAGTAACAACTAGCAGCCAACAAAAGAATAATCAAACCAACATCTGCAGCATTATTTTGATTCTTTTTGCATCATCTATGATTCTGAATTTGTTTAATCCTGCTTGATTTGAGTCTAATACCTCTAAAAACATACAAGAGTATAGAGAAATACACTAGCTTACTTCTCTGGACATCAATTTGAGTTCAGCAACAAGGGCTGTGGGTGTCTTCTTGATCCCATGAGCAATTTGAACAGGATTCATTCCAGCTGAAAAATTGAAGTTTCAAGCTACGTTTTATATGTGCTAATAATATGAATAAAATCTGCAACACAAAGTGGAAGCTTTTTAGCCAAATAGAAACTTCTTTTATTGGCTAACATAAGAAGACCCAAACTGAATACATGCTGGCCTTATTATTGTCTAACATAATAATAAGGGGTTGAAGGATTTGAATTCCTATTCTCATGGTTCCTTTATGGGAAGCACAATAGTTAAGGAACCACATAAACTATTTTAGATAGAGATGCTATTGGGGATTCCTCTTGCAGTTAGTCCAGCTTCACTAGAAGGATATAGCAGAGTTACAAGGGCATTATAACCATCTAGAACTATACGGAAAGCACATTCCTCCAATTTGGGCATCCTAATTTCAGATTAAACACAAACCCTAACCTAAACAACAAATCATGCCTCCAATTCATAATTCCTTAATCTAATATGGATTTTATACAATTCTAATCTAAAATTAATGGAAACCCAATAACATGAATAAAAGCACAAGTGAGAAGAGAGATTTAGGGAAAAGAGGATTTTGGGGTTCAAATACTTACCCAAAACAGGAAGCAACCCAACGCCGCCGCCGCCACCACTAGGAAAAGAAGCCATAGCCGCTGGGAATGAGTTATGGGAGGGGGAAGGGAAGAGAGAAGAGTGAAATGGAGGGTTTTTACTTAAGAGTAAATGGCGTATGAGAGAAGAGTCAAGGGAGGATGAGTGATTTCAATTGCCATTTCAAAGGCATGTTTTGATGTTCTTTGATTTTTTTTAAAGGCCAAGTCTACAATACCAATCATCTATAATCGGCACCGGTGCAAATTCTCTTTATGGAATGTTAGATTTCATTCAATGGTCCAGATTGTGTTTAGTGTTACCTAAAGAAGCAATTTTAAAAAATACAGCAATATGACCCAGTATTTTTATAAAATTATGCATTTACCCCAAAATTTTTTAAAAATATAACACCTCTCTCTTCCCCATCTACCCTTCCCTCTCTCTGCAACTCCCATCAATCTCTTCTTCTTCTCAAGATGTGCACGATATGCACTTTCAATTTTTATGGCAGCTAATGCCCCTTTTCTTGCTTCCTTAACTTAAGCTAATGCCCCTTGTGGTCCTTGACTCACTGAACCCTCGAAGTGGCTCTTATTCCTTAACACCCTGTCGGGAGTCAATTCATTGAACACCACTACCGAATTGTTCTCAGAATCAAGCAAAGCAGAGGGTGGTCCATCATCCTCCTCCTCGTGTAAATTAACCTCAACAATGGTCATATTGCTAACTTCAAGAACCAAACTTTTTTTTTACTTTTCACACTATTTGACTTCTGAAAAGAGCGCAATCGTGCTCCCCTGGCAAAAAGGTTGAATAAACCTTGATGAGTATGTGGTCTGCTATGATTCAATTGAGGACCCCAATGCCCATCAAATTTTGTTTTTTATGCATTTTGTTGCTCAATCTCTCTTCTTTTTGGCCCTCTTGTGAGAACCCAACTTTCTCTAGGCAACTTTAAGTGCCCTCTTGTCTTTTCCTACCTTCAAAAGCTCCGTGATCCTCTTCTCATATGGAGCAAAACCAGCAACTTCACGGATCAAGCTCCTCACAAAGTGTACCCATTCACTTGTTTTCCCTTTGCGATCCGAGGGGCGTGGAGCCAATTCCTTCTTGGTCACAATATGACCCTTGTTCAATCCCACAAACAAATCTATACTTGGTTGTTTAGGTAGCAGTAGAGAGAAATGGAGGAGAGAGAGAGGGATTTATAGACAGAGAGAAGTGGAGTACTTCATGATCGGGGGAATTTGACAGGGATTTTGATGCAGGCCAAATTTCTCAATTGATAGAAGTTTGTGATTGCTTTTACAATTTTGTGAAATTGTTTATACAAAGTAAACAAATTTTAGGTGCAGGTAAGAAGGCTTACATGGCTCAATCTCAACCTTTTATCACCCTTTGCACCAGTGCCCATTTTGTGACATTGGTATTGTAGACTCAACCTTTTTTAAATTCTAATTTTTAAATTATAAAGAGGCTTATGGTAGATAGATTTGTTTTTAGTGATAGAAGGTTTTTAAAAAAATACTTTCACATAAAAAATTTTGCAAAAATTTTTAGACATAAAAGACAAATGTATAGCTTATTAATGACATGATTGTAATAATGATAAAATTAAAACAAAAAAAAAAAAAGAGAAAGATAAATAAAAAAAAAAATTAACTGGGAAGCATAACATTAAAAAATTAAAAATTGCAAAGAACCAAAAAAATATAACAAAGTGAGAGATCATAGAAAAAAAAAAACACTCAAGCTTTATGAATTATGATTCTTTAGCATCACTACAAGAAAATTCTTGGATTCTAACGGAATTTTTCTGTTGGAATTTTAAATTCTAACAGAATTTAGGTCGTTGGAATTGCAAAATTTCAATAAAAATTCTAATGGAAATTCCAATGAAATTTTACCATTGGAATTTATTTTTAAAAAATAATTCCAATGGAAAATTCTGTTGGAATTTTTAATATATTTTAAAAAATATATATTTTTTTATTTTTTTTAAATTTTGAAAATTATTTTTTACTTTTTGAAATTCCAATGGAATAAAATTTCCGTTGGAATTTCCTAATTTTTTTTTTTTTTACTTTTTTGTTTAGAATTTTTTTGAAAAAATTATGTTAGAATTTCTTATTTATTATTATGATTATTATCTTTTTAATATTTTGTTTGGAATTTCTACTTTAATGCTACTTATTAGTCATTTTTGGCAAATTCAGTAACAAATAATATCATATCAACTGGATTAACTCCAAACTACTCACATGGCTTTGATTAGTACATTTCCAATTACCAAAGTTCACCACCTTTGTACCACTAGTACTATGTAAAATTTGACAACACTTACTAGCAGTCAAAGTTGAAATGTAGCTAGAGTTGTCTAAATGGGCCAAGCCCAGTAGGGCCCGATAAGATGGTGGGTTGGGTTCCTAATTCATTGGCCCATTTAAAACTGGGCCACTTTGGCCCGGCCCGATATGGCCAGTGGCCTGATCGGGTTAGGCCGAGTTGGCCCAATTTGCTTTTTTTTTTTTCTTCAGCTTTCTACCTCTGAATTCCCTTGATTCATTTTGCAATCCCTAACTAGACATTTCATTTCTCACACTCCAATTCTCCCCCTCTCTGCCACTCCTTCTACCCCTTTTTGCCTCTCCTCTTCTACCCCTCTCTACCTCTTCTTTAGCACCAGCAGGTCCACCATCGGCACCTCTCCTTCTCTAGCAGGACCAGCACTAGCTAGCACTTCCCCTCTTTTTACCTTTGCGGTAAGTCCTTGTTCTCTCTCTTTCTCTCTCTCTTTTGCTCTATTTGAGGAGTGAGGATCCTTTCTACTATGTTTATTAAATTAAATAGCATATTCTTTACTAATCTTCTCTGATGTGATGATCCCTTGCATGGGGATGAAGGTGTACTGCATAGTTGCCATTGTTCTATTTCTATGGGAATAAGTTACATATTTTAGATTTCTTATTCCTCTTGAACAAATAAATTCCTATTTGTGACTTATGGTATTCTCGTTTTAATCAAACAATTATTTGTTTCTAATTGTTACTTAGTTACTCTCATGTTTTGATTTATTTTGAAAGCTGAAATTGGGTTTTGGGGTGCATGGCACTGAGTGTTGGGTAGGCCGAGGCAATATGTTGTTGTGCTTTGGTGTTGGCGCTGAGCGCTGGGTAGGCAAAGAGACCAATGCATTTTTTTGGAAATTTTTTTAAGGGCTTTTTATTTATTTTTTTCTTTAAATTTTTTGTAATATGGCTTCCTCTAGTGTTGGAAAGAATTGTGGTATTAGTTGTGGCACTGATGATGATTGTGAATTTTTGCAAATCCCTAGTAATGTGAGTAATACAAATACTAGTGAGAATGTTGAACCACAATCCAAAAAGACTAGACCATTAACTTCTGATGTGTGGAACTATTTTGTAAAAATTGGTGTGGGTAAAGATGGCAAAGAAAAGTGTAAATGCAAGGCTTGTAGGAAAAAATATACTTGTGCAAGTAAATTGAAAACTTCTCATTTATGCCATCATGTTCCTAAATGTCATATGATTCCTAAATTTCATGATGTTGGGGACATGTTAATTGATTGTGAAGGGAAGTTGAAAAGAAGAAAATTTGACTCTACTGTGAATCGTGAATTATTGTCTAAATTGATTATTGCACATGATGTTCCGTTTAGTATTGTTGAGTGGAAGGTGTTTAGGAAATACCAAAAGTTTTTGAATGAAGATTGTAAGTTTATTTCTAGACAAACTGCTAAACTTGATGTGCTGAAAAAATATGAAGTGGAAAAAGAAAAATTGAAACAATTAGCCTGAATTCCTGGTAGAGTGTGCTTGACCTCTGATGTTTGGACTAAATGCACCAACCATGGTTATATATCTTTAACTGCTCATTATATTGATGAAAAATGAAAGTTGAATGGTAAGATTTTATCATTTGTTCACATGCAACCTCCACACGTAATTGGCTACTTGGTTTTGTAAGTGATGATGATGATTCAACTGACACTGAGGATTTATGTCTTTCTAGAGAGGAGTCAAATGTTATTATTGAGGGCAATGATGAGGAAGAAGAAGATATGGGGATTTCATAATTATCTAGTTTTTTTAAACTTGTTATTTGGTTGTTATTTTGTTGTTTGATTTGGCTACTTGGTTTTGTTGCTTTGAATGTTATTTATGCTTCATTGTATTTTGATTAAGTATGTTAATATTTGATGTTTTATAATCAATATGTTCTCATATTCTTTCAAAAAAAAAAAAAAGCATAGCAAAAAAAATTAAAAAATAGATTTTGGCTCGCAACCCGAAATGAGTTGAGCTGGGTTCCTAAATCATTGGCCTGTTTAAAATTGGGCCACTTTTGCCAAGCCCGATATGGCCCGCAGCCTGATGTGGCCCAGCCCTAATGGGCTGGGCTGGCCCGTTAGACAGCTCTAAATGTAGCAACTCATGATACCCAAACTTGTCCATACTTAAAGCACATGAAATATATATACGATTGTGAACAATTTCAATTTTATAATTTTTATTACAAGAAATGGTTACTAGACAGCACAAAGAAAAGTGATAAACGAACTTTAAGACTTTATAGCAGTCCTCCTCCTTGTCAACAATCAAGCGCAGCCCATATATATTATGGATGTCGTTCATGGTTAGCTTCTTCCTGCAAATAGAGACACAAATGAATGAATGAATGAATGATTGAAATAGTCTTTCTTCAACTACCCAAGAAATGCCTTGTATTATCTTTGCGCATTCTCTAATTTTCGAAATAAAAGATAACAAGAAAAACTTAAAGCCAGCAGCAGCTAAACAAATGGAGGGAAAGATAGAGGGAGAACATACTTCAACATTTTCCAATAAATGTTATACAAGCTCTTATGACGCCCAGTTAGGACATAAGAAATGCCTTCAGCTAATATGCAATAAGATTAGTTAAAATCTTCAAGCAATCAAATCAAAATACCAAAAAGACTTTACAGTACAATTCATAACTTATCAGTCCATAAAATTAGTTTCTCGCAGGCTAACAAAATCCTTTGCTCACATTTTACAGTTTTTACAAGGCAATCACAGGACTTCCATAGCTACTAGCTACATATGAATTTAAGCAAACAAGAATAACAAGAACTCTCTATTCATATCATGGACATGCAGAAGGCAGAGTGTTTTTATCCTGCCATACAAGAAACCATCATAGATGCCACATTTAACAGGTTCACAACCAACCCTTTATGGCCTCTAACCTCAGTAGTGAATTTAACCCAACTCGGCCTCAATCCAAACTAGTTTGGACAGCCAACTTTAATTCAAATCTAATTGAAAGGTCCAACAGAAAACTCCCACATCAATATCCTTGGAGGCCAAGCTTTATAGCATTGACCAAGTTCTCGATGAATTAGTAGATACGTAAAACTAGTGCCACTGAGACAAGATTTCCAAGTCAATCTCATGTAAAATCAGGTTTCCATTAGCGATAACTCAATAGGAGATGTTGATTCACATGCTAATTTTGAACAAAAAGATTAAAATATAAAATTGCATCATATCTAAAATTAAATGCCTATTGATCTAGAGATGTGTTCCTCACCCCTTCAACTAAATCAGCAACCCCAGAGCCAAATGTCCCAAATATATAATCATAAGTCAGGAAAGAATCATCAAGTGTGTCATGCAAAAGCCCAGTAGCAACTACTGTAGAATTGGCACCAATCAAAGTGAGCAGCACTATTGTTTCCACACAATGCTGCAAATACGGATCACCAGAAGCTCGCATCTACTGAAATATAATAAATTGAATCCAATTGTCTAAACTCAACAAAATAGTTGTAGAGAAGCATGAATCTTTCACATTTCTAACAATGATGCATATAAACAACTGCACAAATAGTTGGCAAATAGAGCACACATTCTTTAAAAAAAAAAAAAAAAAAAGTTAGACTTCTGTTCACACAAGAACATAAATATGTTACATGCTTCACAATTTAAAGATATAATAAGGAGAAATAGACACAAATACAACAAGAGTAAAGAGAGTGAGGTGACTCACAATTAGGGAGAACACACACTACAAGAATGTGAACAAGATCAAGACACTAAAATGTTAGAGGCTTTTCCCTTAGTCCTTTACTACTCCATGAACTCTATTTATCATTCTTCTTATAACCACCATCATTTTCAAGAACTGTTCAATAGGTAAAAGGTTGGAATTTCTATTCATTGGCTTTTTTTTTTTTTTTTCTCATCTCAATTGAAAAGGAATAAAAAATAGGCATGGTACCAGAGATTAAGATTTAAAGTGACTGAGAAAACTGTAAATGAGATTTCATTTTCTAGCAAGCTTAGTTAGTGTTCAAAAGACAACTTGGGGGAATGGGGGGACAAGCTCTAACAATTGTATGAACAATCAAAGCCACATAAATAAGAGTTCAGGGCTATAAAACGGTCATCCAGGAAATTTCTCAGTGAAACATAATGAATAGTGGTCCTGTTTTAAGAACTTTAATTGGCCGCCAACAGCATCAGTTGTTCAAGACAATTTATCTCTAGTTTAAGAGTTAAACAATATTGCTTCCAACAAAAATTCAAAAAATCTGAGTTATAGATAAACAGAAAACATATTGCCTTATGTTTAATCTCCAAGCCACATATTGTAGTAACAAAGATCAATGTTCACAAAAGTCAAAACACTGAAAAGCTAGGACTATGAGTTATAAAGGTTCCCTATTTTCATGCCATTGAAACACTAATGCTTATAATATTATTTTTCAGTCTCGTGCAGTTAAGAATAAACTAGCTAGTGCGCTTTTAATATCCTATTGTTGCAGACACCTTACAATCCATAGCCATTAAACACATGCCTAAGTCACCACTCTAAATGGGGTGGTACTATCAGTATAACATGCAATGTTGACCACAGCAATCAGAAAGACATTACTCATTACCACACTAACAAAATGATGTCTCCATAGACACTTTCCATTCTGAAATGTACCAAATTAAATGAAATTTTTATCTTTTTTATAAAACAAACGAAAGAGAAAGAAAAACATACCCCCTAATCCTCTTTCCAGTGACAGGGCACTTAAGTCCATTCGCCCTCTTCCTAGTGGTCAGATATATGAGCTTCCCACCTACACAAACAAACATTGAACAAAATGCGTATGAGAACACGACCCAATAATATAGCAACATAATGGATCGAAATCACAAATCGAGTAGCTTCAGAAATTAATCAAAATTATGACCCAGTTGGGAGAAGAGAGGAAGAAAGGGGTGGGTCTACCAGGGGTTTTAACGACCCTGTGTTGGTTGGATTTGGTTGCATAGCTATGCCACTTGCGATATGTGAGACGCTGCACCATTTTCGATCAGGTTTAGCTATCTAAGCTTTGTGTCTGCACGTTTTTGCCTTAGGGTTTTTCACCAAAAGGCACTAGTAGAGAAGACACCCAATGTCTCACTCAAAGATATAAAAGGGTTCAAGTATTTTGGGAAAAGAAGCCACTACCGTCGGGAATGAGTTATGGGAGAGAGAAGGAAGAGAAAAAGAGTGAAATGGAGAAGGACATCGTGAAAGGAGGTGGAGGTGGAGGTGGAGGAAAAAGAAGATTGGAGAATATATTTTGGAGGCATTGAAAATCCCTTAAACGGTGAGTTTTAATTAAAAGAAAATTCCAAGGGTATATTTTAATAGTAATTCTTACGGAATTTTTAAAAAAAAATATTCTCTCCCTCTTTTGTGAATTACAACAGTAATTCTTATAGAAAATTTCAACGGTAATGAAATTTCGTTAGAATTACCGTTGAAATTTCCAAAAAATGGTTCCTATTAGAATTACCGTTTGAATTTTTAAAAAATTCCAACAGTATTTTATTCTGTTGGAAAATAGTCTTTTTCTTGTAGTGCATTATGTTTTTTCTCTTTAGGTAAGTACGTGCAGTGCCCCATGGGTACCCAGAAAGAAAATTAATAGGAGGTCAGTGCCCAATGAGTACCTAGAAAGCAAGTGCAGAACGACAACTCAGCCTCATTTGAGATCCAACTCTCATCACCTACACATTATATTAGCTAAACTACCTCTCACCCATCAAAGCCACACACTCCACCTGCCACTCTTTCATCTCTTTTCAATCTCAAAAGAAGAAAATAAAAGGTTAGTGTACAACAAAGAAAAATAGACGCCTCTTTCTCTCTGTCCCTCTCACTCTCGATCCCTCCATTCCTTGCGTTTCTTTTAAATTTCAAATGTATAAAGCAATAGCGAAGTGAAGGGGAAAAACCAATCCATTGCTTAGAGAAAACAGACAAAATTAATGTATAAAGCACTTTTGTAATGTTTGAATTCAAGAATGTAAATGGCCTGAAACAACTCTAAAATGTAAGAATTTTAGTTTTAATCTGGTATGAAATAACAAGATTGACCAAGGAATTTCAAGTAGAAACTATAAAAGCCTAAAATTAGTGAGAAAATGAAAAGAAAACTAATAGTATTGGGCAAACTAAAAAGCCTGCAATTGCTTTCTGATTGTTCTATGAACTATTCATACAAGTATACAACCAAAGGTTACAACTAAAAGACTAAGTCATAGTGGAAACAAAAAAACTCTTAAAATTTGCAAAGTATAAAAAAAATTAACAAAGAAATAAATTTTCTAAAAATAAAGATTCATTAATTATAGGAAGTAATTTTATTCTTTTTTTTATTTAAAATAGATAGGGGTATTTTTAAGAAAAAAATTCTAAGATTCCCAAGAAAGTTGTATTAGAACCAAATGTGGAAATAAAATATTCCCATGAAATATTATCTAACATTTTCAAGAATGTTTAAGGTCAACTAAACATATTTGTAATATTCTTAGGAATTATCATTTCTAGGAAATATAATTCTCAGGAACAAAAAAAGAATCTGCTTGCCAAATGCCCTTTAACAGTAATTTACTGTTGGAACTCAAAAAATTCAAATTTTAATTTTTTTTGTAATTTTTAATTTATATTTTTAAAAAAATTCCAACGATATTTTTAACATAAAAAATTCAAACTGTAAAAATATCATTGGAATAAATTTTTAGCCTTTTCCATTGGAAAATGCTAGTTTTCTTGTACATGAAATATAGTGAAAACTCTAGCCTAGCATGATCACCATCTTATTACGTGATATTAATCTATGTTACTATGTAGATTAAATGATATACTCCAACCTAGCATGATCATCATATTATTCTTTATATTACTATTAGGCTAAACACTTGGCTTCACTATATTAGTTTAAGCTCTCTTTCCTAGTCTACACACCATCTTAGTCAATACTTTTACATCTTACTTTTTTTTTGGTAATACAAAGAAAAGAAAGGAAAAACTACAGCCTAGGAAAAGTTACAGACAATTTGTCAGCTAACAACATAAGAGATAACTCTACAAAAGGATGTTGAATCACTTCCCAGTTACCAAGTCCTCTTGCTCCATGCTTAGCTAAAAAATCAACAATTTGATTTGCTTTTCACGCAACACATGAGATATAGACGCTTCCCAACCTCTTTCCAACAAACTCCAAATATCATGAATAATACACCCGTACTTATGAAAATTACAATCAGCAACTGTAATTAGATTAACAGCTTCAAGGGAGTTAGATTCGCAACTAAGCCTCACCACCCTGTAAACAAGAGCTAAGTGCAGAGAATTGTTCCAACACAAAGGAACGAAAAGAAGAAGTTTATTACTCAATGAAAATTAACAAAGATACAGAAGAAAGAAAAACTGAAGTGTTGTTGTGTGTCTTTAACTGATAGTACACACTTCAATTTATAATGAAAGTTTTTCTAAGATATTCAATAAGAAAAGATCATAACTGACTCCTACATAATAAAGACTAATGGACTTTATTCAAAATAAAATAACAGTAGTAACAGCAGCTGTAAGTAAATAGTAGTAATAGTTGTAAGTGAAACAGTAGTAACAATAAGTTATTTGCACTAATTTATGACACTCCCCCTTAGTGCAAACTTACTGTCAACAACACCAAGAGCTTTTCGAAACACTTCAAATTTAGCTTTGCTAAGTACTTTGGTGAAGATATCAGCCACTTGATCTTTAGTTCGTATATGTAGCAACTCGATCTCCTGAGTCAGCACCTTTTCTCGAATAAAGTGATACTGAATTTCAATGTGTTTTGTGCGTGCATGAAACACTGGATTTCCAGCAAGTTTTATTGCACTTTCATTGTCACAATGAATGGGAACTTAATGATTGAGGACTGAGATAATTTCTTGAATAAGCCTCTTAAGCCAAATACACTCTTGAGTGGCCATAGTGGCTACTACATACTCAACTTCACAACTTGAAAGAGCAACAATCTTCTGCTTTTTACTACACCATGATACTGCAGCTGAACCTGTATTGAAACAATACCCAGTTGTGGAGCGTCTGTCATTGACATCACCAGCCCAATCTGCATCAACAAAACCACTCAAAACAAATGGTGCATTCTGTTTGTACATTAGCCCAAAATTCAGAGTGCCTTTCACATAGCGAAGAATCTGCTTTGCTACAGTAAAATGACCCTCACATGGATTATCCATAAATTGAGAAATGACTCCAACAGAATATGCAATATCTAGCCTTGTGATAGTTAAATAAAATAAACTACCAACAAGTTGTCGAAAAAGTGTTGCTTCTTTCATTGGCTTCCCTTCATGCTTAGTTAGCTTCAAACATGGTTGCATAGGCGTGCTCATTTCCTTTGACTCCCCCATGCGAAAACGATCCAGTAATCTTGCTGCATAACCTTTTTTAGATACGAAATAACCATCTGATCTTTCAATTTCTAAGCCAAGGAAACAGCTAGCTTCTCCCAAACTCTTCATTTCAAAACGGACAGCCAAAGCTTCTTGAAGACGAATTATTTCAGCATCATTATCTCTTGTAATTATCATATCATCCACGTAGAGAAGAAGCATTGTGCACATTTTGGGTGTTTTCTTAACAAATAAACTTGGATCTGCATTTGAAGACATAAAACCACAAAATTCAAGATATTGATTGAGCAATCTTACTAAACCAAGCTCGTGGAGCTTGTTTAAGGCCATACAAAGCCTTCTTGAGTCTACAAACATGATCAGGAAACTCCTTTGAAGTAAAACCATGTGGCTGTTCCATAAAGATATCACGATCCAACTCCCCATATAGGAATGCATTCTTCACATCTAGTTGCCATAGTTTCCAGCCTTTATTTACAGCCAAGGAAATAATTGTACGAACTGTTACCATTTTAGCAACAGGGCTGAAAGTTTCCTCGTAATCTAAGTCGTATTGCTGAGAAAAACCATGAGCAACAAGACGAGCTTTGTACCTGTCAATAATGCCATCAGCCTTCTTCTTTAGCTTGTAAACCCATTTGCATGTAACTAGATCAACATCTTTTGGTTTTGGAACAAGCTCCCACGTGCAATTCTTGTTCAAGGCTGAAATTTCTTCTTTCATTGCTTCTTCCCACTCAAAAATCCCCTTAGCTTCATGGTAAGACTTGGGCTCGCTGTTAGATGAATCTCCAATAAAAAAACAAGATACAACAAAAGAATAATTTAGCTCAACTTCATAATCAGCCAAATAATCAGGTTGCTTCCTTTGCCTTGATGATTTTCGAATCACAGCATTAGGAATCTCATCTTGCTGAATGTTTTCCCCAAATGAGGAAATATTGCTACTGGATGCAACATCTCCAGAAAAAGGTGCAAGATCAATTGAGTCCTTTTCCTTTGCATCAGCTTGCCAGAATGACACTTCATCAAACACCACGTCACGGGAAACTATAACCTTCTTTGTTTCTGGATCCATACATCTCCATCCTTTTCTGTGAGTATCATAACCAACAAAAATACAACGCCTAGCTTTTGGGTCTAGTTTAGTTCGATTAGTTTTTGAAACATGAACATAACAAATAGACCCAAAAACTCGAAAATAACTTACATTGGGTTTTTGATGATACAACACTTCAAAAGGAGATGATTTCCCTGGCCACAAAGGCAAACGATTGATAACATGACAAGCTGATTGAATACCTGCTGCCCACAACTCCCTTGGAAGACTTTTTGCATGCAGCCACGACAAGCACATAGATGTAAGATGTGCCAACTTGCGCTCAGCAACTCCATTTTGTTGTGGAGTTTCTGGACAAGTCATTTGACGCTGAATCCCATGTTCTCTGCAATAATTTTGGAACTGATCAGACATGTATTCTCCTCCATTGTCAGTGCGAAGATACTTTATTAGTGCCTGAAATTCTTTCTCCACCTCCTACTTGAACTGCATAAATTTTGAGAAAGCCTCGCTTTTGTGTTTCAAAAAATAAACCCAACTAAACCGGGAAAAATCATCCACCATAACCATTACATACTGAAAACCTGTGTAGCTAGAAGTTTTTGTAGGCCCCATGAGATATGAATGGATCAACTCTAATACAACAGAAGCTCTGTTCTTTGAATTTGGGAATGGAAGACGATGAGATTTTCCATATTGACAACCAGGACAAACTACATTATGATGATTTTCCTTAAAAACAGGAATACAATCAAGAAGTTTCTTTCTAGAAATTATTTGCAACAATTGATGACCAACATGGCCTAAACGAGCATGCCAAAGTGCTGCACTTGCATTATGGGCAGTCTTTTCAACATATGCATCATTTGTAGACAATACATATAATGATTCTTTTCTTTTTCCAGTAAATAAAATATCAGCTACAACATGCTTCACATTAGAAAGAACTTGAACATCATCTGGACCAAAGAGAACATACCTCCCAGAATCAGTAATTTGAGAAACTGAAGCAAGATTTTTCTTCAAGCCTGGAACATGATAAACATCTTTGAGAGAAACACCTCTATCATTCAAGCCACCCTCTTTGAAATTTCCTTCTTTCATCACAGGATGTAATGAATTTATCAACTGTCACAATGACCCTTTTCCCACAATGTGGACGAACATTAGAAAGTAGAGCAGCATTTCCTGTTGCATGATGAGAACAACCAAAATCCACGATCCATTCCTTATTATAGTCTATGACAGCATTGACATCTGTAGGTGCGTCAATATGGTGCACAACAGAAGTCGCATTAGCTGGCTGATCAAAAACTTCAATGGAGAAGCATTTCTCCCAATTTGGTTGCTCAAACTCATTTGTTTCATGTGCAATATTCGCCCCTTCTTCTTTCAATTTAACACGACAGTTTGGCTTGATATGTCCTGGTTTTTCGCACCGACTACACACAACTTTCACCCGGCAATCTTGCTTAATATGTCCCTACTTTCCACATCTATAACAGCCCTTTGATTTGCCCTTGGACTGCCACTCAGTTCTGGACTGATCACCTGATGACTGCTTGGAGGAAAAATTCTTTTTCCATTGGTCCTTGGTGTATAGAACATCCTCCATCTGTGAAGTAGGCTTACTGCTATTGGTAGCTTGTTTCTCTAGTGCTTCCTAATTTGAAAGTAAATTTTCCAAATCAATGATTGAAGGCTGATTTATCCAACCTTGTACGGAAGAGATGAAAGGCATAAACTCTTTCCACAACCCACGAACAAGATAACGACGCAAACGTGCACTACTCACAGGCTCCTCCGTATCCAGCTCTGAAATTTCAAAACACAGATTTTTAACTTTCAAAAAATATTCTTCAATTGAAAGAGTACCTTGTGTGACCCCAGCAAGTTCATTTTCCAGATACTGCAACCGCATTGTATTTTTCTTCGTGAACAGCCTTTCAAGTGTCTCCCACACTTGCTTTAGTGACTTTATATCATGAACATGCTCAATGTACTCTCTGCTGATAGATGTCCGCAAGGCAAATAAAGCTTTGCCGCACTTGATGTGCCATCTCCGACACAACTCAGCATTTTGGGGATCAGCCTGTGGAATTTCTGTTTCATTACCAGAAATAAGACTCCATAAATCCTGCCCTTGTAGATAAGCTTCCATGCACAGCTTCCAGTAATTATAATTATTACCAACAAGCTTTTCTATAGAAGCATGAGAGAAAGCACCTCCACCATTCATCTTTGTTGAGTAATAAAATCAAACACTTGGTGTGCAACCAAGCTCTGATACCATGTAAACAAGAGCTAAGTGCAGAGAATTGTTCCAATACAAAGGAACGAAAAGAAGAAGTTTATTACTCAATGAAAATTAACAAAGATACAAAAGAAAGAAAAATTGAAGTGCTACTATGTGTCTTTAACTGATAGTACACACTTCAATTTATAATGAAAGTTTTTCTAAAATATTCAATAAGAAAAGATCATAACTGACTCCTACATAATGAAGACTAATGGACTTTATTCAAAATAAAATAACAGTAGTAACAGCAGCTATAAGTAAATAGCAGTAATAGCTGTAAGTGAAACAGTAGTAATAGTAAGTTATTTGCACTAATTTATGACACCACAATCCCAACACCAGTGGAGCCCATTTCTTATAGCCAACAGCTTTGCCTTCAAATTTGTAGCCACGCCTATAGCACCAAAGAAGCCCGAATGCCAAATCCCATGTGAGTCTCGGAGGACACCACCAATCCCTGTGTTTCCTAGGTTACCAAAACTACTCCCATCCACGTTCAACTTCATTGCACCCGAGTGAGGAGCTAACCAAGAGACCCACCTCACCTCTTTAGCTAGATTAGTTTTTTTGAGAAGAAAGACAGTAGAGCATGTTGCCACCATTGCTTGGACCTTGTAAACTAGTGCCATAACTGAAGTTACCACTCCCTCCATCACTTCTGCATTCCTTGCCCAACAAATCCACCACAATGCATAAAAGAAGATAATACTCTTTCTAGACATAGCTCCTCTATTCTTAAGATTATTTGAAACCCGTTCACCTAATTCCTAAGCCCAGAAACTGTTGTCATCCCCAAAACCAAATAAAGACCAGACTTGGTGAGGCGTCACACAGTCCTGCAAACAATGCAACAAAATTTCATCACCCTCCATGCATCTGGTGCAAGTTTTGCTTTAGGCGAGGTGTCACATGTACCTAAAGGAATTTGTGGGAATAGCTTCTTGAAGCAGCAGCCACACCAACAGCTTTACCTTCTATGGAGCTCCCATCTTCCAAATCCAATGCCACCGATGCTCACTAGGAGGAAGAGAAACTTGAGGTTGCAGCCAACGATACCTTGCTGAAGTTGTGTATACTCCATTAGTAGTATTAGCCTAAACCAACCTATCCTCCAAGCCTCCAAACATTGGAAGAGGCACTGATAAAATATTTCTCTTAGTAACAACTTGCACCCTATCCTCCAAATCATAAAGCTCCCATTCCCTTTTGACTATAATATGGCTAACTTTCATAATTTTTTTTCTACCTCCAAAACCTCATCAACAAGGGTATTTAAAAGGCCACCATCAAACCATTTATCATGCCACAAGGAAATTTTGGAACCATCTCCCACACACCAAACCATGCCATCTTTTAACAAAGACGCAGCTTTAGTTATGGCTCTCCAAGAAGAAGATGCACTAACTGGGCAATTATGCATCAGTAAATTTTTCTGCTGCTTCAAATATTTATTTGCAAAAATTTGAACCCAGAGCTTGTCCCTATTCTGAAGAACATCCCATACTAATTTTCCAAGAAGAGCTACATTGGACTGTCTAGCAGATCGAATCCCGAAACCACCAAGTTGTCTAGGAAGAAAGATAACATCCCAATTAACTAGATGCATCCCATGCCCATCTAAGCCTTCCTAGATGAAACATCGCACCATACCATCAATATCCCTGCAGATAGACTGGGGCAGCCACATATATAGAATGCATACAATGAACAGGCATAGAAGTGATAACCGATTTCGCCAAAGTGATTCGGCTAGCCCTATTTTGAAGCTTGTTCTTCCAAGAAGACAACCTTCATGTGAGCTTTTCTGTAATGAAATTGAAATCACTCTTTTTAACTCGGCCATGGAAAAATGGCACACCCAAATACTTCTCAAATTTCGAGGTAAAGGGAATATTGGCAATATTACAAATTCATTGTTTTCTATTTCTGGGAATTCCCGGAGAACAAAGAGCTTTAGACTTGGCCAAATTAACTTTAAGACCAGAAGCTCTGAAAAACTCATTAACAGTCATGTTAATCACCCTAGTTTGAGATATTGTAACCTTAGCAAACTATAATAAATGAGTAAAACCCCTATTTGGTCCTTGAAAGATAGGTTCGGTGATAGTTTAGTCCTCCAAAGATTTTCATCGACACTTTAGTCCTTGCAAGATTGTTCCGTCGGCCATTTTCGTCCTCCGCTTATGTCTGTTAATTAGATTTAACAGAAAAGGCCACGTGGCACGTTAAGTGCTGACGTGGCAACTTAAAAAAATTTTAAAAAAATTCTCTCTCTCATCTCTCATTTCTCATCTCTTATCTCTTATCTCTCTCTCTCTCTTTCTCCGGCAATATCTTTCTCTCTCTGCCATCTCTCTCTCTCTCTTAATTTGGGCTGGCTGAATCTCCCTCTCTCTTCCCCTCCTCTCTCATTTCTCTCTCTCTCTCTCTTCCCCATCTCTCTCTTCCTCTTGAAACAACTAACAGGCGGCGAACCGTTGAGTCCAACATCAAAGCTGTTCCATTCGCCTACCATCAATTGTTATGTGATTGCCATCATGGGTACCAACACAAGAATCAATCCTCAACTCATCAAACAAGGCTTATGCCACACTTTGCTTAACCATCCAAGGTTTTCTAGCAAACTAGTAATAACTGCTATCAAAATTTTCTACATCTTTTGCTTCTTTGTTTTCTTAGATTTTTCTGTATATAATTAGAAGCTTGTTCTTCCACTAGTTTCCTCCTGTTCCCTTGAAAAAGAGAATGCGGTATTCAAAATGAAAACAGATAAATGGCTCCCACAGTCACTATTTTACTGGTCCACTTGTAACATTGCAGAATTAGTTTAGTTTAGTTTATTTTGTCATTTCTTGCGTTCAACTTACCATTTTACTGGTCCACTCGTAACATTGCAAAAATATTTTTGAATATATATCTGAAAAGAAGATGAACTCCGACACTTGACTGGTCTAATTAACATCTAATAGGCCACGTAGATCAAAGAGAGGCATAAAGCCAAATCCCAGGTATCAAGGATGATTTGCACATGTTGGAGACAGTTTGCATGAAGCCATGCATGCAACTCGGGGCACATGTGACTCAGTCCAGGACTGAGTCAACTCGGGGCATAGGTTCTTTGCTGGTTCAACTCAGGGCACAGGTTCTTTGCTAGTTTTTTGCTTTCTATCAGCTCCTTTGTGCACGATGGCCACGTTTAACATATAAGTGCTCAGTCAACTAGTTGTTGGAGAAAGTTTAGGAGTTTGTTTTCCATTTATGTTGCTTAACGTGTTTGTTTACTTAGTCAATTCTGTTAGCTCGAGTTCAGTCTTGTACTCTTGGTTTCACTAGGCTACTGCCTATTTAAGGAACTAGATTTCTATCAATAATATCATCGAAGTAATTATTCAAATTGTGGTTCAACTCTCACCCAAAGAGAGTGTTGTTCTTGTTATTTTACTAAGGCTTTGATTGGGACCACTACCAACATCAACCAACCAATTATGGAGATATATCCATCATTTTTATTTTGAAAACCAAAAACGGGGTGTAGAATTTACTTAGAATTGTGTAAAGATCTACGTTGCTTTCATTTTCTTATGCCACGTCAAAGAAAGATGAGTGAGAGAGATGGCAAAGAAACTTAGTAAAAGAGAGATGGCAGAGAGAGAGATGAGCGTGAGAGAGAGATGGCAGAGAGAGAAAGAGATTGGCGGAGAGAGAGATTGGGGAAGAGAAAGATGAGAGTGAGAGAGAGAGAGAGAGAGAGAGATGAGAGAGAAATTTTTTTTTAAGGTGCAACGTCAGCACTTAACGTGCCACGTGGCCTTTTCTATTAAGTCCAATTAACGGACATAAGCGGAGGACGAAAATGACTGATGGAACAATCTTTCAAGGACTAAAGTGTCGGTAAAAATCTTTGGAGGACTAAACTGTCACCTAACCTATCTTTCGAGGACCAAACATGGGTTTTACTCATAATAAATTATCTGCAAAAAGAAGGTGAGAAACACTGGGACCAATTCTATAACACTTCAGAGGTTTCCATTCACCACGTTACACTTTTTTATCTATAAGAAGAGACAATTTCTCCATACAAATAACAAAAAGATAGGGTGATAACGGGTCTCCTTGTCTAAGACCCGGCTTAGAAGCGAAAGAATGGAGTTTACTACCATTCCAAAGCAAAGAGAGAGTAGAGGAAGAGACAAAGAACATAATCAACCTTACAATGATCTCTCTGGAAAGCCAAAATCCTCTAAAGTTTTCTTCAAGAAACCCCAATCAACCATGTCATAGACCTTTTCCAAATCAATCTTAAAAGCCATTGCACCCTTTTTACTCCAAGATCTGTGAATATGATGCATAATTTCTTAGGCCACCAAAATATTATCATTCGTACCTCATCTTGGAATGAAAGTTATGAAACTACTCTGCCGAGGACTAATAAAATCCATTAGGAATGGACGAAGCCGGTTAACCATAACTTTAGTAATGATTTTATATAAAACATTACATAAGCTAATAGGCCTGAATTGAGAGATCCGAGTAGGATTGCTTTCTTTGGGAATAAGAACAATAAGAGTTTCAGAAATGGCTGGATCAAATTATAACCATTTGAAAATGCTTGTTGCACAATATTAGTCACTTTGCCCTAAACCACACCCCAGTACTACTTGAAGAAGAATAGTTGGATAACATCTGGCCCAGGAGCTTTGAAAGGTTTCATAGACCTCACTGCTGCCCAAACTTCATCTTTAGTGATAGCTTTAGAAAGATTAGCAGCGCAAGCCTCTCCAATACTTGGTAACTGATCAAACACTGAAAGGGAATTGTTATTAACTTCTGTAGAGAAAAATAAATTCTTAAAATAATCTGAAGCTTCATTCTGAATAGCAACTGGATCAATAGTCTCGGCATGAAAAAATTTAGTGTTCCCATCCCCGAATTGCACCCACTGCTCATGAGATTTTTTGAACCAAAGAATTTCTTCTTGAGCCAAAACTAAATCCATTTCTTTTTGCAAATCTGTTTCAAGTTTAGTTAACTGCAAGGAGTCTATTCTCTCAAGAGATTTCTGGATCCCTGCAAGGCTAGCTGAAATAGATTTTTTCCTTTGAAAAATATTCCCAAAAATCTCTTTATTAAATTTAGCAGCTGCCCTTCTTGCTTGCTCTATGGCCGAAACAGCATTGCCTTTAGAATTCCTCTAAGCCTTCTGAACCATTCCATTAAACTCAGGATGCATCACCCAAGCTATCTCAAAACAGAAAGGGCGAGATCCCCTACACATGTCATAACCATGCAACTTAACTAAGATGGGATTATGATCCGAGTGAGTGCGATGGATATGCATACAAGAAGCCTCTGAAAAAGCAGTACGCCATTCCGTATCCGCTAAGGCTCTATCCAGTCTCTTTGAAAGCTTCTGCACTCCATGAAAATTCTTGTGCCAAGTAAAACGCTGGACCCTTAAAGCCAAGATCCAGAAGCTCACAACTATCCAACATGTTTGCAAAACCGCAAGCTCTACTATAATAAAAGGCTCATCCTCTCACTTCTGAAGGCACCAAAACCTCATTAAAATTAACTAGAAGCAACCACAGGCCTTCAATGCGGCACTGGAGGTGACCTAGGTAATCCTAAAACTGGCTACGTATTGTAGGTGTTGGGCTAGCATAAATAGTTGAACACCACCAGTCCGAATGCCCTCTTTTCAACTTACATGTAATAGCTTGATTACACACATCTTCAACAGTCACAACCACATCCGAACAATTTAAGAACCACCACAAACCACCAACATGGCCCCTGGCTTCAACTATCTGGACAACAGAATAACCGATACCTTCCCAAAAGTGACGAACTTGCTGAAATTGAACATGGGTTTCCATGATAACCACCATAGATGGTCTAATATTTTTTAAATATTTGTTGAGGTGCCTTTTAGCCATGTCACTAGCAGCATCTCTAATATTCCAAGACAAGATAGAAAAATCTTTGAACCCTATCATTAAAACCACTGGAAAAAAAAAAAACAGAGAGCACACCATTAAATCAACGTTCCTTGCGTGTTATATTGCTTACCACCTTCCTCAAGCCTTATATGGATGCTATCTTCAACAAACTCCATATCTTCTTCATCAGAATCTAAAGACTCCTTAATACTGTCCAATCTAGCTTCCTCCAATAATGGCTCTGGTGGACGGGACCCATAGCTTCCATGAAAGTTGAAAGCCCCTTCCTGAGAGGACGATTGGGCATTCACAAAACCCTTGTTGGTATGAACCGAGTTAACGAAACTTGCACCAGAACACTTCGCCCTTTTGTTTCCCTTAGACTCCAACGCTTGTGATTCCTCATTTTGGTAGCAGAAATTTCCTGAATGACAAGTTCCTGCTCATAGACGTTCCCTGCAGAAAAATTACTAGGTTGCACCAGAACCATGGGCTTAGAACTGACCCTACCCGTTTGTGTGGGTTTAGACGATGGGCCTGACCCCTCATTACGTGGTCTTTTATTTGTCTCTATTCTGTCTACAACACGTTGACCCACAGGAGATTCAATCACAGTCGAGCCCTTAATTTTTGAGTTACTATATTTATTTCCTCTCCTATTTCTTTCATGATTAATAGCTGCAGAATAATTGCTCTTAAGTAAATCCCTATTTATTTTTGCTAGCCAATAACTTTGCTCTTCATTGGTTTCTTTTTTCTTGTAACCACCAGCCAATGTCCATGCGTGTTCTCCTCCTTCTCTTGCTGAACAACCTCCAAAATGCCCTTGTTCTTCTCCTTTTCATTAATGGCAGTTGCACCGGTCTCTTTCTCCTCACACGCCGCCGCCTGCTCCTTCTCTAATCGCACAGCACAGTCCCTGCTCAAATGGCCATAGCAGCCATAGGAGGTGCAGATATAATGGAGGTCCTCATACTCCACCTTATACCAATGCCCATTGACCCAAACTTTACCAACCACCGGTTTATGCAGCTCTATTTCAACGCAAACTCTTGCAAACCGGCCTCTTGATACACCCAACGTGTTCATGTCAACTCTAACTGAAGTACCCACTGCAGAAGCCATGGCCATCAAAAAGCTTTCATCATAATATAGTAAATTGAGCCATGGGAAGCGGACCCATGCAAGGGTCTTGTCAATCTTCGTGTGCTCTGGATGAAAATCATAGGACCACCGGCGAATTGAAAGGTAATGATAAAAAATCATCCACGGACCTCCTTCTATGGCCTTGCTTCTTTCTCTATCTGAATCTAGTTTCACCATAAAAAACCACCACCTAGGTCCATGATATCAAAAGCTCCTTCTGGTTTCCATAAAGCACGTAATCTGTTATTCATGGCGACGCAGCCAATGTCTTTACTCAGCAACTTAACAATCATAGCATCCTCCCAAGGAACTGTTTGAAAAACGATAATGGAGACTAACTAGGTTGGCTTTGAGGCGTGAACAATTACACTGTCTTGAGTGTAATATTGCTTCTCTATAAAAGCAAGTTACCCCAGAATACAACAAAGCCCTCAAAAAACTCTCAATGGAAAAGTGAATTCTAATGCATTAGGGTGTTCCCTTTTATAGAGTTGAAAAGACACGAATGAACAAATATAATTGGTCAGAAATTAACAGACATAATTGTCTATTCGGAATAGTCACAATTGTCTGTTCGGAATAGTCACAACAGTCTGTTCAAAACAGACACAATTGTCTATTCGAGTTTATTCATCTGAACCTGTTAATTTAATTAACTACCATCCGAATCGGGTAAAACCGACCCGACCCGGTCCGATCCAGATATTAAAACCAATGTTAAAATATTTGTCAAATCGATCAAGGCCCAAGATGCCCCAAGTGCCCAAGTGCCAATCAAAGACCATTAATGGACTTTGTCTTGCTAGGCTGTTTGGGCTTGTCAAATGGGCTTGTGCCCATTTAACTAAAGTTACTTTATAACTTTAGTTTGCATTTATAAAGTCTTTTACATACTCTAAGTTAACCAATGTGGGACTTGGTTAATTATTAATATATTTACAAACTATTTCAACATTCCCCCACTAGTTTGTAAATTAAGTCATTCACTATAAAAATGATGCATATAAGAAGGTACCTTTCAGGTTTAAACCTTAAAATTAGTATAAATATCTAAGGATGCTAATGAAGTACTTGGTGTCCGAAGATTAAACCAATACTCCTTACTATTAGGATCGAAGATATCATACACATCATTTTTATACAATTTCTCCAAAGAGGTTTTAACAGCCCTAGCACTATTTAAATGGCCATGTGCTAAGCAATCCCAATTTTCTGTGAATATTTTCAAAAAGGTAAAACCCATTAAACCTTTGTTGAAGCGGCACCACTTCATATTCACATAGGTGGAGTTCATTTCATTGTCCCTGTTACTTCAGACAAAACAACTCCATTAAGAGCTAGGCTCAGCCTCTTAACGTAACAGTAAGCACTAACCTCATGTTTTGTATGAGACTCCTTTTAATTAGTGACAAATCAGACACGTATCAATGACTTGTTGTTACCCATTAAACTTTAGTAATTACTAATTTGTAATTCAAAGTTGGGTTACCATCATTGGCGTCTTGAGGGTTCAATTTAGTCCCATACTACATGTTGTCCTCCATACCATATCTCTTGGTAAAGATTTGGTAAAAGGATCAGCCAAATTATTTGCAGATTTCACATAGAGAAGTGAAATGGTACCACTTGATATCAATTCTCTAATATAATCATGCCTTAGACTAATATGTCTTGACTTTCCATTATACATGTTATTGAAAGCACAAGACATTGTAGCCTCACTATCACAGTGTATGGAAACAGGTGGCATTGGTTGTGGCCACAACTCAATTTCAAACAACATGTTTCTTAACCACTCAGCTTCCTTACCTGCAGCAGCCAAAGCAATAAACTCTGCCTCCATGGTTGAATGGGAATGGCAGGTTTGTTTCTTAGATGCCCAACATATTGCACCCCCAGCTAGTGTAAATATCCAACCTGTAGTTGCGATACTTTCACCAACTCTTGTTATCCAGCTTGCATCTGAATAACCTTCTAGTACAGCAGGAAAATCTGTATAAGATAACTTTAGGTTTGCAGTACTTTTCAGGTATCCAAATACCCTTCCAACTGCTTCCCAATGTTCTGTACTAGGACTACTTGTAAATCTTGACAATTTGCATACAGCAAAAGCAATATCTGGTCTTGTACAATGCATTGCATACATTAAGCTTCCTATAGCACTGGCATATTTCAATTGTTCTATAGGTCTACCACTATTTTTCACAAGTTTTACACTAGTATCATATGGAGTACTGTATTCTTTAATTTTGAGATGACCAAAGTTGCTCAAAATTTTCTCTATGTAATGAGTTTGACTTAAAGTAAACCCATGATCATGCTTAGTAACTTTGATACCCAAAATTGTATCAACCTCATTAAGATCTTTCATCTTAAATTTAGAGGTTAGAAACTTTTTAGTTTCATTTATACCATGCATGTTGGTACCAAAGATAAGCATATCATCTACATAGAGGCTAACTATTACTCCATAATCTTTAGTAAACTTGGAATAAATACATTTATCAGCAGTATTATGTCTAAACCCAAAAGACAAAATTGCTGAATCAAATTTTTCATGCCATTGTTTAGGAGCTTGTTTAAGACCATACAAAGATTTTACAAGCTTGCACACCTTGTGTTCATTTCCAGGAAGAACAAAACCTTCAGGTTGTTGCATGTAAACTTCTTCCTTTAAATCACCATTTAAAAATGCTGTTTTAACATCCATTTGATGTATATGCAATTTATGTATAGATGCCAAAGCAAAAAGAACTCTGATGGATGTTATTCTAGCAACTGGAGCATAGGTATCAAAATAATCTAGATCTTTCTTTTGAGTAAAACCTTTTGCAACTAGTCTTGCTTTAAAGGTTTGCAATGTACCATCAGAATTATATTTCCTCCTGAAAACCCATTTGTTACCAATGGGCTTTGAGCCAGGTGGTAAGTCAACTAAGACCCAAGTATTATTAGACATTATTGAGTCCATTTCATCATTCACAGCTTCTTTCCAGAATGCTGAATCTCTAGAAGACATTGCTTCTTCAAAAGTTTTGGGCTCACTTTCAATGTTTAATAATATCTTCACCTTTTTACAAATCCGATTCCTACTACCTTCTACCAAGAAAGTAATAAAATCAGGATCAAGGCTTTTCTCTTTTCTTGGCCTTTGACTTCTTCTTGGTTCAGATGGTTCATTCACAAGTTTTCTCTTACCTATAGCAAGAGAATTAAAATTATCAAAACTATTTTGATCCTGTGAATTTTGTGGTTCATGCATACCACTTTCAGGTTCATGCACAATTTGATCTAACATGAATTTTTCTTCAAAAAATTCAACATGAATAGATTCCACTATAACATTAGACTCTAAATTTAGAAGTCTATATGCTTTAGAATTTTGTGCATAACCAACAAAAACACTTTTAATTCCTCTTGGCCCTAATTTGGTTCTTTGAGAATCAGGAAGTCTATAGAATGCAATACACCCCCACACTTTAAAATAATTCAGATTTGGTTTCCTTCCATTCCAAATTTCATATGGTGAAATATGTGTTTTCTTGGAAGGAACTTTGTTATGAATGTGACATGCAGTAAGTAAAGCTTCACCCCACAAGTTATATGGTAACTTAGCATTTAAAAGCATAGCATTTACCATATCAACTAGGGTCCTATTTTTCCTTTCTGCTAGTCCATTCTGCTGGGGTGTAAAAGGGGCGGTTTTCTGATGGATTATTCCATTTTCTTCACAGAATTTATCAAATTCTGTAGAGAAATATTCTCCACCTCTATCACTCCGAATTATTTTAATTTTTCTTTCCTTTTGATTCTCTACCACAGATTTAAATTCCTTAAATCTTTCAAAGGCCTCATCTTTTGTTCTCAATAGATATACATATAAAAACCGAGAACAATCATCTATAAATGTAATGAAATACCTTTTTCCTCCTCTGGTTAATTTACCATTTAATTCACAAATATCAGAATGAATCAAATCTAAGATTTGTGTATCACGCTCTACTTTAGGAAAAGGTTTTCTTGTTATTTTTGCTTCAACACAAATTTCACATTTATCTTTATGAACATGCTTGCAATCAATATAATCATGAGTTGACATATATTTTATCATATGATAATTTAAATGTCCTAATCTAGCATGCCATAAAGAAGAAGAATCAATGTAAGCAGAAACAACGTTTATTTCATTCACACTTAACTTAAACATGCCATCAAGGGAGTATCCCTTTCCTACAAACAGTCCACTCTTGGACATTACAATTTTGTCTGACTCTAGGACAATCTTAAAACCCTTCTTACAAAGCAAACTTGCAGAAACTAAGTTTCTTTTAACATCAGGAACATGATGAACATTGACAAGGGTAAGTTTCTGCCCAGAAGTGAAATTCAGTACAACAGACCCTTTGCCATGTACTTTAACACGCTGGTGATTACCCATTAGAATTTCATCTTGTTCCTCCAACTTATGGTAAGTTTTGAAGCAAGTCTTGTTATTGCTGACATGAATTGTTGCACCCGAATCAAGGAACCAATCTGTATTACTTGATGCAGCAGCCATGTTTAACTCAGTCACCATTCCAATCTGAATGTTGGAAACCATTGCAACAAGTTCTTTTACTTCATCTTCCAACAAGTTGGCTAGTTTGGCCTTTTCAGAAGTATTTTCTTTCTTCTTTTCATAATTCTTGAATCTACATTCCTTGATGTAGTGTCCTTTCTTTCCACAGTGAAAGCAGACCTTGTTCTTTTTGTTTTTCTTTGATCCACCATTTTTCTGGACTTTAAGTTTGTCCTGATTCTTCCCTCCAGACTTGTTTCCGGATTTGTTGTTTCCAGAATTACCTGTTATTGCATTCACTTGCTGCGAATTTTCTTTTGGATTCACATTTATTTTCATAAACTTTTCATCTCTAACACGAGTTTCACACTCAATCTGTAAATGAGTTTGAAACTGTTCAAGAGTGAAATTATCAGGTGAATGCAACACTTTCTTTCTGTACCCATTCCAAGAAGGAGGCAATTTGGACAAAATTGCTCCTATCTGAAGAGTATCAGGAATTGAGATCTCCAAATCTCTTAATCTGGAAACTAAAATTTGTAGTTCATGGACTTGATCCATGACTGGCATGTTATCAGACATTTTGAAATCAAAATAATTCAAAGCAAGAAATTTGTCAGTACCTCTCTTTTCGCTTTGATATTTGACTTCCAATGCATTCCAGATGTCTTTTGGTGAAGTCAGATTGGAGTAGAGATCATAGAGACGATCCGTAAGGGTATTCAAAATGTGGCCACGACACACCAATTCATCTTCCTCACGTTTCTGCCTCTGGTTCCTTACTTGATCCGAATCTTCAGCAGTTGGTGCAGCAATGGGTGGCAGATTCGGGTCCAGGATATAAAACACCTTCAGGGTTGTGAGTAAGAACTTCATCTTGTCTTTCCACCTTGTGAAATTCGTTCCATCAAACTGGTTGAGTTTCACAGAATCTTGCAACTTTACAGCAGAAGTAGTAACAGCCTCCATTACGGTTATTACACTCAAATTGTTTGAAAAACGATAATGGAGACTAACTAGGTTGGCTTTGAGGCGTGAACAATTACACTGTCTTGAGTGTGATATTGCTTCTCTATAAAAGCAAGTTACCCCAGGATACAACAAAGCCCTCAAAAAACTCTCAATGGAAAAGTGAATTCTAATGCATTAGGGTGTTCCCTTTTATAGAGTTGAAAAGACACGAATGAACAAATATAATTGGTCAGAAATTAACAGACATAATTGTCTATTCGGAATAGTCACAATTGTCTGTTCGGAATAGTCACAACAGTCTGTTCAAAACAGACACAATTGTCTATTCGAGTTTATTCATCTGAACCTGTTAATTTAATTAACTACCATCCGAATCGGGTAAAACCGACCCGACCCGGTCCGATCCAGATATTAAAACCAATGTTAAAATATTTGTCAAATCGATCAAGGCCCAAGATGCCCCAAGTGCCCAAGTGTCAATCAAAGACCAATAATGGACTTTGTCTTGCTAGGCTATTTGGGCTTGTCAAATGGGCTTGTGCCCATTTAACTAAAGTTACTTTATAACTTTAGTTTGCATTTATAAGGTCTTTTACATACTCTAAGTTAACCAATGTGGGACTTGGTTAATTATTAATATATTTACAAACTATTTCAACAGGAACACCCAACTCTTCAATGACACTATCCGCCACATAAACTTTTGGAAGCAAGGGGTTGCCTTTCTCAAATTCTAGTCTCACCAAATTCGCAGCAATGAGGTCCACTTTGGGGCGTGGTGGGGGTGCAACTCTACCACCCATTAACTTCTCCCTGAAAGAGGGAATTTTATGGGGACTCTCACACTCAGCAGGAGCTGTATGGTGCAATAGCCTAGTCCCTCCACCATTCGGCAGTCTACCTAACAGCAAGGGAGCATGGTGGGCAAGGGAAGGGAACTCAGGATTCATGTCACTTTCTAGCTAGAGGTTTCTCTCTCGGACTTGGATCTGGTCATGTTACTTGAGTCATGTCGTTTAGATCTGAGCCGTCTATTTCATTAAAGTTCATCTCAACCATTAAAACACATTAACATTTAATAGTTGAGATGAATTTTAATGAAATGGACGGCTCAGATATGAGCAACATGACTCAAGTGACATGATCGGATCCAAATCCTTCTCTCTACATCTTACTAAAATATCACTATATAGTGAATATTTTTCTCTATCCTTGTCTACACACCATCTTAATGTAAACAATCATTTGCTTATATTTGCATTAATTTTACCATATTATGCTAGTACACATGTGAGATTACATGTACTTTAATGAGTGCTTTACTTTTTTCCTATTAAGTATAAAAATTACACCATACTAGCATAAATTGTTTGTAGACACATTGTATAATAGGATTTAATCTCTCTATAGTAATATAAACGGCAAGATAGAGAGATAACTTATTAGACCATACACTTTTACTCGCATAGGGTCTATTAGTAGACAGTTAGTAAGTAACCTACATCTATACATTAGTACAGTGCCTAAAACCCTAACTACATCTTTTTTTGGTAATAAACTACATCTACTTCTCTTTACTAGTACTAGTATTAATTTAATATATCTCATCATAAACTCTAACATGGAGACATATGATGTTTCTAAAGTATACAATTAAATTAATACTATAATCACTCTAGGCAACTGTACCTATCGTTTTGTAGAATAACTCAATTGAGTACGAATATCATTCCCACGAGGACTATAGCTATTAGTATTAATTCTTTTTCTATTATCTAATCTCATATTTATGGCTAAATTAATGAACTACTTAATTAAACTAATAAAAACGAGACAATAAACAATAGCAATGAACTCTAAAGTTTTATCAATTCAATAGACAGACCTATATAAGAATCCCCCTAGAATCTAGCTTTGTACTTTCGACCTTAACTCAAAGCTCACTAATTCTTTACTTAGACTGATGGAAATTCCTAAATTATGCCTTATTATTTCTCAAGCAATATGACAACTATTCCTAAGTTGATTGATTAAAATCTCTTCCTAATCAACATCCCTAGGAATGCATTAGTTTACATTTTGTGAATTCCCAGTTAACCCCAATAAGAAGACTTATGTGATCCTATCTCTAGGATTCCATGCAAATCTTATTTCCTACAAGTGATCTACTCAATTTATGATGTCTCAATCTATAAACTAAAATCTAGTATTAAATTAATGGCATGCTTTATTAATTCAACACAAATAATAATCATAGACAATTCTAAGAAATGAACGATATAATTCTTTATTGCATTAAAGGTAAAAGAGTACAACTTCGACTCTAGGGCTCATCCTATCTAGACCTTTACAATTTAGTTCATAATGATAAAAAAAAAAAAAAAAACTGTATAAAAAGAATACATAGAAGAAAGGATAGAATCAGAAAAACTCATTCTCATGAATTCTTTCAAAGGTTCATTCTATCTTGTTCCTCTCCAAGCCTTAAAAGTATGATTGCTGTCCTTGTTTCTGATGTCAAAAGATTATCCATTTCCTTCCCCTTTAAGGTTCATATATATATACTATTCCAAATTTAAGGGTTTAGCCTTCAATAGCTCAATCACGGCCTAGACACAGGCTGTGTTTACTTATGGGATTGGGTGTGTCACTTAAGTTGACTTTCTGGACTTCAAACACGACCTCAAACACGGCCGTGTCTTTTCTGTTTCAGGCCGTGTTCATCTCAACATGGCCCGTGCTTATATAGCTAAGAGCGTGTTCATCTCAGGGTTGTCTCTAACTGACTAACACGACGTCCAACACGGGCATGTTCTTCACAATCATGGTCATGTTCTTCAGTAAGCTTGAGCAAGGACTTCTGGAAGCTAGACACAGGCCCACACATGGCCATGTGTAGAGTTGTGTCCTTTGTCTGCACTTCAGACTCTACTGATTTCTCCGCACTTTGCTCTAGAAATATCCTAAAATCCTTCCTTTTGCTTGACCAACAAAAGAAACACCTGATAACACAAATACATGAATTAAGTACCATGTTTAAAGCAAATTTACTCAATTGTGGGTGAGAATGCATAAACAAAGCATGAAACTAATAGCTGAAATAAGCAAATATCAAATCCCCCCACACTTAAGCATTTGCTTGTCCTCAAGCAATTCAAATCAAAACAAATCTCTCAATAAGCTCTATCCCTGGGAAAACAGTTCAATTCAAAAAATGTTTATGCTAGGTACTTTACGCTAAACAGCTACATTATTCAGTTCCTATGCTCAGCTCATGAATCCAGTCATTGAACCACAGATTTGCCTTAGCCCACCCTTCGGTATCTGGACAGAATTACCTTGTGCTTATTATTATGTTCTCAACATGACAAAGATTTTTTTTTTCTGCTAAGAACTCCAGTGTGTTATTACTTTTTTTCTTTTTCTTGCATAGTTTCGAGGTCCTAGGATGTGGTATCCGGTCATTGTCTGAGACCCACATTCAACTAGTTATGCTTCATTGGCATGTTCATACCATTCTCCAGTTTCAGGCACAGAAGGTAAAGGAGCAGTGCCCCACTATGCTCATATCAGCTACTCAACTTTATTCAATTTTGTCATTGTTTTTTTTTCAAGCACAGGGTATTCAAATTAGATACTTTAAGGCTAACTAGGACAAGGATGTATTTCAATGTTCCAGGTCCACTGAATCCAAGTGGTTACCTCATAATGCAGCTAAATAAAGGTAAGGTATTAAGCAAAGATTATTTAAACCAGAAAGTAACATATACCCAGAAATATCATCTTAAGAGCAAAATGTTCCACTTTAAAATACTCAGGATCTTATAAACTTTATCAAGTTAAAGCACAAGCCAAATCATGTTAAAGCAGTTAAAGCACAGGCCAAATCCCCCCACACTTAAATAGTACATTGTCCTCAAGGTAAATGATGAAAACAAAGGAAAGATACTCCCTTGGTGAAGAGGTTCCTGATGCTAAACTGGTTATGTTGATGGCCCTGTGATGCTGAAGTTGAGGCTACAACGAGAACTATACAACTAGAAATAATGTTAAAAGGTCTAGAACTATAAAATGTAGACTTAAACACTGGACTAAGTGATGTCAAAAGTAAATTGCAAAGAGAAATAAATAAAGACAAACTACTCCCTAGGTGGCTCTCCAAAATGCTCAAAGTGTGGTGCAGAAGCAGGTTTGGTTTGTTGTGCATTCGGAGACGCAAGAGGTGGTGCACGGGATGAAGTGAGTGAAGGGCGAATTGGTTCGATCGAAGGTGATGGGTCCGCATCGTCTGCCGAATCCTAGAAGATAGGAAGGCTAGGCGGTTGGGGAGGCTGAAGTCCTATAAAGTCCCACATCATCTATAAGGTGGACTGCATCCACTGATGATGCGCTCGCTTATAGGACATCCACTGGTGTAGATGTCGCTGCTCCTTACGGTTCTCCACGATGATGCAGTTGATTCGGGCCCGTGTCCTATCAACCTCGACTTCTATGTGGCTCAGCTGCCATTCTATGATAGTTGGTTTCTAGTCCTCCTCCTCAGCGGATGTGAATTGGAAGCCGATAAAAGGTTGTGAAGATTAAGGTGATGATGTGCTCGGCCCCGTTGTTGATGGTTCCTTGGGAGTGCTTGTTGGTGGTTCCTCAGCTTGGGGTTCCTTAGGGGCATCCATGCAAGGTCCCTCTGCTGGTGGACTCTCGAGGACCGCTAGTGGTGGAGCATCGACTAAGGCAAGATAGGTACCCTGTGTGTTTTTGCGGCGCTTTACCATCCCCATTGCCTTCAATGTATCCATTCCCAGGGGCATAGGTCGGTAGGCTACAGTGAGCGTAGACTCGTCACCCAAGACATTAAGGTGACGAGCCTGTCAGGTGATCACGAATCTACCACTGATAGCCTCGAAGTTGTCCCGCTACATGTAACCCCTAACGAGTTGAATGAAGGCGTATCCAAGGTGGCAGTGTTTCTGCTCACGTATGCACCGGAGAACAGGTATTTCTTGCTTACAACTCCAGTGCTCTCCCTCCTTGCAGTCAAAGAGTGGACTCGAAGCTTGTGAATGTAGTGAAGAGCCGGTGAATGAAGGGTAGAGGCTTTAGACCTCTTGGCCTCATAAGTGGCTTCCATGCTGACTTCCTTCCAGTAGTCCCTAAGCTCTGTGTTAGGGAAGATCCAGTCTAGGTCGTAGGAGTCATAAACGAACCCTTGCTCAGAGAGCCTAGCTACCTCAATGAACTCTTGCAGGCTCATGCTTTGCATGAAGGAGCCAAGACATAATCTAATAGTGTCTGGCTCATGCCACGTGGCAGTGGAGGTAGTAAATGTTGTGTTGATTTCCACCGTGGTGAGGAATTCCAGAGTGAGCTCTCTGTATACCGACTCCTGTAGCTCAAACACACTGCTTCATTGACTGAAACTGAGGAGGTGTCGGACCTCTTGTTCAAGACCCAGCTCTTGTAATACTAGCCAGATTGGGTAGCGGCTACGTTCAAATGGCTTTGTAGAAAGTTTAGCTAGCCGCTCCCTATGCTTAGCCCCTTGCAGTTTGAGGAAGGGGTGAAAGGAGGTGTCAGTGGCCCTAGATCTCTTCTTTTTGGGAGATGGAGAAGGCGACTCTTGAGGGATCGTCCGCTTATTTCGTGGTTGCAACTTCTCATGGTGCGGCTGAGAATCATTTGTGCATTTAGTCATGATGTTTGCTTGTAAATGCATAGAAAAATAAACCATGGGAATCTCAAGGAGAATCCTAAAAAATTGAACTTGCACCACATATAAATGAATGAATAAAATGGTCAATGATGAGAAACACAATGAAATTCAATTAGTGCATAATTCAATTCCAGACAAAGTGAGATCCACTCATAACCATGGTTTGTAATTTAGCATATAATTAACATCATATAATTCATACCACAATCTCAAATTCATCAAATTGAAACCAAGGAAGTAAATCCCCTATTATTCAGTTTTAAAATAGTGAACCTATAAGAAATGACATGCATCCAAGAGATTTTAAGGGAGAATCAGAATATGACCACAATAATTCCAACAAGCCTATAGTGATGAACTAAAAGAAAATAAGAATAAATCAACTCATATGGAATTAGAATGGACAGGTGAGAATTGAGAATTAGAATGGAACAACAAACTAGAATGAAGCAATAAATCAATTCCCACAGCATTGACAAGAAATCCTGAAGAAATTAGAATAAATCAGGATAACTCAATTTCCACAGTATTGACAAGCAATTTAGAGTGAAACAACAAATTAATTTCCACAATATTGACAAGAAATCATAATGAAGCAACAAATCATTTTCCCCTTCATACTATAAAATTTAACTATGAATCATTCACAATCATTTCACTGTCAAACTTCTAATTACTAACAGTATGCATTTAACCAACCTGTCACCAACAATTCCCACACTAACAATGAACATTAGCAAGTCCCACAACAATGCCAAGAAACACAAATCAACAATTCTCCCTAATTTTCAATCTGTAGTGTCATTTTCTTACTTTTCCTAATAACAGGTCATCGTGCAGTAATATGTCCTACTTTTTCCAACTAACAATTAACAATAGCAGTTGCAATTCCCACATGAGTTCTAAATCAGTAGTAATTCCAATTCCCATAAAAGTAGCTAACAGTGGTCATGCCTACAACAATGACAAATGCAAGAAAAATTAACAAATCCTCAATATCTGAACAATTTTGTAATAATATTGCCTAATGTCTCCTAATAGCAGTTCATCCTTTAGTAGCATCTCCTACGTTCCCACATTATATAAGGCAGGCATTACTTATCAAACACTCAATCAAATAGTAAGCGAAAAAGAATAAAAGTGAAGGAAGAGCAACATGCCTGATGGTGGAGGATAGAACCCAGTAAAAGAATGAAATTGCGAAGTGTGCTGGTGTGGGGTGTTGTTTTGGGAAGAAATTAAGGGATTTCTGTAGGGGGTTTGGCCGAAAATGGTGGAGGGAGTGCCGGAATTCCTAAGAATTGGGAGAAGAATGCGAAAGGGGGAGTTTCTGGTGTTGAGAGGTTATCCCGTGAACCAGAAATTTGAATAGTTTCTATGTGACACGACCTAACATGGCTGTGTAGTGTGGCTGTGTTAGGCTTGGGTAAAGAACACGTGAGCTAACACGTGTATGGTAGTGGGGGTGTTGGCTTGACACAGGGATGACATGCCCGTGTATCGGGTCATGTTTAAAAGGTAGAAATTTCTTTAAATGACACGAGAATGAACATGGCCATGTGTGTGACCATGTTGGTGACATGGCATGTGTGGATACTTACTTGGGTATGGACATGGTTGTGCCTTAGGATGGTTTGGTTTTGGTCAATCGACACGGGTATAAACACGGCCATGTCACTAGTCGTGTTCTCCTCTTGGACCCTCTGCATGATTCACACATTTGCTGCCATGGCCATGTTACTAATCATGTCCTCCCTCTAGATTTCCTGCATGATTCATAAGCCTCTTGTCAATTGACACAGTGAAAGACACGATCATGTCACTGGTCGTGTTCTCTTCCTAGACTCTCTACATGATTCACACGAGGTAGGGCACAATCGTGTTTCAACCTGTGTTCTGCACTCTAAACTGAGTGCTGAACTCTTACTGCACTCAATAATTTGCATAAGTGTCTCTAACAAAACCTACACCAAAAAAATAGGATATAAATCTCCTCTTTAGCTAAAAACTAACTAAGAAACTGAAAGAAAACAATCAAACATAAATCATAAAGAGAATTTAAGAAAAAAAATAAAACACTAGATATGGGTTGCCTCCCAACAAGCGCTTCTTTACAGTCATTTAGCTAGACTTAGGTATTGAGGAGCTACTGCAAGGGGTCTTGGAGGTGACAAGCATCTCTGGAAAACTCTTGGATGCTAGCACCATGGTATAATTTTAACCTCTGCCCATTGACCTTGAAGGTTCCCTTTTCTGGATAAGTCACTTCAACAGCACCATAAGGAAACACTTGCTTCACCATGAAAGGACCTGACCTTCTGGACTTGAGTTTGCTTAGGAACAGTCTAATGCGTGAATTGAATAGCAGCACTTGGTCCCCAAGTTGAAACTCTTTAGGCGATTTAATGCGTTGGTCATGTCACTTCTTTGTCCTTTCCTTGTATCTAGAAGTTTAATTTTTTTTTTTCATTACATCTTTCATGTTTGGATTCAAATGTCGCTGTGATTATACCAATGGCTTGTAATTATCCTCTAATGAAATCTTATGGGTGCAGAATGAGGGGTTGGTTCCTTTCATATCAGAGATCTTACATGTTATGGCCTTCTTGTGCATCTTAAGCACATCTAGAAGTTTTTCTCTTTAATCATTTGTCAAGTCCGCTGCAATAATAATAGGCAACTTAGAATTTTCTGCTAAGAAAGCATATTCTAAGTGCTCTTGAAGTCTTTTCAACTCCAACTCTGGTGGATCCTCAATAGATGGTCTGATTCTGGTTCTATTATCTTCAATCCTTTCAAGAGGTGTATCTCTGATCAATGGTTCATGGGCTTGCAGGTATGCCACATGCTCCCTAATCTTTGTGTGATCAGTCTCATCATCTCCTGCATAATACATGTCTCCAATGCATCTTTAGTGAAGATTTCCTGCAAAGAACAAGACACAAGTAAGTGAATCACATCTACATAAAAACATGTATCATCCATACTCATCTTGTGCTTCATGGCCTCAGATATTTTGAAGATCATTTACTCGTCTTCCACCCTTAAAGTCAGCTTGCCACCATGAACATCAATGATGACTCTAGCTATAGCAAGGAATGGTCGACCTAAAAGCAAGGGTACCTCAACATCTTCATCTATATCCATGATCACAAAATCTACAAGGAAAATAAACTTATCAACTTTTACTAGGACATCTTCTATTATACCCTTAGGATGTGTGATAGACCTATATGCTAATTGAATGCTCATCCTAGTGGGTGCTGGTTCACCAAGTCCCAATTTTTGAAACATACTATAAGGCATCAAATTTCTACTAGCATCTAAATTTGCTAATGTGCTATCAATAAATAAACTACCAATATTGCAAGGGATAGTAAAACTCCCTGGATCCTTTATTTTTCATGGTAGCTTGTTCTGGACTATGGCTGAGCACTCCTCATTTAGGGTCACCATTGACAACTGCTTGAGCTTCTTCTTGTTAGAAAAGAGGTCCTTCAAGAACTTTGCATATTTTGACATCTACGAAAAAGCTTCAACAAAAAGAATATTAATATGCAACTGTTTAAAAAGCTCTAAAAATTTACCAAATTGTTTCTCATTTCTGTCCTTTGCGAGCTTGTTCAGATAAGGTATAGTTGGCTGGTATTCCTTCACCACTCTCTTCTTTGGCTCTTCTATCTTTTCCAACACATTGTCCTCTGTTTTCTCAGTTACAGCAGCACCTTCATCACCAGTTTGCTCTCTCTCGACTTTTTTCAACTCCTTACCACTCCTCAATGTGATAGTCTTGGCTTGTTCCTTAGGATTTGACTCAGTGTAGCTAGGTAGAGTCTCTGGTGGTCTTTCTGAAATCAACTTGCCTAGCTGACCAATTTGAGTTTTAAGGTTGTGGATGGAAGCCTCCTGATTCCTCAAAGCTGTTTCTGTGCTTTTAAATCAGTCTTCTGATGCTACTATGAATTTGGACAACTGATCTTCAATGGTCAGCTTTTGTGGTGGGTTAGGAGGTTGCTGAAATCCAGGTGGTGGACCTTGCCTCTGCTGCCCTTGATTACTCCAAGCGAAATTCGGGTGATTCCTCCACCCAAGATTATATGTGTTAGAGTAAGGATTATTGGGCATTCGATTTCCAAAATAATCTACTTGCTCTACTGTTGGTCCCATGGTGGATGTCTGACATTCATGATTAGAGTGCCCTCCCCCACAAATGTCACAGCTCATAACTGGTGCTGGTGGAGCAGGTATGCTCAGATCATCAATCTTCTTAGTTAGAGCCTCAATTTTTTCCTCTAAAGAAGTAATAGTATCCACATTATGCACTCCTCCTAATCTAACCTTCAATATCTGGTTCCCCCACTGGTAGTTGTTCATAGCGATGTTCTTAATCAGCTTTTGCAGTTCTTCAGGAGTTTTGAAACTTGTGGTTCCTCTAAAGGAAGCATCAATGAGCTGCTTAGTCCCAAAGCTGAGACCACTGTGAAAAGTCTGCATCTGAACCCCCAAATCTAGCCCATGATGTGGGCATTTTCTCAGCAATTCCTTCCATCTCTCACATGCTTCATAAAGTGTTTCACCATCTAGTTGCTGAAAAGAGAAGATGTCATTTCAAAGTTTTGTTGTTCTTGCCGGAGGGAAGTATCGACTTAGAAATCTCTCAGTGAGATCATCCCATGTTTTGATAGAACCAGGAGGTAATGTCTTCAACCATGATTTTGCTTTATCCCTCAGTTTGAAAGGGAAAAGTCTCAATCTAATTGCATCCTCACTAGCTCCATTGATTTTAAAGGTATCACAAATCTCCAAGAAATTTGTGATGTGAGCATGAAGGTCTTCATCTGGCAATCCATCGAATTGCACAAGCTGCTGCACCATTTGGATGATGTTCGGCTTGATCTCAAAATTGTTGGCGCTCACCGGAGGTCTAGTTATGTTGGACTCAGTTCCAACAAGTAATGACTTTGCATAATCCCCCATGGTTCATTGTCTTGCTTGCTTAACCATGGTAGATTCTTGTTCGAAAATAAGCTCGAATGTTTAAGCCTGTAGTGGGATAGCCTTCTTCCTTGATTTTCTCACCAATGTGCGTTCAATCTCTAAATTTAGCTCCAAAAGATTTTGGTTACTACTTCGTGTCATACACCAGTATGACTAACTCCTGCAAAGATTAATCACAAACAAAGATAAGAAAAAGGTTCAGGGCTAAACAAAATTTATCTAAAGAAAATAAAATGATTAGAGTAATAGAAATTAAATGTTCCTAATATTATAGTCCCCGGCAACAGCGCTAAAAACTTGATGTTTGTAAAGTATCCAATTAAATTAATACTACAATCACTCTATGCAAGTGTACCTATCGTTTTGTAGAATAACTCAATTGAGTACGAATATCGTTCCCACGAGAACTATAGCTATTAGTATTAATCTTTTTTCTATTATCTAATCTCATATTTATGGCTAAATTAATGAACTACTTAACTAAACTAATAAAAATGAGACAAGAAACAATAGCAATGAACTCTAAAGGTTTATCAATTCAATAGACATACCTAGCTAAGAATCCCCCTAGAATCTAGGTTTGCACTTTTGACCTTAACTCAAAGATCACCAATTTTTTACTTAGACTACTGGAAATTCCTGAATTATACTTTATTCTTTCTCAAGCAATATGACAACTATTCCTATGTTGATTGATTGAAATCTTTTCCAAATCAACACCACTAGGAATGCATTAGTTTACGTTTTGTGAATTCTCAGTTAACCCTAATTAGAAGACTTATGTGATCCTATCTCTAGGATTCCTTATGTGATCCTATCTCTAGGATTCCATGAAAATCTTATTTCCTACAAGTGATCCACTCAATTTATGATTTCTCAATCTATAAACTAAAATCTAGTATTAAATTAATGGCATGCTTTATTAATTCAACACAAATAATAATCATTGACAATTCTAAGAAAGGAAAGATATAATTCTTTGTTGAATTAAAGGTAAAAGAGTACAAATTGGACTCTAAGGTTCATCCTATCTAGACCTTTACAATTTAGTTCATAATGATAAAAAATGTATCAAAAGAATACATAGAAGAAAGAACAAAATTAGAAAAACTCATTCTCATGAAGTCTTTCAAAGGTTCAGTCTTCTATCTTGTTCCTCTCCAAGCCTTAAAATTCTGATTATCGTCCTTGTTTCTGATGTCAAAAGATGACCCCCTTCCTTCCCCTTTAAGGTTCATATATATACTATTCCAAATTTAGGGGTTTAGCCTTCAATAGCTCGAACACAGCCTACATGGGCCATGTTTACTTATGGGACTGGGCATGTCACTTAAATAGACTGTTTGGACTTCAAACATGGCCGTGTCTTTTCTGCTTCAGGCCGTGTTCATCTCAACATGGCTCATGCTTCTCTAACTAAGGGCGTGTTCACCTCAGGGTTATCTCTGGCTAACTAACACGGCGTCCAACACGGGCGTGTTCTTTACAATCATGGTCGTGTTCTTCAGTAAGCTTGAGCAAGGACTTCTGGAAGCTAGACATGGGCACACACATGGTCGTGTGTAGAGCCGTGTCCTTTGTCTGCACTTCAAACTCTACTAATGTCTTCGCACTTTGCTCCAGAAATTCCCTAAAATCATTATTTTTGCTTGACCAACAAGAGAAACACCTAATAACACAAATACATGGATTAAGTACCATGTTTAAAGCAAATTCACTCAATTGTGGGTGAGAATGCATAAACAAAGCATGAAACTAATAGCTAAAATAAGCAAATATCAACATCACTTAATTAGTACCAAGACTAATTTTATATAATTAACTTTTTTCTTTTACTTACTTACCTTCATCTATATATTATTAAGAATACTAGCTATGTGTATTTATCCCAGAAAAAAAAAAAAAAAAAAAAAAAAAAAAAAAAANAAAAAAAAAAAACCTATTTCTCATAAAGACTATATAATTTACTCTATGTTTGTATTGCAGACCTAGATAGACTAACAAATCAATATATGCTTCACTATAAATTTAGGTATATTATATAGAATAATTTACAGCCTTTTACCCTTGTACTAAACATCTTAAAACAAAGTAAATTATATTCTTTTGATTTTACTCTTTTTGCCCTTGTACCAAGTACACTCTTAAGGGAACACAATATATTTCATATTACACCTAATTAACACAAGACACTAGAAGAGAACAACATTAAAACTTAAGATATTAGTGTATTACATGTAAACCTTACTAGTATAAGACATAGGAAAAAATATACCAAAAAAAAAAAAAAAACCAACACTTAAAGAACTAGGATATTTCATATGACATCTAATTATTAAACTTCTAATAGGTACAATTTATATTTTGGCCAGATTTATTTTTTAGGTGACTTTGGTAACATTGTAGATGGTAAAATTAATATTGACTCCAATATACTATTTTTTGGTGAACTTGACTCTAGCTAGTTAGTATAAAGTAAAATATAATTACGTTGAGAAATGTATATGTTAATGTAAATTATTTGGATAATTAGTAGAGATGGACATGAAATTAGATTCTAAACAAACAGTTGAATACCTTACATATTATTCCTATTAAATGAAATAGTGTAGCATTGCATTGTATACTTAAAAGGAAAATGTAATAAAGGAAACAATAGAACTTGCATATGCATAATAGATAGTTATCCACTTATTTTACTGCCCTAAAAACAACACTTTCAACGTATCAAAGGAACATTGCAAAAAAAAAAGAAAAAGACAAAAAGTAAAAAAGAAATGCTTCTTCTGTGTTACTATTGCCTTTATGTTAATCAAGACTTTGGTTCTCTTTGTTCTCTTACAAAGGGGCTTATGCTACAATGGCAACTTAGAGGAAAAAATTTGAGAAAATTCTGACATTTTAAAATTGTTAAAAGGAGAAGGAAAGAAATAAATAGGGAAGAGAAGAGAGACGAAGAGGTATTTGTCAACAGCTCCACATATTCTCCGCCGCAGCCGAATCATAGTGATGATGGTGGTGCACATCAGCCTGAAGTGCATCAACTCTAGAACCAATTTGCATGGTCTCCTAATTGTAGCTGCCACCCCCTTCTTGATGTGAACCTCTTGGACTTGCCTCAAGACACAAATTTGGAGAGATTCAAATGCTCAAGAAAGTCTAATCAAGTTCTTAAACAAAAGAAGAAAAAAACAAAACAAAGAATACATGGACCCAGCACTTAGCAAAGTGAGAACCAAAGGTATCTGGGAAGATATAGGTGCCACACTCCAGATAGCAAGGAACAAAATGCCTAATGAGGAAATTCACACAGGCACCTACGCATTGGGTCTCTGTCAGCTAAGGCACCTAGGCACTTGCTCTGAAGTGCTGAGGTGCTAGCTCTCAGGTGGTTTGGACACCTAGGCGCCGGAGCAAGGCATTGAGGCACCAAACTCTTCTTCACCAACTTCTTTTTAGCTCCTTGAATCAAGTGCACGATCCCTCAGCTTCTATCTAGGCCCAAATCTTCATGCCTTGCTCATTGACTTGTAATTTGAGCCCAAATCCTCTCAATGAGTCCACTCAAAGTAGCTCGCATCTTTTTTGCTCGAGCTCTTATGATTGGACCTTCATGAATGTGCAATGGATCATTGGAGCCTTCTTGGTGCCTTGGGGATTCTCAATACTTCTCCTACCAGAAGCTCTTAGGAATTAAGCCTCACCGATGGTCCCATGAGATAAAATACCGCCATACTGCATTGAATAGTTTCCGAGCCAAATCAATTTCTTATTGAGTTCCCTATTCTCAAACTCAACAACTGATCAACCAAGCCTAAAAACAAACAATGTACTATTGAAAAGTGTGGGGAAAAATGGAGGTATAATTCAAAAAATTTAACCTTTTGCCATGTGAATAGAAAAATAATCCGAAAAATATTCTATGGACTAGGAAGAAAAATAAGTACCAAATATCTTGGGTCACACCAGAAAAAATGAAACATATGATGTGCTTAATTTCACAAATTTGAAAAAATGAAATCAGTCACTAACCAATCAAGAATTTATAGATGTCTATTGCTTTCAGCTGCTAATGAATGGTTGGTTCTAGGGGTGTAAATTGGTTCAGTTGTTGACTTTTTATGAACCGAACCAATGAGGTCGGTTTGAATAAAATGAAAACCGAAATTCTCTCTTTTGTTTCATTGAACCAAATTGAACCGAACCACCATTTGTTGGTTTGAAGCGGTTCGGTTTGGTCTATTTTAGTCGGTTTTGGACAACACAGAAATCCCTATTGAAGAACAAAATTAGAGCAAGAGAAAGAAAGAATAAAGTAGAAGTGAGAGAGAAAAAGAAAAAAAGAAAGTAGAAGCACATATAGAGAGAGAGATGTAGAGCAAGAGAAAGAAAGAAAAAGTAGAAGCACAATAACAGAAAAAAAAAAAAAAAAAAAAAAAAAAANAAAAAAAAAAAATAGAAGCACATACAGAGAGAGAGAGAGAGACATAGACTTATTGGAGATGGAGGTTGCTAACCTACGAGGGAGATGAGACAGTGAGGCTGAGAGCATGCTGAGCAAGGAGATGAGTGATGATGAGGGGCAAAGGCTGCAAGGGAGATGAACACACGCTATGAGGGAGAGAATTTGGGGATTTTGGGTTGTGAGGAAACAATTTTAAAGAATAGAAGATAAGGAGGCCTAGGGATTTTAGGGTGATGTAGCAAAAAGAAAAGAATATAAGATGAGAAGGAAAAAAAAAATGCCTAGATTCTGTCATAGAAAGAAATGAGGAGGCAAGAAAAAAAATGAAACAAGAAAGAGGACATGGCTAATTTTGAACCTGGTCTACTAGGATTAGAGTTGCAAAATGGACCAGGCCCGATGGGCTAGCCCGTTTTAGTCCCAAAAAACCCAGCTTGAATAAAATTGGGCCAATTTGGCCCGATTTAAGTTGGCTCACAGCCCATTTGGGTTTGGGCCATGCCGAGTTGACCCTTTTTTTTTTAGGCTAGACTACTAAATCATATTATTAAGTATTATTTTGAAATATGTACTACTACAATCTGTTTAATTACTTATAAATCTTTATTTTGAATTTACACTTACATGCACATTGTTTATACATATTTGATTCTTCATTTTAGTTTTATTTATTCCTTTATGCATATTTTTTTTTTGTTTAATTAGATTCATTAACAATTTAGCTTAAAATAGCCAAAATCACTAAAGGAAAAAATACTAAACCCTTGTTAGTTTTTAGCCTAATTATAAATAAAAATAGTCAAAAAATTAAAAAAAAAAAAAAGGTTGGCCCATTTAGCTTGTAGAGGGTTGGGTTGAGCTAGCAAAAAGCTAGCCTAAATAAAAACAAGCTAATTCGACCCGACTCAAATTGGCCTACAACCTATTTGCCACCTCTAACTAAGATTAGTAAAGAAATAAGAGACCAACATGTTACCATTATCAAGTATGTTAAATATTCTCATAACAAATATAATGAGAGATCGTCTCAGTTTTGACTTAATGATTAATAATGAAAGAAATGATTAAGGAGTAAGTAAAAAACTTTGAAGAAAATGGTGCAGAAATTAATTTAAACATGAAGAACAAGTAAAAGTTTCGGCATGAACAGTAACTTATGAATAGTGTTGTGAACAATAATAATAAACAGTAATTTGACACATAAACAGTAACTTTGAAAATAAAAGGGGAGCTAATCCAGTAGTAATCCGCACTGAAAAGTAGAAGAGGAATGAATGCTTAAGAAAGGAGGCTAGTCTGGTGGTAGTCTGCTCAGAAAAGCATGAAAGGGATTATGAATGCAAAAAATATTGAAAATGAACAATATTAAACAAAGTAACACTTACAACTTTGAAAGTTCTTGAAATTTACTTTTGAAATCACTTACATACAAAATATTGATACATAAGGAGATGAGAAAAGGGACTTTGAAGGTTAATGAAAGGATTTCTAACTTAGGTGTTTGAAACTTGTTGAAAATCTAAGACTAAGGAGAAAGCTTCACTTGGGAAAGCTTTAGGATGAAAATTTTGTGATTTTTCAGGGTTTGAAATTTTTGGGTGTCTTCCTTGTGTCTTGAACTTGTCTTTTATAGAGTGAAGGAGTGGATTTGAGAAGTATTGAAATCCATGGATTCCAAAGTATTTGAAATCCATCTTTTGTCTTTTTCATGATGTGTAAGGAAACTTTTCATGATGCCTTCTAACTTTACCACTTGTTATGAGGGGTAGTCTTCATGTCTTCTATCTTTGATACTTGTCTTGCCACTTGTCATGAGGGGAAATCTTCATAGAGCTTTTTGAATTATTGACTATGATGATAAGTTGCTTGTAGTATGTGAATTTTGCAGTCTTTTGGAATCATTGCACATGGACGGCAGTCTTTAGGTAACTGGATCACGATTCCATTTGATTGATGATATTATGATATTCTTTATCATGCATATTATTCCAATAATCAAATCCATCATCATCTTCAGCTACATCTTGATACAAACGATGAATTTCATCTAGTTCCTCTACATGTGCCCTTTGAATATAATGATCAATTAATTGTTCAAAACCAGTTCTGATATTGAAAGGAATTTCTGGAATGGATAGGTCTGAATATATTTTTTGATAATTATCTTTTACAATAAGGGTGTGGTATTTTATGGAAAGGTCCATTGCAATTGTTTTAGCTTTCCAGTGTCTAATTTGCCTACGTTGAGTAAAATTGAAACAAGGCCAAGGGTATTCTGAGGACAAGAGATATAGTTTTTTAATGTGTTTTTTGATCAAGATTTTATGTTGAGCAGAGTAACAAATTCCTTTGATCCATTCTGGAGCTTTGTTTTGAATGATTAATTCAATATATCTTTTTGGAGGAAAGGTATCAAAAGAATTGATGATACAATGAGATAATTTTCTTTCAAATTCATTTGACTAGTCAGGATCGGTAATGATGACATGATCAAGGTATCCATAATCTAAAAGTTTTTGAGAGGTTAAAACTATTGGTTCTTCTTTGAAATATATGGTAATTGGTTGATAAAGGGAAATGTCTAATGAGGCTTTACAAGTGCTATAGGTAAGGTGACATTTACTGTCAGACATTAAAAAGGGAATTTCTTGACACAAAGGATCTTCTTTGAGACATTCATTTTTTGTGAATCCATAATAACATTCTCATATCTAGTTCATTCCTAGAATGAGTTTGTTATTGCAGATTGTTTTTACTAAAGCTTCATGAATAAACTCTTGTTTGTTGAGTTCAGTACTTTGAATTTTTTGTTAAATAAGTTTTCTACAATCAATATCTGGTAATTGATTGAGAAAACTATGAGAGAAGAAGAAGACTCGTGACTTTTTTCTTTTCTTTTTCTTCTTCTATTAACTAGTGGGGTTAAAGATAGAATTTGCTCTTTTCCTTTAGCCAGTAATGCTAAAGTTTTGACACTCTCACTTATCTCACATTTGTCTTCAACCAGTGGAGCCGAAGTATTGATATTATCTTCACTCTTATCTTTAGAGAGTGTGACTAAGATTTTAATATCACTTTTATTTATCTCACTTTTTTCTTTAGCTAGTAGGGCTAAAGCTTTATCTTCCAAATCATCAAGATTTTTGAATTTGTTTTCATCATCCAGTGAGGATGATGATGATATTTCACTGTGAGCCAGTTGAGCTCACAAAGCTTCTATTTGACTTTTGAGAGAATCATTTTCTTGAAGTAGATCAAAACTTTTGTAAGTAAAATCAGTTATTAAATATTTTGTTGTGCAACAAGTAGGAAAAAGCTTGTGATGATATTTTTCATGAGAAAAACGAAAATAATCTGCTATTATTTCTAAAATTAATAATTTACTATTAAAGTCATTAATATTTCAAATAGCATTTAATATTACTTTTTCATAATTATCTAAATTTACTAAGTTACTTATGTAATGAAAATTAGATTGTCTAGGCTAGACAGGTAAGGCTTTATCACTGAAAAACATCAATGATTATTGAGGATCCATTTGCAAAACTAAGTTTATTAGTATGAACAATAATATTCTATAATATGAAGTAATAAGTTTTGAAGATATGGATGTATTAGGAAAACGACTAATTAAATCTTTTTTGTTAGGTATTGGATATTTAATCCATTGAAGAACTTTGTTGAGAGGCTCATGATTTATGACAAACCTAGGTACTCCTCTTTCTTGTTCAGTTTGTTTATTGACATAAAAATCTTCACAACTCTAAGGAGACTTACTTGATCTAATGAGTTTCTTGTCTAACAACTCTTGAATATTTTTTTTTTAAATTTTCTAATAATTCTTTATTCATTTGAATTGGTCTTACCTTGGTAAGAATTTTACTCTCATGAAATTTTTTTTCATAAGGTAATTCCACCATATGTTTCTTTCTTTGCCAAAAAATATTTAGAAGATCTGTACAGACTTTATTTTCAATCTTCTTTTGAATTTTCTCTATTCTTTCCTTTACCTAAGGATTTTGAATTTGTTCTTCTATTCTTCTGTAATGAACTTCTTAATTCAAGTATTGAATTTGTTTTTGTTTCTTTATTATCATATTGATAACAGAGATTGAACTATTTTGAATTTCATTAACATCTCTGTCTTTCATCGAGATAAGAAATTCAAATATAATTTTCTTACCACCTTGAATAGTATATATTCCTTGAGATGTTATATGAAAATGATACATTTGAGTAAAGAAATGAGTTCTTAATATGACTGGTGTTGAGATATTTTTTACTAAAATAAAAGTATTTTTGAAATAAATACCTTTATTGCAAATTTAAGTCTTAGTTAACTTATAATCTATTTGAAATTTTGAATCATTAGCACTAGATAAAGACTCTAAAATCTTTTCATAGTACTTAGAAAAAATTAATCCTTCTTGAATACAATTCATATTTGCTCTTGAGTCTATTAGAGCAATGAAATTTCTATGATATTCTTCATTAATGATTAATGATATTTTACAATACCATTTTTGAATTTGAATCTTATTGATGATATTCAAATATGTTTCATGAGGATTTGAAGATTGTTTAATATCCTCATCCTTATCTTTTTTACTAGACACTTAACTATTTATGTGATTCTTTAATAATAAATTAAGCAACTCTAATTCTATTTGACTCTGATTTTGTTTTAATTGTCTAATTTCTTCTTTGACCACTTTAATTTCATTTTGAGAATCTTTGACAGAAACTACATGTTGTGTTGAATTCATTTTTAAAAGTATATCACTAAGACTTATAGGTTTAATATCAGGAAAACTAGGTTTTTCCTTATCTATAATATCTTTTAACTTTAAAAGATATTCCTTTTTGATTTCATCATCTTCTATTTTTTCTATGACATTATGAAAAAATTAGTTTTTGATGAAATAACATTTATTGACTTGTAATTTTCAGTACAATCTGAATCTTTGTAATTTTGAATACAAGGTTCACCTGTTGCAAATTCAGATGATTCTTCTTGAACTCCATAAATGTTTTCTAATTGATTGTTTTCAGAATTTTGTTCTGAAAGATCTCTTTCAAATTCATTCTCTGAGTTTGAAACTTTGTTAATGAATAATTTACTTAATTCTTCATTTAATTCATCACTAATATCTAATGAATTTAGAGTAAAACCCCTTTTTGGTCCTTGAAAGATTGCTTCGGTGACACTTTAGTCCTCTAATCATTTTTACTGACACTTTAGTCCCTGAAAGATCATTCCGTCTACCACTTTAGTTCTCCGCTAAGGTCTGTTAGTAGGACTTAACCGAAAATGCCACGTGGCACGTTAAGTACTGACGTGGCACATTAAATTTTTTTTAAAAAATCCCTCTTCTCTCTTTTCTCTCTCTCTCTTCCCCTCCTCTCTCATTTCTCTCTCTTCCCTGTTTCTTCCTCTCACTCTTATCTCTCTTTCTCTCCTCCATCTCCCTCTCATTCTCTTCTCTCTCTCTCCTCCATCTCTTATCTTTCTTTCTCTCTGCCATCTCCGTCTCATTTTCTTCTCTCTCTCTCTCCTCCATCTCCCTCTCACTCTCATCTCTCTTTCTCTCCACCATCTCCGTCTCACTCTCATCTCTCTCTCCTCCATCTCCCTCTCAGTCTCATCTTTCTCTCTCTGTCATCTCCCTCTCACTCTCATCTCTTTCTCTCCACCATCTCCCTCTCTCTCCGCCATCCTCACCACCGTACCTATTAGCTGAGTACTCTCCCCCTTGGGTGGACTTAGTCCATGAACTTAGCACACAATGAGATCATCTTGGCTTAGGAGAACGTGAAGGGTGACTGGTGCATGGTGAAAATGAAGGGGTACATGTAACTGAGTCAACTCGATGATGAAGAGAAGAAGGGGTATATGTAACTCATACCGAGTCAACTCGGTGAAGGGGTACTTGGGCATGCACTCCACGTGAAGAATGACATTTACATTATCAACCTCGGTAAAACATAGGAAAAGCTTCAGTACAACTAGGCCTTATGGTTAGAGAAAGAGATGAGAGTGAGAGGGAGATGGTGGAGAGAAAGAGAAATGAGAGTGAGAGGGAGATGGTGGAGAGCAAGAGAGATGAGAGTGAGAGGGAGATGGTGGAGAGCAAGAGAGATGAGAGTGAGAGGGAGATGGCGGAGAGAGAGAGATGAGAGTGAAAGGGAGATGATAGAGAGAAAGAGATGAGAGTGAAAGGGAGATGGAGGAGAAAGAGAGATGAGAGTGAGACGGAGATGGTGGAGAGAAAGAGATATGAGAGTGAGAAGGAGATGGAGGAGAGAGAGAGAGATGAAAATGAGACGGAGATGGCAGAAGAAAGAGAGATAAGAGATGGAGGAGAGAGAGAGAAAAGAATGAGAGAGAGATGGAGGAGAGAAAGAGAGATAAGAGTGAGAGGGAGAGACGGGGAAGAGAGAGAAATGAGAGAGGAGGGATTTTTTTAAAATTTTTTAATGTGCCACGTCAGCACTTAACGTGCCACGTGACATTTTAGGTTAAGTCCTACTAACAGACCCTAGCGGAGGACTAAAATGGCGGACAGAATGATCTTTCAGGAACTAAAGTGTCGGTAAAAATGATTGGAGGACTAAAGTGTCACCGAAGCAATCTTTCAAGGACCAAAAATGGGTTTTACTCATGAATTTATCTTTTTCTTCATTAGACAATTATTCTTATAATGACCTATTTGACCATACCTATAACAAACTGGACATTTATATGACTTTCTAGACTTTGAACCTTTATGAGATTAATTTTGATTTTTTGAAGATTTACTTGATTCTTTTGAAAGTTTACTTGATTCATCTCTATCATAATAATTTCTATTCCTTTTGAATTTTTTATTCCTAAATTCTTTTGTAAAGAATTTTTGTTTTTTCTTATTTCTTGAAAAGGGAGGAATCAACTTAGTATTAAAACCCATTTGATTACAAATATTACCTAACTCATCTTTTCTTTTATGACCATCTTTTTAAATTTTATTTTTGAATTTTATATCATTACACTGAACCATGACTTCTTGATTGATAGTATAACTAACTAGCCATATGATGGAGTTTCATAAACTTGAGTTAATGATAAACTTTGTTGAGTATCGAAATTTCTTAATTTTTCTTTGATTTTTTTCTGCAAATAGCTTAGGAAGACCACATATAAACTTTTCTTTCCAATAAGCTACATTGCAATTACTTCTTAAGAATATTTTTGAGAAAAACACATCTTTATATCATTTTAAGTCTGAGAGTTCTCTACATCTTAAGTTGACTAAGATTTCTAATGATTTTTCTTGAAAGCTTTGAAGTTCACCTATGAAATGTTTAATGATAGCATAAATAAGGATTTCTATACAGTTTGAATTATTAGTTTCAAGATCTATTGAATTCTCTATTTCTGATCTTTGACCTTCAATGAGATAATTATCTCACCAACCTTTAAGTTTCCTGTGAAACTACTAAGATGATTCTAAGGATATTTCTTAAATCTGCTGAAGGAATTTTGACTCGAAATGCATAGACCGTCATGAGAATTTCATTCATATGATTCAATATTTCATGTTCACTCATACCATAAATATTTCATTCATAAATACTAGTTTCATCAAAGCTTGAATGAACGTATTGACTTCTTTCTTCATATTGAATATCAAGAGGAGTGGGTCTTGAATAATAATCCTCAATTTGATAGGTTCTTTGACCTAATCTTGAATTTTGTTTGACTCTATTGATTGCTAACTCTTCTTCTTCATTTTTGATCATGTTGATTGATTGTTTCTTATCTTTCTCTAATGTATTGAGTTTTTCAACTATTAGGTTTAATGTTTCTTCATTTCTAAACCTAATATCTTTTATCTTTGAAAAATTTAGCACTCTATAAATAGATTGTTGAGTTTTTGAACTATTGAAAGAAATTGAAAGAAGATAAGGAAATTCTGAGAAAGAATGACCTAAGGAAGTAGAATGACTTAATGAATGACCAAAGGAATGAAAAGAAGTTCTTAAAAAAGGAAGACCTAAGGAAGGGGGAAAAGAAAGTTTATTCTCTACCCTAGTCATTTGATCTAATACAATTTTGAGTATTTGATTTGTATAATTATTTTGACACTGTATAATTTTTTATATCTTTTAATGAAGGATTGTCTTTGTCAGAACCATTGGTTATTTTGAATGGTGAAACTACTACATATTCATTATGAACATTTTTTACCGTAATTTCTTTTAAAGGAGGATGAACTGTTATAACTGTTGTATTTGATAAAGTTTTTCAATTTTGACTTATCCTAATGTTTGTATTAATCTTTTTGCATTTTGAATAAGGATAAGATATATCATGTACTTTTACATATTCTTTGAACCATTCGAAAAAAGACATTAATTTTCATGGCATTTAATTCATGATAATAAAATATCATAAGTGTATATGTTGTATACTTATTAAATCTTTTGAAATACCAATATCTTTTCTCTTTGTTGAAAACTTTCATGAAATCTACCCTTAGATAATCTTTATCTATTTGAAACTCTTTTGATATGACATTAAGTTGACTTTGAAAATCTGACCTAGTAAGAGACATATGTGGAGAATCTGAATCTTGAGTATTTTGATAAACATGTTTTGGAATAACTGGTTTAAAGTTTATTCCTGATGAATTTATTGAAGAGAAATCTACTGATTTTCTAGCAGAATTGTAATGAGTTGATGATTCATATCTAGTAGAGTTTGTTCTACTAAACCTAAGAGTAACATTCATTGAGGAAGATGTTAAAATATGATTTAATTCTAGAAATTATTGAGGTCTAGGAGGAATCTTCTAATTCTCATTCATCTATATATGAAACTTTATTATGTCTTAACCTTTTAGGGGTTATCGACTGAGAATTTTAAGTGTTGACTTCTAATAACAAAGTTTCATATCTTTAAGATTGTTTGATGCATCCTATATTGATTTTGGTTATCAAGACTTTGTAGAAAACTCTAAATATGACTGTCATGTGTTCTACTCCTAGAAGAAACTTTTCTTCTTTTGACTGAAGCTTGAGTTCTAGAAATTTTGAAGTTTCAGGATGACTTAAACCCATGGTATAATTTGGAAAACAATCCAAATATACAGGATCATTATGAAGATTTGACTGGATGACTCCTATGATTGAGTCTTTGAATTCTACTACATTTTTATCTCTAAAACATACTAGGATATGTGTATCTATTCCTAGTCTGTGAAGAGGTCTGACAACTATTTGAACTAATCCTATATGGAGATATTTGAAACCTTGTTGACAATGTTTTCTAATCATATTTTTTGAGAGAAGATAGATTGTATATTTTGATCTTTTGACTGTTATTATGTGTTCTACTATTTTGATAATATAATTTTGAAGTATGTCAAAACTACATTTTTGATAAACTTCTGTTGATGAAATCTTTTGACTAGTCCAATTTTGTAAATTTTGCTCTATTTTAGAAATAACAGCTTCTCTACTATTACTATCATTACTATCATCTTGATTATCTGTTGAATAATCATTTTCTTGAATATTTGAGCTAGAAGGTTCATGTCCGCTAGACAACAATCTTCTAATTATCCTCGACATTATAATCTATCTTAACTCTAATTCAATTAATTGTCTCTCTTGAACTCACTGGGACCACCACGCTTACCAACAGTTTCATTGCCTCTCTTGGGACTTACTACCGGGAACACGTTTTTCGACTGACTAATGCTAAGTCAAGAAAGATTCTTAATCTTCTTAAAGTCTTGATATCTTACAAAATTTTAGACTTTAAAGATTTATGTCTGACTTAGTGAATTTCTAAAACAAATATTTGAACAGTGACTAGACAGCTAGATAAACAAGCTTTTTAAAATAGTACTAAGCAAATTTTTGATAATGTTCAATTTCTTCTTTTTCAGAAGGGTGTTCCTTTTTGAGATATTGAACTCTATTATTATAGAACCAATAAACATGTTTTTGATTTTCTATGTAAGGACCATAATATCTTATCATCTTATTTAGACAGCTAGATATGAAATTCTTTTTGATCTTAATGAGACTTGATATGTAAGAACCCAAACATAATAAGGATTTGTAATTTGAACAAATGCTTTATCTTGAAGAAGACTTCTGTAATGTCTAATTAAAACTTGATCTTCTAATAAACCATAACCATAATACCTATTGACTTTGTAGCTAAACCACCTAGCCATTGTAAGCATTCATCTTTGAGTAAGCACTACACACCCATTACCCCCACCTGATTGAATAGGCTGCAGGCTCTAATACCATAATGAGCAGGAACGTTTCAGTTTTGACGTGTATATATATATATATATATATATATATAATATAATATAGTCTTTTTGGTTCGATTTCCCTTGGGTCAAAATGTTTTGGAATCAAAAATTGAATTGAACCTATTGGTTTTAGTAAATTTTGAATTGATTTAAACCGATTCTCATCAGTTTGAGCTCGATTTGGTCGATTCAATTTAGTTTAAGTTGGTTTCGTACACCCCTAAGTTGTTCCATGCCATGTGTCCAAGGTATCTATACCTTGTTACATACATTAGGTATGTTAAAGCTAGCCTTTTTTTGTTTTTTTCCTTTTTCTCCTTATATTTTTAGTTCATCAATCTAATTGATAAAGCTAGATAGTGGGGACAACAGTCAATTAAGATGACAAGTAAGGGTCAAATTTAAATTTCATAAAACCGCTTCTATTGCATTAACAAAATGGAGAAGCCTTGCCCATACATGTTATGTGCATCGACCAACCCAATCTATTTAGTTGTAGCCTTAAATTGGTCGATTTCAGTTTGCAATTCTCAAACCATCAGTTAGCTTCGGTGGGTTGGTTGGATGGCCGAACCCGACCATAATTGAACGATGCACAGCCTTAACTGGTCTAATTGACAAAGCCAAATAATGGGGACAATAATCAATTAAGATAACAAGTGAGGGTCAAATTTAAATTTAATAAATGGGCTAACAAAAATGGAGAAGCCTTGCCCACATGTGTCATCTATCTAATCCACTTGCCAGAGTGTGCACCGGTATACAATTATGAAGTTAGGGGAAGACTTATAGCCTAAAAATGAACTATTTAAGAATGGATCCTACTGAAGTTGGACCTTACCATAATAGTTTTTTAATTTTTGTGTCAATTTAAAAAATAAATCTACATTTGGGGAATTTCAAAAAATTTAATATAGGTTGAGGTAACCTTTTCAAAATGAAAAGTCCAACTCAACCTTGCACTTTCATAACTTTGCTCTCTCCCTCAACCACTACGAACATGGTTGTCAAAATTTAGATTTAAATCATAAGATTAACGATTCTAAGTCCAAATTCTGGTTAAATCGTGTGTAAAATGGGTACCCTATGAAATCTAAGTAAAATCATGATAAAATCATAAAATCGCATAAAATTTGGACACAATCAAAATTTCACAAAACTTCAGTTTTTGGGCCATTTTGCAATAAGAAAAACAGTGCATTTTGATTTGGGAATTAAATCCCTAAATCGCACAGACGCACAGATGCGATTCGCACACTCATCCTCAGTTCCTACTTCCTCCCCGTCCTTCCCCGTCGGCCATCGCAACTCGCAAGCGGCAAGTCTCCCTCCTCCCTCACAATCACCATTGCCGGAGTCAAGGACTGGTTCGCGGCTTTAGGCTCTCGGTTCTCTCTTCTCCTCTCTCTCGCCCTCACTCTTTCTGTCGCACCACAGAGGCAAAAACGATAGGCTATTAATTCTGGTAATTGATTTTGGTTCTTGAGAAAACAATTATGGGTTTCAAAATTTGGATATTATTCTGGTTGATTTTGGTTCTTGAGAAATCAATTATGGTTCCCTCTTCCCCGGATTATTATTCTGGTTCTTGAGAGATCAGTTAGGTACATTTTCTGTTGCTATATGGTCTGTTGTAAGTTGTAAATTCTATGAACTTTGTTGCTATATGGTCTTTTATAAGTTGTATGAACTCTAACTTGTATATTATAAGCAGATTCTGTCGTTCTTTTAGAACAACTCGCATTACTTTTCTCTTTTCCTTGTGATTTATTTAAAGTGCAGTACATGCTTGATAACTTTAGATTTAATTGTCTATGATATAAATGCTAGTGATGCAGTGTGCTTGTGCTTTGTCTTTATTTTGTGAGTGTTGCACTTGCACCTAAATGAGTTTTCTTTAGGATGCTAATTCTTACAAGCTAAAACAGCCATCTTTGGTGCTTAGCTGAAACTATAGAAGTTGATGAACAAATAGTGAACTTGGTTCACCTTCCACGTTTTAATTGTGGCCTGCCATTATATTTTGTCTTGGTTCAGATATATAATAGTTGGAATTTTTAATGGTGCACCATTTTAAAATGTGTATATGGTGCAAACTTTGTCCACAACTATTTTTGAATGAAGAGCTTTGTGATTTCTTAGCTATTTTATTTATTTTTTCTTTTTTCCCTCCAAACTCCTCTATTCTTCCTTTTCCACGGTGAGAAGACTATCTCTAATTCTTATTTTTTTTGGCCATGAAGACAATCCCTAATGGAGCTATGAATTTTGTATTATTCTTCCTTTTACACTGCTATATCAGCAAATTAGTTCACATAAAGATATAAAACTAATGTGAAGTTTTGCTGTAAACCAAACAAAAGAAAATATTTTCTAGTGAAACAAACAATAGAAATTTTAGAACAGAATTTTTTTTTTCGAAATTTTTATGTAAATTTTTTTTTTTTTTCTGTGGAAACATGAACTTTTACTATGGTTCCTTCATGATTTATATTTGGCTTAATTGCAATTTTGGTCCTCTATTTTAACCACTTGAACGTTTTGGTCCCCTTCTTTAAAAATGAACTATTGAGTCCCTCTATATTCATAAAATGTACAAGTTTAGTCCATTTATCTTTAAGTCAAAATTCTTAGGTTTATTTCAAGGTGTAAAGTTCTCTGATTTATAATCTCACCGTTCAGATTGAAGAGCTACGTCTTGTGAATCTACCAATTAAATTTCAGCTCGATCTAACGGTGAAAAAGTCTAAATTTTGCGGTTAGATGAAAAATTATGATTTTGGTATTTTGGGCTGAGTCCCACCGTTAGATTGAGCTAAAATTTAGTGAGGAGGTTCATAACATGTAGCCCTTCAATTTGAACGGTGGGATTATGAATCAAATAATTTTACATCTTGAAATAAACTTAAGAATTTCGACTTAAAGATAAATGGACTAAAATTGTACATTTTATGAATATAGAGGGACTCAATAGTTCATTTTTAAAGAAGGGGGACCAAAACGTTCAAGTGGTTAAAATAGGGGGACCAAAATTACAATTAAGCCTTTATATTTCTACTTCTTACAGTTTATTAAAGAATAGTAGCTAATAGAGTTACCAAAAGCTCAAAAACTAAGTGGTCACTCTGCTTAGAGTGTTGGAGTATCATGTGAGCACTCTTGTCTTGTAGAGGTAGCCTGCCATGGACATGGGCCCAGCTAGACTCAAACTTCTATAGGGGAGAAACTTTAAATGTCTAAGGGTCTTTAAGAATTTTTTTTTTTTGAGGGGGCCAAACATAGATATTATAAATATAAATGTGAAAACATAAACAATAATTTTGTAATTTTAAAAACTTTGGGGGTGCTAAGGACGGTCTGCCCCTGGCCATGCAGGCACCATATCTTGATATTTAGCAGCCACAAGCTCAAAGCTATATGCAGTATAATGTCACTGACTGTTCAGAATGTATCACCCACTTTCATTGATTTTTCTACAATTATATACAATACAAACATACTACTCTTAAGGTCTTTTAAATTTTTGAAAAATTCCCAAGTTCTGCAACAACATATTTACTTACTGGTTTAACAATCTGTGAAGCTCTTGTTTTGTTTCTTATGGCTCATTGTTGCTTTGTACTCACTCTGTCTTGTCCTTTTTTCACAGTGCTTACAGCAAATCATTAGGTCCCATTAAGACAAAGTTGTAGTTACTGTATTCCTTAGACAATAGTTCCCCTCTCTTTTGATATGAAAATATAGCTTGGAAAATAGTTGAGGTCTATACTTATAGAATAGGGCTATTTTATACTAACTACATAAGTTATTTTCATATTCCCTGATTTTCTTTGCTGTTTTGAGGTCTAGCTATTAGTGATAATTGGGAATTATTGTTTAGTGGCAACATTCTACTATTGGTCTCTTTGCTGTTTTCAGGTCAGAACAATAAGGTTTGTGGCTGATTTTTCTGCTAAATCTCTATATATAGCCTATCTGTTCTGTTAAATTTCATGCATTGCTTAAAATTTTCCGCTTCATTTAGCTGGCTAGAACTTTGTTAAAAACAGAAAAATAAATGACAGTGGAATATAAAGGGAGGTGTGTTGAACAGAAATATGTTGAATAGAAGTAAGAAATGACAGTGTACTGTTAAATTTCTACTTAAGCCTTACTTAATGTGGTTGGGGTGGATCTCCGTTTGCTTGTGGCAGATATAATAAAAGTCTTTGTAGCTGTATTCTTTCTAAAACTAGTTATAGACATACATATGTACTTCACATTTACACAAATTTTTGCAAAAAGTCTGTACTTTCATAGTCTTCTAGAGGAACTACAGTTAAAACAAAAGGTCACAATCTTCCACATAACTATAGCCAAAACACAAAGGATTTCCAATACATCCCCATGACAGCAACCTCTTTTAATTGTTAATCTATTGGAGACCTTAAAGTCTTGTCACCACTGATATATCTTATAGCCTAATCAGATTAAGACAAATTGAAACTTTACATAGGACAGTTACTTTGAGAAACCAGGTTACAAAACAAATTAAAAAATTGTTTTTTAATTAACCCAACCCAACGCTGCCTTCTTTTTCATGGTTTTGCTTGCTTTATAACTCCCTCAACATGAAATAAAATACTCAAAGAATGCAAACAGAGAATCCCATTTTTATTCATGGCCCATACTACATGCTAGAGCTGGAAATCTACTTAATTAGAGGCACATGTACCTTAACTAAGAATTTATATATTTTTTATTTCAATTATGGCTGTTGATGAATTTGGGGACATCCAGGATGACAGTAGAGTCTAAAGGCTAGTTGTTATGAAGTTTGTAGCAGTAGCGTTAGCATCGGGGTTATGGAATATGTGAAGCACATAAGAATAACTTGGTTGGAAATGGGATCTCTGTTTTCTTTGCTTCAACAGTGGTCTCACATGGAGGCTTGGTGAAGGAGAGGGGAGGGATAAAGAAGATGAAATTTTTTAAAAAGAAAAAGTGCTTTAATTTTTAATGGGTCATGTGCCTTGCACATGACACTTAATTGGCAGCTTAATAGTAAAAGAATATTTTGAGTGCCACATTAGCAATTTTCCGTTAGTAGATGAATGGAGGACTAACGGACAGACTAAAATTGCAAATTTTAGACAAACAAAAGGACGAAATTGTTGAGTTTTAAAATGGGGGGACTGATTCATAGGAATCATTAAAATAGGAGGACCAAAATTGCAATTAAGCCTTTGTTTTTCATACTTGTCTTAATTTCTATTTGAGAGAGACCTTGTTTTAGATTTTGGATTATTAATGAAATTCTTTTACTAAATGTATTATGGATGTTGGACTAATAGAGATATGTATATTGACATTATAGAAATGGATCTATTTGTTTTATATGCTTTGTGAGAATTGTTGTGATTTGTGATTTGCATTTTGATGTTATAGACGTGGACTTATTGTGACATGTATTTTGATGTTATAGACGTGGAAGATTCTTCCTCCTGCAACATACACTGCACGTATGTGGGGTGCTTGTGCTTTGTCTCTCTTTCATCTCTGTAGATAATCTCTCTCTTTAATCTATGGATTATTTCATTCATTAGGTTTTCTTTATATTTTTGTCTTCTAAATAATAATTGCTTATTATCTGATCTTTAATGTAGTGAATCAAAGGGGATATGGAGTGCGTGGTGCAGGGAATTATAGAGACGCAGGTGGGTGACTTTCCACTTTCTTCTTTGGTTCAATTCCCTCTGAAGAATTTGGGAGATTTTCTGGAAATAATTTGATTTAGATTGATTGACTACTTTATAGCTGTCCTTCCTGTTTGAATTTCTGTGTTCTGTGTCATAGTTATTGCTTGCTTTAATTTTTGAATTGTACAATGTGTTGTTAAAATAACAGCTTAAGGTGCTAAGAACCTCAAATAGCCTATGCACTGAGGCAGAAGGATGGGCAACTGACTGTAAAATGAGTTTTTCCTTTCTCTTTGACAAAAAGACAAAGATGCAAGTTTAAACACTGATGGGTTTCTCACACATGTCAAAGTTGAAACAAACCATTATATTTATGATGAAAACTTTGCTCTATGTGAGCTTGAAGTGAAGCATGGTATTTTTTTAACAAAAAGAAAAACAAGAATGACTAAGGACCCTATCTTGGGAGGATAGACAAAAGAAACACAACCAAAAAAAATATTTACTCAAAAAAGAATAAAAACTGTCTCAAAAGTAAAAGTATCTAGAAAAGTAGAAGAGATGAACTTGAAAACAAACCATAACATTCATAATGAAAGATTTGTGTCAAATTTTTGTGAGCTTGAAGTGAAAAATGATTTTTTTTTAATTAATAAAAGGAATGACAAAAGTCATTGTCTTTGAAGGAAAGACAGAAGAAACACACACAATCATTTTTTTTGGAATCCCCTTTCTTGGTCCTATTGGGTTAAGTGTAAGTAATATGCTCTGAAAGCCTGCCAAGTATCAGTGTGCTTCTGCTATATCTGATGAAGGCCTGTCCTCAATTTTCTCATCTTCTGTGTATCTATTTTCTCATATATATTTGGCTCTATGATTCCCTTAACTAACATACCTAGATGTCTTAAAGCAATGGAGGAGTTAAAGCTCAAAAGTTGGAATAAAAATAGTGGGACTGTGCCCTAAGCACCAGGTGCCTCTTCTTGGTTCTCATCTTGCAGTACTTACTGGGCCTGTGGCACACAATTCCTGCACCTGACTTGAGTAGCTATAAATTTCCCATCCGTACGAGTGCAGGGTAGAGAAATTTGAAAATGCTACTAAGCTTTGAGATGCTTTGATGATTGTAATTCTATTTTCTTGAAATGATAGAGAAGTCTTCAACTTGTAACCTTCTCTTCTATTTGAAGGAATGAATCTATGACATGAACCCTTTTAGTAGTGTTGTCAAGAGTCACATACACGTTAGAGACCTATACTTATATTAAACTACTAGTTCCCCTATCAAATATGCATCCTATGTGTCTGGCTAAAATGTTATTGAACTCAATACTGGACACTGACAAATGTTTTCTCCTTCTTTTCCTTCATTTAGACAATTTTGGGGCACATATCTTGGTTATCTTTTGCTCTTTGGAATGAGTGAGAATGAACAATTGCTTTTTATGAGATCTATAACTTCTTATGTATTTAACTCTAGAAGCTTTGATGTTATTTTCATGGTGTCATTAATATGTTACTTATTTTAATTATTGTATTGGTGATGTTTCACAATCATTTAGTATACTTTTACATATACATACATAGATAGGCACAAACACACAGGCACACACAACATATACACATATATCTTCTGCTTTAGGTTATTGTTATCAGCTTCTAAATTCCTCTCCAAATCTCAATTCTTTTGTATGTAAACCCTCTTAGTGTATCCTTGATTGTGCTGTCCATTGTGCCTTTTGAGATAGCTCATCATATCCTCTTTTAGAATATGCTTTGTTCAATTGTTATAATTTTTTATTAGATGACGTTTTGGTAGCTTGGTTAAACATGATGTTATATTTTATTGGATTCTGTATGTATTTGAAATCTTAGCATGTGAGAAAACATTGTTCATCTAATGTCCATTCACTTTTGTATTCATTCTAATTATGTTGTTATGTGATGGAATGTTTTATCAAAAAAAAAAAGAAAAAAGAAATTGCATGATGGAATATAATAGTGATTGTTTGAATTAATTAGCTAATATTTCCCATGTAGCTATTTCCTATTCTGTTGTTCCCACATAGTTATAGTTCCTATGTAAATTATGTTCCCTATGTAATTGTTTCCCATGCTGTTATTTATTGTACAGCATATATAAATAAGAGAAGTGAGATCCTACTCTCACACACTTTCAGTCAATCTCACATGGTATTAGAGCAATTTCTGTGAGAAATTTCTCTTTCTCTTTCCCGCTGTGTTTCCTCCAGTGGTGTCTCTTCCTTTTCTGCTGTGCTCTACTTCCAGCAGTCCTTTTATTAAAGTTTTAGTGGCTGTGTTCCAATCCAGCCGCCCTAAGGTTCATATTTCGGAAATCCAGCATCACCATCAAACTCAGAAAGTACCGAACGCCCTAATCCCCGAAGCTCGCCAACATTCGCCACCCCACACGCCTCCTGTATCTCTGCGCGTGGTTCCCATGCGTCGCCTATTGTCCTGGCGCGTGAAAGCACGTCAAATCACCAGTTGTGGTGAATTTTCCCAGTTTGTCTCCTCAGCGTGTTTACAACCTATTCCCAGCTCCGTTCTACCATTATCATACCTTTCAGTTATTATTTTAGATCTATTTCTTTCCTTGAGTACATTCCTTCCTAATTTTTATATACCAGCATGGCTACTTCAGGCATTAGGTCTTCTGAACGGCAATCAATTCTTAGTTTCTCCTCCACTCCTATCATTTACCCTGAGAAACTGACTGGTTCAGCCAACTGTCTGTCCTAGTCAGCTTCTGTGGAATTGTGGTTTCAAGGACAGGGCTATGATGACCACTTGGTGACACAAGCTCAGGATATTCCTAACAAAGATCAGCCAAGGTGGAAGCAGATTGATGCCTACCTCTGCAATGTCCTATGGCAAAGCATCGATCGTTCCATCATTGGTCAATACCGGCCATATTGTACATGTTATGAACTTTGGAACAAAGCTAAGAAGTTGTACTCCAATGATATCAACCGCCTTTATACCATTGTTTCCGGAATGAAGACCATCAAGAAACAAGATCTGGACATGCAGACATATTTGGGGCAGATTGGGACACTTATGCAAGAATTCAAGGAGTTGATGCCCTTCTCTGCTGATATTGCCAAACAAGAGGAGCAATGTGGAAAATTCTTTATGGTGCTTGCTCTTGTTGGACTACCTCTGAATTGGACTCAGTTCGTAATCAAATACTGGCAAGCCCCATCATTCCTAGCATGGACTCTATGTTTGAACAGTTGATTCGTGTTTCAGCTCCGACAAGTGTTTCTGAGATTACTCCTACTATTGATTCTGCCATCTTGGCTTCCCTGGCAAACAATAGATTTGACCATTGAAGAAGTCGTGGTGGGGGTCGTCATGACCAATGTTCCCGCCATCGGGAACGTCCCTATTGCACTTACTGCCATAAACTGGGCCATATTGTGGATCATTGCTTTATTCTCAGAGATAAAACCAAGTCTGCTAACATTGCTCAATCTGTTCAACCTGGATCTTCTGGCAACATGTCTGTATCTGTTGCTGAATACAATGAGTTCCTAAAATTTCGCAAGACTAGCAATCAAGCTTCTCCACTTCCCCCATTGCTCAGATTGGTAATCCTATTGCTTGCCTCTTTCAGTCATCCTCCCTTGGACCTTGGGTTATTGATTCTGGTGCTTCTGATCATATGTCTGGTAACATAGATTTATTTTCTACCCTTACTTATTTTGATTCTTTATCTTCTGTTACCCTAGCTAATAGTGTCAAGATGTAAATAGGCTGTAAACAGATTAGGAAGTAATTTGAAATCTCTTAAATTAAGGGATTTGATTACATAGAGTTTAAAATTAGATAGAAATTAAATCCCTTAAATGGAGGGATTCAGGTAGATGGTATAGTTTCCTATTTTAGAGTAATTTAGTTCCTGATTTTCCTCTTGTAATCTTCTATATAACACCATGTATCATCAACTGACTGAATAAGAGAATCAGAAGTTTTCCTTCTGTATTTGTTACTTGGTATCAGAGCCCTAGGGCTTTCCTAGGGATTCCACCTGTGCAGCCTTCATTGCTGTCACCATTTCTTATTCCTACTTTCTGATCAGACAGCCTTAATTGCTGCAAATTTCCTTCCTTCATCATGTCAACCTCCAATTCTGAGGAATCCAATTCTGTTCAAAAAATTGGGGAGTTGCAGAATATTCGGGCCTCCTATAGGCTCAATGGGAAGAACTACCTCAAATGGTCTCAATTTGTTCGCACATACCTCAAAGGCAAAGGAAGACTGAGCCATCTTCTTGGAACAAAACCAGCAAAGAATGATCCGAAATTCGAAGCATGGGATGAGGAGGATTCCATGATAATGTCCTGGCTATGGGACTCCATGGAACCCATGATTAGTGATACATGCATGTTCATGTCTACAGCAAAGGAAATTTGGGACTTTATTCATCATACATATTTGAAAGCCTGAGATGCTGCTCAAATGTACGAGATCAAGATCAAAACTGCAGCTACTAAGCAAGGAAACAAACCTGTCACAGAATATGCAAACCTGCTGCAAAACCTATGGCAAGAGCTTGATCATTATCTAGTCTTTGAGATGAAATGCCCTGAAGATGCTGCCATCTTGAAGAACTTCATGGAAAGAGACCGTGTCTAGGATTTTTTGGCTGGACTGAACCCTGAATATGATCAGGTCAGGATTCAAATCCTTGGCAAGGAGGACACACCGTCTCTAGAAGAGACAATTTCATTAATTCGAGCAGAAGAAAGCCGAAGGAACATTATGCTTGAACCACAAACTGTGGATGGATCAGCCCTAGCAACAAAAACAGCCCCATCAAGAGAAAGGAAAGCAGGATCTGTCCAAATACCCGTGGAAGGAGAACAAGGACAATCTCTGGTGCACCTATTGCAAGAAACCAAGACACACAAAAGAAAAGTGTTGGAAGCTGAATGGTAAGCCACCAAGCCGAGAGTGGGGAAACCATGAGGGGCAGCAGAGACCACAAGCACATATGGCAGAGCAGTCCAAAACTGAGTGAAACCCTGTAACAGGAGGGTTCAATGGTGAAGAAATTGAGTGGCTAAGAAGCTTGTTAGGGTCTCTTGAGAAACCTTTTGGAGCTTGTTCTCTGGCTCTTTCAGATAAATCTTCATTCCCTTTTTGTTTGAATGCCTCAGAATTTTTTTTTGACAATTTTTGGATAATAGATTTGGGTGCCACAGACCATATGACCCCCACATCTCAACCTTTTCACACCTATACCCCATGCCCAAGTAGCAGGAAAATTGTGGTGGCCAATGGCTCTTTCGCTACCGTTGCTGGGTTTGGAGATATACATATTACACCTACCCCTATCCTAAAAAATGTCCTCCATGTACCTAAACTATCGGCCAGCCTTGTTTCCATTCAAAAACTTAGCCATGATCTTAAATGTTATGCTGTTTTCTTCCCTTCTTATTGTGTTTTTCAGGAACAGGTCTCGGGGAGGAGGATTGGACTTGCTAAGGAAAGGAACGGCCTTTATTATCTTGAACCATCTCAGAAAACTAGAAGCCACTTGTCTTTATCTCTCCTTAGTTCCTCCAATAAAGATACCATTTGGCTGTATCATCTTCGCCTAGGTCATCCATCCTTTCAAGTTGTAAAAGTCATGTTCCCTAAGTTGTTTCAAGGACTAGATATTTCTGAGTTTCATTGTGAAAGTTGTGAATTAGCAAAACATACTCGTGTATCTTTTCCTGTCAGCAATAAAAGAAGTTCTCATCCTTTCCATCTAATTCATAGTGACATATGGGGTCCTTCTACTATACCTAATATTTATGGGGCTCGTTGGTTTGTATCTCTAATTGATGATTGCACTCGGGTTACATGGATCTTCCTTCTCAAACAAAAATCAGATGTTAGCACTGTTATACCCAATTTCCACTCAATGATTCAAAACCAATTTGGGGTCAAAATAAAGAGGTTTAGGACAGACAATGCTAGAGACTACTTCAACCAGATTCTGTCACCATACTTTCAATCACAGGGCATTATCCATGAGTCATCATGTGTTTACACACCTCAACAAAATGGGGTAGCTGAGAGGAAAAATGGACATTTACTCAACACTACCCGAGCCTTACTTTTCCAAGGAAATGTACCTAAGTCCTATTGGGGAGAGGCTGTTCTTACTGCTGCATATATGATAAATAGACTTCCCTCACAAGTGTTAGACAATAAAAGTCCCATAGAGATACTTAACAGTTTCTATCCTCACTTCAGAACCTCTAATGGCCTCACACCTAGGGTATTTGGGTGTACTGCCTTTGTTCACAACCACAATCAACATAGAGGCAAACTAGACCCACGAGCCATTAAATGTGTCTTCCTTGGTTACTCTTCTACTCAAAAGGCCTACAAGTGTTACAATCCTTCATCCAGTAAATTCTATATCTCTGCAGATGTTGTACATTTACAGAAAATGCTATGTTTTTCTCCAAATCCTCTCTTAAGGGGGAGATTTCAATGATGGAAAATAATACTTGTGAGGCTTTTGAACCTCTTAAAACCCTTGACCTCCCTCCTATTCCAGCCTGTATGGCTGAACCCAAGTCTGAGTCCTCTGAGCCACTCATATCTGAGTCTCCTAAGTCTAGTTCTGAACCAGGTCCTACCCCAACCAGTGTCCCAACAGTGTCACTGAAAATTTGCCAAGGTTCTCCCAAGTATATTCAAGAAGAAAGGCTGTTCCAGAACTGAAACAAGTCCAATAATCCAACTCAGAATCTGGGAATGACATCACGGTAAGATCTGACCTACCTTTCACACACAATTTGTTGAAACATCTGCTGACACAACAGCCCCTGTAGAACTTCCCATTGCTGTTAGAAAAGGTATTAGAGAATGCACTAAACGACCTCTCTATCCACACTCTCACTATGTCTCTCTTAAACACATGTCACCAGCCCACAAAAAATTCATTGTTAGTTTAAACACCATTGCAATCCCTAGTACTTTTCTGAGGCATTGTCAAAAAGGGAATGGAGGGCTGCTATGAAAGAGATGAGTGCATTGGAAAAAAATAAAACATGGGAGATTGTTGAGAGACCGAAAGGGAAAAACATCGTTGATTGTAAGTGGATTTTCACACTGAAATACATGGCTGATGGATCCCTTGAGAGGTATAAAGCACGATTAGTGGCCAAAGGGTATACTCAGATTTATGGGGTTGATTATTAGGAAACTTTTGCCCCAGTTGCAAAAATGAATACTGTGAGAATTCTGTTATCGCTAGCTGCCCACTTCAATTGGCCACTCCTACAGTATGATGTTAAGAATGCATTCCTTCATGGTGACTTGGATGAAGAAATATACACGAACATCCCACCAAGATTTAGGGGAGACACTGGTAACAAAGTGTGCAAGCTGAAAAAGGCTCTATATGGGTTAAAACAATCTCCTAGAGCATGGTTTGGGAAATTTGCAAAGGTTATGAAAGATTCTGGGTATAAACAAAGCCAAGGTGACCACACTCTCTTCATTAAACACTCAGCTACTGGGGTGACAACTCTTCTAGTATATGTAGACGACATCATAGTGACTGGAAATGATGAGAGAGGGAGGAATGAATTGAGGCAGAGACTAGTAAAGGAGTTTGAGATAAAAGAACTTGGGAGACTAAAGTACTTCCTCGGGATTGAGGTGGCACATTCCACACAAGGAATCTTCATATCTCAGCAAAAATATGTGACTGATTTACTAGTGGATACAGGGAAGATTGGATGTAAGCCTGTCTCTACCCCAATGGATCCAAACCATAAATTGGGAGAAGCCAAAGAGGAACCAGCTGTTGATAAAGGAATGTACCAAAGGTTAGTTGGTAAACTAATATATCTTCTTCACACTTGGCCAGACATAGCATACTCAGTGAATGTGCTCAGCCAATTTATGCATGATCCTAGAGAACCTCATCTTCAAGCAGCATACAGGGTGCTGCATTACTTGAAAGGCAATCCAGGAAAGGGAATCTTATTCAAGAGAAAAAATAATCTTCCTATAGAAGCATATACTAATGCAGACTATGCAGGCTCCCTAGTAGATAGAAGATCAACTACAGGGTATTGTACATTCCTTGGAGGAAATCTGGTAACATGGAGAAGCAAAAAACAGAATGTAGTGGCAAGGTCATCTGCAGAATCAGAATTCAGGGCTATAGCTCAAGGATTGTGTGAACTACTCTGGCTGAAGATTATCCTAAATGATTTAAGAGTCAAATGGGAACCTCCTATGAAGCTTTATTGTGACAACAAATCAGCTATTAATATTGCTCATAATCCTATACAGCACGATAGGACAAAGCATATTGAAATTGACAGACATTTTATTAAGGAAAAATTGGAAGAAGGATTAGTGTGCATGTCCTATGTTCCATCGAAGAGTCAATTAGTTGATGTTCTAACTAAGGGGCTGAACAGTTCAAATTTCCATGATCTTGTAGTCAAGCTGGGAATGGAAGACATCTATTCCTCAGCTTGAAGGGGAGTGTCAAGATGTAAATAGGCTGTAAACATATTAGGAAGTAATTTGAAATCTCTTAAATTAAGGGATTTGATTACATAGAGTTTAAAATTAGATAGAAATTAAATCCCTAAAATGGAGGGATTCAGGTAGATAGTATAGTTTCCTATTTTAGAGTAATTTAGTTCCTGATTTTCCTCTTGTAATCTTCTATATAACACCATGTATCATCAACTGATTGAATAAGAGAATCAGAAGTTTTCCTCCTGTATTTGTTACAAATAGTTCAAATATTAGAGTCAAAGGCATTGGACAAGCAAAGCCTCTTCCTACTTTGTCCTTGAATTCTGTTCTATTTGTACCTGGCTGCCCTTTCAATTTGATCTCTATTAGCAAATTAACCCAAACCTTGCCTTATTCTATCACCTTTGTTGCTAACTCGGTTCTTGTGCAGGATCGGAGCACTGGACGGACGATTGGAGTAGGACGTGAATCCCGTGGGCTATACTATCTCCTTCCACCACAATCTCCTGTTGCCTGTTCTATAGTTGAATCACCTGAACTTCTTCATCATCGTTTCGGACACCCTAACCTACAGAAACTACAGAAGATGGTCCCTACTCTTTCCCGTGTTTCTAATTTAGAATGTGAGTCATGTCAGTTAGGAAAACATGTACGTAGTTCGTTTCCCAACCGTCTTAATAAACAAGCAAACTTTGCTTTTGAATTGGTACATTCTGATGTCTGGGGTCCTAGTCGAATAAGTTCAACCTTGGGTTACCATTACTTTGTCACTTTTATTGATGATTTCTCTTGATGTACTTGGCTATTCCTAATGAAACATCGTTCAGAATTATTTTCTATTTTTCAAACTTTTTGTTCTGAGGTTAAAACTCAATTTGGTGTCACAATCTGCACTTTACGGAGTGATAATGCATGAGAATATATTTCTACTTCCTTTCAATCTTTTATGATTTTCCAGGGTATTCTTCATCAGTCATCTTATGCTCATACCCCTCAACAAAATGAAGTGGTTGAGCGGAAAAACAGACACTTGATTGAGACAGCTCGCACTCTTCTTCTTCATCACAACGTCCCATTTCGTTTTTGGGGCGATGCTGTCCTTACTTCTTGTTATTTGATCAATCGGATGCCATCCTCAGTCTTGCACAATCAGGTACCACATTCCATATTGTTTCCTAATCAACCACTTTACTCTGTGCCTCTTCATGTCTTTGGTTGCACACACTTTGTCCATAATCTCAATCCAGGAAAAGATAAACTACAAGCTAAATCTCTGAAGTGTGTCTTTCTGGGTTATTCTCGCTTGCAAAAAGGTTATCGATGTTTTTCTCTTGACCTTCTCCGTTACATCACTTCTCCTCATGTCACATTCTTTGAGATGACTTCCTTTTTCTCCTTTAAGGAACAACCTGATATTAATAATGTCCTACCTCTTTCTTTTGCTAGCCTATTACCCCAAGCTGAAACTTTCCTTGACTTGGCACCTCCTACGACTGAGATTGGGATGACTCCAGCATCTCCTACCCTTACTTATCATCGTCGAGCTCGTCCAATCCCAACTGTCAATTTTGTTCTTGAGGTTGCTTCTATCCCTGAAACTGACACAACCACTCTTGAATCAGCTGCTACTACCTCACTTAATAACCTTGTTGCAAACCCACCAGACTCATCTTCTACTCCAGTTGTCTCTACTGCTCTGGTTTCTGACTTGGATCATCCTATTGCTAAGCGTAAAGGTATCCGTTCCACTCGCAATACCTACCCTATTTATGTCAGTTATCATCATTTATCTCCACAATATTCTCCTTTTGTTTCGTCTTTGTCCTCTGTCACTACTCCTAAAACTACAGGTGAAGCTCTCTCTCACCCAGGATGGCGTCAGGCTATGCTAGATGAAATTGCTGCTTTGGATTCTAATGGGACTTAGTTCCTCTTCCTCTTGGCAAGACAATGGTTGGCTGCCAATGGGTTTACACTGTCAAGGTCGGCCTTGATGGCCAAATTGATCGTCTCAAGGCCCGACTTATTACCAAGGGTTACACGTAGATTTATGGTCTTGACTACAGTGACACTTTCTCTCCTGTAGCCAAGATGGCTTTTGTTAGCCTGTTCCTTGTCGTGGCTGCCATTCATCACTGGTCTTTATATTAGTTGGACATCAAAAATGCCTTTCTCCATGGCGACTTACAGGAAGAAGTCTATATGGAGCAACCACTTGGGTTTGTTGCTCAGGGGGAGTCTGGGTTGTCGCCTACGTCGATCTCTCTATGGCCTTAAACAATCTCCATGTGCTTGGTTTGGGAGATTTAGTGCAGTTGTTCAGGCTTTTGGAATGATTCGGAGTCAAGCTGATCATACAGTCTTCCATCATCATTCATCTCCTCACCAATGCATTTATCTTATTGTCTATGTGGATGATATTGTCATTACAGGAAATGACCAAGATGGCATACAGAGGCTTAAGCAACATCTATTTCAGTATTTTCAGACAAAGGATTTGGGTAAACTTAAATATTTCCTTGGAATAGAAGTTGCTCAATCACATATAAGGGTTGCCGTCTCTCAACGAAAGTATGCCTTAGACATTTTGATGGAAACAAACATGTTAAATTGTAAACCTGTTGACACTAATGGACTTGAATGTCAAGCTTCTACCTAATAAGGGGGAGCCTTTAGCCAATCCAAGCAGATACCAAAGACTTGTTGGAAAACTCAAGTATCTTACAGTGGACACGACCTGATATTGCATTTGCAATGAGTGTAGTTAGTTAGTTATTGAGCTCTCCATGTAATAGTCATTGGGATTCTGTGATTCGGATCTTAAGATACATCAAACAAACACTTGGAAAAGGGCTTTTGTATGAAAACAGACACACCCAGGGAATTGGCTATTCTAATGCAGACTGGGTAGGATGTCCAATAGATAGACGATCAACTACTGGGTATTGTGTTCTTATTGGAGGGAACCTAGTGTCATGGAAAAGTAAGAAGCAACCAGTTGTTGCTCGATCTAGTGCTGAGGCAGAGTATCGAGCTATGGCTAAAACAACATGTGAGCTCATTTGGATGAAACAATTATTACAGGAATTGAGATTAATGAAGGTTTACCAAATGCAGCTGATATGTGATACCCAAGCAGCTCTTCACATATCTTCTAATCCGGTATTCCATGAAAGGACCAAACATATAGAAATTGATTGTCATTTTGTAAGAGAGAAGATACTATCAGGTGATATCACTACTGGTTTTGTTAAGTCAAATGATTAGTTAGCTGATATACTTACGAACTCTCTCAGAGGTCCTCAGATTAGCTATATTTGTGACAAGCTGGGCACATATAATATTATTTAGCTAATATTTCCCATGTAGCTATTTCCCATTTTGTTTTTTCCCACGTAGTTATAGTTCCTATGTAAATTATGTTTCCTATGTAATTGTTTCCCATGCTGTTATTTATTGTACAGCATATATAAATAAGAGAAGTGAGATCCTACTCTCACACACTTTTAGTCAATCTCACAGTGATTTTTTCTTTTTTATCTTGATATGTCCATAAGTTGTGCTCGATAAAATTTCCTCGTTCGTTAGAACAAAAAAGGTGTTCAAGTCAATCTTCACAATTGACAAAGTTATCTTTTGCAGCATGTTGAGGCCCTTGAGATTCTTCTTCAAGGTCTATGCGGTGTTCATAGAGAGCGATTGAGGATCCATGAAATATGCCTCAAGAGTGGTCCAAACCTTGGTGAGTGTGTGCTTCTAGCATTTTGCAGCTTAGCTTTTTCCATATCATAAAATGAAAAAGCAAGTTAGCTGGGATAATTTGTACTTTCTTTTTTACTGTATTGAAGACAGTATTTCATGGTTTCATTTGTCATGGTAACTTATTTGACTTTCTATGACTAGGTTATTGTGTTTACCTCTTTTTATTGGTTTGTACTTGATCACATGAAAATTTGTGGTTGCCATAGATGTGGTTTCCCTCATGCTGCATGTTTTCACATTGTAAATTTAGTAAATTTAAGATCATGACAACTCACTGACTTGGGTTTTAGAGGAGAGTTGGAGGTGGAATCTCTTCCTTTTTTCACAAAATCTTGTCTGGCATTGTGAGAACGTGTGCATATACATAAAAACAACATCATCAAGTAATTTTAAGTCTCTGAAATTTACAAGTTAATTACTATCTTATGCTTTTCCTTTACAGGCATTGTAGCTTCAGAGGTTCGACTACTATGTGATCTTGAGCAGGCTGAACCCTCATGGTAAACCATGGAATTTTATTTCCAGTTGCACTTGTTACAATTCCATTTCATATCTATGTATAGGCGAGTTAATTGCATGATAATTTTTGCAGGACTGTTAGACATATAGGGGGTGCAATGAGGGGTGCAGGTGCTGAGCAACTCTCAGTTTTGGTTAGAACAATGGTGGAAAGTAAAGCAAGCAAGAATGTGCTCCGCTTATTTTATGCACTTGGGTACAAGTTAGACCATGAGCTGTTGAGGGTGGGATTTGCGTTCCATTTCTATAGGGGTGCACAAATAAATGTAACTGTGTCATCTATCAATAAGATGCTAAAGCTACATGCAACTGATGAGGCTGTGCCAGTAACACCTGGTATACAGCTGGTTGAAGTAACAGCCCCTGCATCGTCTGAAACCTATAACGAAGTTGCTTTTGCTGTGTCGTCATTCTGTGAATACCTTGCACCGTAAGTGATTTTACTATCTTCTTTAATAGCTTATTTTCTATACTCACCTAAAACTGCTACTTTGTATATCTGTTAGGCTGGTACCAGGAGGGTTTTACCAGAATTCTTAATAAGCCAATTCATTCATATGTTTGTTTACTCAGTTCTGGAGTCCATATTGTGAATTCAAAGTTGATTAGCCGGTCACAGCTTTCAATTGTCCATTGCATATTTTTTAATAAAATCAAGATATGTTCCAAACATGTATAACAGTTTATGTTTTATATCATAATCATGATTGTCTAACATCGTCCTTGCCACTTAGAATTAGCTAGTTGTTGGGTCCTGACCAATTATGATGGACTACTAGACACTTCAATATAAATTTGCAAAAGCATGGTCAATCTTTGATTTCATTTTACTTTTAATTGATTATTGACAAATTTAACTATTGGTGTCAATTTCTCAGGCTCCTCCATCTGTCAAAACCAGGCATTTCAACAGGAGTTGTTCCCACTGCTGCTGCGGCTGCTGCATCTCTTATGTCTGATGGTGGGGGTATGACCTTGTAGTAGGCTTGGTAGTGTTGCATTTTATTTTTCTTTTGTTCAACAGAATTCACTTGTAAAGAAGAAGAATGCCATCAATTGGCTCTTAATCAATTGGTGTCCAAGTGGTAAATCTATTATTCTGGTTGTTTAGGATTAACGGTATAATGTGGCTCGTGATGAAGCATGAAAGTTTATTTTTCCAGTGAATGAGAAGAAAAAAGGGAAGTCCTAGCAGATAAATTTTTAAATGTGGGGTATCAATATCTGTTGTAGTTGTGGATGTGGCACTATAATTGGTCTGAATTATGATGTGACTTAAATCACAAGATCACGGTGCGCTTCTATATAGTTAAAATTATTTATATTTACTAAAAGTAATTTATTTAATATCCCTTTTCAAAACAGGCAAAGTTCACTACATAACCATTAGCAATTATTTCTCACCTCAATGGATGCTAAAAGGAGTAGGCATGTTCCACTAGTGCTTGCTTCATCTTTCGTTTAGAAGTGAAATTGACAGTCATTGTTTTTAGTCCTAAAGCGATAAAGTCCCCTGTTGATTAGCTCATAAAAGTAAATATACTTGGTTGACCTTTATTTTGCAGAGGATCAGAGAGTCTAAAATACAATACTAGAAAACAACAAAAAAGCATTTACAATGGACCATTTTATACAATTATGAAGATGTGATTGTTAGACTCCGGGTGGTGGTGGTGATGGAAGAACATGCGAATTTGATAAGATGGAAAAGTATATGTTTACCAAATCGTTTTTTCAACATTGCTTCTAGGACCATGGAAAAAATATCAATTGAGTCTTGTCAAGGCTGGGTTCTTTGCTATAAAATATATAGGAAAAAGATACTTACTATATTGAGTCAACTCATTTGGTCATTGTTACAATGTACCCAGAGGGTAGCCGCAACACAAATGACAGAATTGAAAAAAAAAAGAGATTAAATTTTCGAAGAAAACTTAGAGTCGCCATCAATTATTTTTGAAAACAGGGAAACAACTAAAAAACCTTTTTTTAAAATAAAAAAAAATGGTCTGCAAACCAAAGAGGACTTGAGAGTCTAATTGTGTGTGGGGAAGGTGTTAGACTTTCCATAACACCCATCTAATAGACGGTTACCCAAAATTAATGTGCAAATTAGTTATGGCCAACAATGTATATTATCCCAAAACAATTAACATGCATATATATAGATAAATAAGAAAACTGATGAATATAAAAATGTCCCAAGTTAGCTTCAGTGGCTCTCCTAACAGAAGTAGGGAGCTTTGTGAGCTAATGAGCGGCATGAGTTGTTATTATGCAATCTAAGACAATACAAAATTAGAAACGAAATGATACTTTTTGGTTTTTTAGGAAAGAAAATGAAACGAGGAATTTATTTGAAATCTGACTTGACTTGCTTACTCTACAAGCTCCTACATATTCTAATTAGGGATCAAAGCTTTTGTACTTCTTTTTTAGAGAAAACAAAATCAAAAATTTTAAACAAAGAAAACATCCTCTTGCTCCAAGCTTGCAACTAAGCATCCTCGGGATGGACCCTTCAATTTCGTCACACTCATAATTACCATAAGTTAGACGTGGAGTCGCTCATGAAAACACCAAACACAAGTTAGAAGAAAAAAAACACGATTAAACAACATCTTCTAAAGCAAACCTCAAGCCTCATGAATACAAGATGGTTCCCAAATAATGACAAATAAACAATAACCATGACTTAAAGAAATCAATAGCCCTATAATCACTCAAAGTTAAACTAAAAAAGAAGCTAGGACAGCCACCCAAATACTCCCAGCAACACCCAATAAATAAATAAATAACAATTGTCACCAAGATGGTTCAATAGATGTAGCACATGCTTCAAAAAAAAATGTCTCCAATTAAGCATCAGGGCAGTAAGCTAATTGACTCATAAAAACTTCTAATTCTAAACCAATATGGTCACAAAAAGTGAAGAAAATAAACTCAAAATAGCATGGCAAATAGACCTAAAAAATAGTGCCGAAACAGCCAAAGAAATGAACCTAGAACAACCCTAAATCAGTGCAGAAACAATCATAAGAAGTCTAGAAATAGGCCTTGAACAAGTGAAAACTGGGGAAAGAATTATTCAAAAAAAATCTGTATTTTTCAACCATAACATCTCACATATTCCCAAAAATAGCATGCCAAATGGAGCTTTAAATCCCAACAGGAATAAATGCAAGATAGCCAAAAAATGGGATAATAAAGACACTCAACAGCCCCTAAAAATTGCCAGGAATGACCTCAAAAACAGCCCTTGAATTATGCACAAAACAGTGAGAGAACTAATAGCCCCAAACAACCCTTGATTAACCATCAAAACAGTGTGCAATTCATATTAAAACAATGTTTAGATGCTCCATTAAGATCACAACAGTGACACAACAATTTAGATCGAACCATGTGCCAGTAGAATCTATGACCAAGCAGTACTATTCATGAATTTAACAATTTAGCAAATGAACCTACAAAACATGAGAGAATCCTATCAACATCACATGAATATGTTCCACTAAGTAAAAACCATGACTGGTTGAACGAACCACCATAAGCAACATTTCATGTAATAATCTTCCTATCAGCCAAATGAAGAACTAGTGGAAGCTCCGAGTAGCAGCAACAGGGATGATAAACACAAGGATTGCAAAGAGCATTCCAAAAATAGAGTGACTGAAATCTTGGAATAAATTTCAAATTTGCGAAATTAAGTTAAGTGAATCTTCAACTGTAGCTTATTTCAAGCATCAACACCATCCCAACAAATGAGATTAACCCATAGATTACGCTTTCTTATTAGCATTTCCAAAACCAACATTTCATTAAAGAAATAAAATTCTGGACACCAATTAACATGAAGATTTTTCAGGAACCAACATTCAGCATTAATCGAACCAAAGAAATTTCATAATTCAATGAACATTACCGCAAACAGATCGGACCAACTAATTTCATGATAATTGTAAACTTAAAAAATTCAAAGTGAATTACATGCTCAGAACAAAAAAAAAAGGAATGTAAAGGGAAAAAACAATAGTCGAATCTCTTTTCCAAACAAACATCAATTCTGCCAACTTCATTTCACATTCAATAGCTGAGAACCAATCCTACACTTGAGAATTAAACAAATAAAAATAGAAACAACCCTTCACGATAAATAGAGATCCACCAGAATTCAACCATCGGATCACAGAGCAAGTTATACCCCAATTATAACAATAACTTCGATAGATTAAAAACAATAAGAGAATATGTAAATCAAAGCTCAATACTCAAAGGAAGAAAATAGATCTGTTCACTCACTTGGATAGATTCCACAAGCTTAGAGGACTAAACGTCTAGAGAAGATTGCTTACACCTCTTTGTTTTTCTTTGTTTTCTAGTTTCTTCCTCCCTCTCGATTCCTTCTTGCTGCCATAACTCCCCTTTCTTTCTCTTCTCTGTCTTCATTCTCTCACTGTTTCTCTCTGTGAAGCTTGAGATAATTGTGAATACGAAAAACAAAGAAAGCAATGCAACAGAAATAGCAATTATGCAGAAACTGAAATGTTCTGCAGAATGTGTATATCAGCAGAAGAAAATGAAGAACATTGATGAACAGAAGAGAATTCTCTTTGTATTAATTTCTGTAAAGTAAAAGATATCTTAACAATGCCTATCTAGTCGAATATATATAGAGGCTAGTGCCTTTCTCTAGAAGATTCAGAAGCAGTTTAGCTCATAACAGAAAGCTAACTGACTTCGAATCACAGCTGTCTTACTGACAGCTAGCTATAACTGAATGTATATGTAAACTTGATGAGTCAGCATACTGGACACGTCATCCATGATCTGAGTTTAGTCTAACATCCCCCCTCAAACACAAGGTGCGGGGAAGCACATTGAGTTTGCTGCGATTGGAGAGAAAAAGTTTGGTGGACAAGGTCTTGGTGAGAATGTCTGCCAACTGATCAGAAGAGGGAACATGACAAAGTTTGAGAGTTTTGTTAAGCACTCGTTCTCGGACAAAATGGCAATCAATCTCTATATGTTTTGTCCTTGCATGTAAGACAGGATTGACAGCTAGAAACGTTGCACTCAGATTATCACAAAGCAACAAAGGAGCAGTAGGCAGAGACACTCTGAGTTCCTGAAGCAAAGACTGCAACCAAAGCACTTCAGAAGTGGCATTGGCTAAAGCCCTGTACTCAGCCTCAGTACTGGAGCGAGCTACCACCTTTTGCTTGCCTGAAGTCCATGAAATAAGACTGGAACCAAGAAAAACAGCATGACCACTGGTGCTGCGTCTGTCATCAGGACAGCCAGCCCAGTCTGAATCAGAATATGCAAGTAAGGGCAGCTGCTGTGACTTGGGGATGGTGAGACCATGTGTCAGTGTGCCTTTGAGATACTTCAAGACACGTTTAGCAGCCTGCAAATGCAAATCTGTGGGAGCACTCATAAATTGACAGAGCTTGTTCACTGAGAAGGCAATGTCAGGCCTGGTGATTGTGCAGTACTGAAGAGCACCTACCAAGCTTCTGTAAACCAGAGGTTGTGGTAGCAGATTCCCATCAGAGAGTGACAGAACCTGACTACTGATCATTGGAGTAGGGGCTGGTTTGGCACTGTCCAACCCTGCTCGATGCAAAAGATCAGTGATGTATTTGGTTTGAGACAAATGCAACTGGTGAGGCAGCCGGACAGTCTCAACACCTAGAAAATAATGCAAAGCTCCCAAGTCTTTTAAAGAGAAAGCAGCATTCAAGGAGGTGACAAGAGACTGAATAACAGTAAGACTAGAACCAGTTAGTATAATGTCATCAACATATACTAAGAGATAAATGACAACATCAGCAGCAAAGAAGACAAAAAGAGAGTTATCAGAAATGGTGCACTTGAAACCCTACTGTAACAATGTATATTTCAGCTTATTGAACCAAGCTCTAGGTGCTTGTTTCAAACCATAAAGGGCTTTACGTAGTCTACAAACATGAGAAGGGTAAGAAGCATCCTCAAATCCCTGTGGCTGTTTCATATACACTTCTTCCTGTAAGTCACCATTGAGAAACGCATTATTGACATCTAGTTGCTGAATAGACCAGTTATGAGAAAGAGCAATGGTGAGAACTGTTCGAATAGTGGCTGGCTTCACAACTGGACTAAAAGTATCAAAGTAATCAATTCCATAGGTTTGAGTAAAACCTTGAGCAACTAAACGAGCTTTATACCTTTCAATGGACCCATCTGGTTTATACTTGAGCTTATAAACCCATCTGCAACCAACTATATTTTTATTAGTGGGACAAGGCACAAGATCCCATGTGCTGTTAGCTTGTAAGGCTGTAAACTCTGCAGTCATGGCATCAAGCCATTTGGAAGACTTGCTAGCTTGAGTATAGGTGGAGGGCTCAGAAAGAACAAGACCATAAGCTGATGTATAGACCTTAGGTTTGAAAATTCCATTCTGACTTCTGGTCACCATTCTGGAAGTAGATGCAGATGGAACCACTGGAGCTGAAGTGAGAGGTAATGTAGATGTGGAGGTAGCGGAAACAGAAGCAGAACTAGCTGTGTCACTGAGGTGAGTTGCAGAAGGAGGAGCAGGAATAGGCACAGGAGATGAGTCAGCATGAGGAACTGAGGCAGACTGAGGTGGTGACGAGACAACAATAGGCACATGACAATCAGAAGAGTTCTGAGAGGGAGTTGGGGAAGAAATGTGAAAAGGAAATACTGACTCCACAAATACTACATGCCTTGAAATGTACAGTCGCTTAGAAGCCATATCCAAACAAAGAAACCCCTTGTGCTTATTACTGTAGCCTAAAAAACAGCAGGCATCAGACCTATCTTGCAACTTATGAGTTCTATAAGGCCTTAAGTAAGGAAAACATAAACATCCAAACACTTTCAGTTGAGTAAAATCTGATGGTTTCTGGTATAGTAACTCATATGGAGACTTATGGTGCAGAACTCCTGTAGGTAGTCTATTTATAAGATATACAGCTGACTGAAATGCAAATGGCCAATATTTAGTGGGAATGCCTACAGTAGTAAGCAGAGACAGGCCAGTTTCCACAACGTGTCTATTCTTCCTTTCAACAATACCATTCTGCTGAGGTGTATAAGGGCAAGAAAACCTGTGCTCCATGCCTAATGTCTGTACTAACTGAGTAAAGCTCACAAACTCACCTCCAAAGTCAGACTGAATAGCTTTAATTTTGCAATCAAACTGACATTCAACCATTGCTTGAAATCTTTTGAACATAACTAATGCATCAGACTTAGAATACAAAAGATAAAGCCAAGAGAAGCGACTAAAATCATCAATCAACAGCAGAAAGTAACACGAACCATTAACAGATTTGCATGAGGGAGAACCCCAAAGATCAGCATGAATTAACTCAAAAGGTTTCAATGATCTAGTTATTGATCTTACAAAAGGCAGTTGGTGACTTTTGGCCAACTGACAAGAGCTGCATATAGGTGTTTTATTGAAAGGAAACCTAGACAATTTGCATTTGGTCATAACCCTATTGATTACATCAAGAGTAGGGTGACCTAATCTGTTATGCCACAACTGTAAGTCTAAAACAGATTTATTAGAAGCTAAGCTAAAAACTTGAAAAGCCTTAGCAGAATCAAATATGTTGCCAGCAGAAAGTCCAGTCATGACTTTGTATAATCCTTGATCAATTCTTCCTTGCAGCAGGACCTCTCGGGTTGTCAGATCCTTCACAAGAAAGCAAGAGGGATAAAACTCTACACAAGCACCATTATCCTGGCATAATTTTCTTACACTAACCAAATTGGCAGTTATTTTTGGAACATGCAACACATTTTTCAGAAATAAAGGTCTTTTAGCTGTTGAAATGGATGTAGTACCTGTATTGAGCACATTCAAACTCTTACCATTTCCAACAGTGACTCCTTCATCCCCAACAAACGGATTGTGCAAAGACAGATTGCCAAGATCTGCTGTAACATGGTGTGTAGCACCAGTGTCCAAATACCATGGTGTATCTTCAACATTGGAGGAGGTAGCCATGAAAGCCTGTGGTTCTTGGTTCTGTGCAGGATTAGTAGCAGCAGTCTTTGGTTGATAGTTGTTATCAAATCGATGCCAACAATCAACTGCTACATGTCCTGGCTTGTGAGAGATTTGACAATGAGATTGAGATTTCTGAGTTGGTCCATTTCCAGTTCTATTCTTTCTGAACTGACCATTTTGGCCTGAGAAATGCCTTGTTGGTGCATTTCCACTTCTAGAGTAAGAACCAGAATGGCCATTGAATCTTTTCTTCCCTGCAACTTGATTAAACGTTGCTGCATTGGCCTGAATTGGAATTTGTTCATCCATAGACCTCTGTCTTTCTAATCTTCCTTCAAAACTAAGGAGATGACTCTGCAAAGTTTCTATAGACACTGTTGCAAAGCTAAGAGGAGTAACAACTGAGTTATACTCAGGTCCTAGACCACTGAGAATAGCCATGATGTGATCATCTTCAGTCATAGATTCTCCTATGGCTCTAAGATTATCACAAATATTACGAATTTTCAACATATATTCCCAGAGTCCAAGATTACCTTTTCTGGTAGTCTGCAATTGCAGTTTGAGTTCCATGATTCTTGCCTTTGAAGTACAAGCAAAGCTATCTGCTAAGGATTTCCAAATCTCAGAAGCTGTGTTATATGCCATGATTTGAGCCATAATTGACTCAGTTAGTGAAGCATAGAGCCAACTCATCACCAAACGATTCTGCCTCTGCCAGAACGTGTAATCTGGATTCAATAGCAAATTTCCTTCATCTGATGATGAATCTCGAACAAATCTTGGAGGACATGGTTGTGATCCATCAAGAATCTCTTCATAACCATTTGCTATGACTATGTTCAACAACTGGTTTCTCCAGATCAAGTAATTTCCACGATCAAGCTTGATTGTCAAAGTCTGGCCAAACGTTGGTAGATTGGAGTTCCCGGATTCACGAAATGACACTCTAGAGCTTGTGCTTTGATCTGCCATTAAGATAGCTCTGATACCATGTGAAGCTTGAGATAATTGTGAATACGAAAAACAAAGAAAGCAATGCAACAGAAATAGCAATTATGCAGAAACTGAAATGTTCTGCATAATGTGTATATCAGCAGAAGAAAATGAAGAACATTGATGAATAGAAGAGAATTCTCTTTGTATTAATTTCTGTAAAGTAAAAGATATCTTAACAATGCCTATCTAGTCGAATATATATAGAGGCTAGTGCCTTTCTCTAGAAGATTCAGAAGCAGTTTAGCTCATAACAGAAAGCTAACTGACTTCGAATCACAGCTGTCTTACTGACAGCTAGCTATAACTGAATGTATATGTAAACTTGATGAGTCAGCATACTGGACACGTCATCCATGATCTGAGTTTAGTCTAACACTCTCTTGCTCTCTTTCTTTCCCTTTCTCTAGCTTGATTCTCTCTATTTCACTCTGCCTTTTTTCTCCTTCTCCTTCTCCTCACAATCACGCTCACTTTTCCTCTTTGCCCCTTTTTTCTGCTCTATACTCGGTCTCCTCCTGCTCTCTGCCTTTCCCTTTCCCTTTCCCTTTCCCTTTCCTTCTTGGTCTTTGTTTTTTTTCCTTTTCCCGAAGCTTCTCCTCCCTTCCACAATCCTCTTCCTCTTTTCACTTTCCAATCCTACCCATCTCTTCACCGCCCAACACCTTTTCTTTTCTTTTAATTGCTTTTTTTTTTTTTTTAAGTTACTTAATAAAGATAAATTACATAAACTTAGACCAATCGGGAGTGAAGGAAATCTATTCTTTGCTCCCAATTGGTCCTCTTAGATATAGTGATGTAAAAATTTAATAACACTATTTCTTTTTTTATTTTTTTATTTATTTATTTCATTTGCAGAATTCTAAATACTAAAAGATGAGCCAAATAAGCTAGATGGAAAAATTGAGCTAAATTAAAAATGGACTAGACTAAGGTAATAAGACTAGGATTTGTTTTATTATAAAAGCCCAAACAATATAAGAAGAAATAAACCAATAATTAAAAACTTAAATGTTTTCAAAAATCATTTTTTTAAGCATAAATATGGCAAGCTCAAAAGATACAAGACTTCAAATTTTTCAAAAATGTAATATCTTAAATTTTTCTTTTTTCTTTTGTTTTATGCCACGAAAAATACCCAGACAAAATATGTTGTCTACATTAACCTATATGCAAAATTTTCAATTTCAGATAGGCCAAACTCTTATGTAGAAGAAACTGACTCATAAGAAGCTATTCTTTGTAGGCAGTAGTTAAACGATTCACATTGTAACCCTAAGGGTTTAGTCGGGGGTGATAAAGATACAATAGCTTCATCTAAACTAGCCAAAGTTTGAACCTAAGGCTAATACACATGGGAATTAAATTCTTTTGAATGTACTAGGCCAATGTTAGGGGTGCGCTCTTAAGATCACTTAAGAAAAAATTTAGTTTCAGTGCATGAAAGTTGGCCTAAGAATACCTTTACCATTAAAACAAAAAAAAAAAATGATCATATTGTATTCATAACGTACCCAAAGGTCATTACGATGTGAATGACTGACTTTTAAAAAAAAGATTAGTTTTTGAAAGAAAATTTGGAGTTGCCACCAATTGTATTAGGAGAATTGAGAACAAATAGAAAACCTTTTTTTAATTAAAAAAAAAGGTCTGCGAATTAGAGAGGGTTCGGGAATCAATTTGTGTATGGGGAAGGTGTTAGGAACCCCACAACACCTGTCTAAAAGACAGTTACCCGAAATTAGTTGTGCGAATCATAAAATGGCCAAAAGACGTATTTTATTCATCCCTAAAATAAACTACACAAATAAAATAAAAAATAAAAATATTGGTAACAAATTTAAACATGAAATGCATGCAACTAACGTGCCCTAAATCCTTCCACCCGTTCCTCACATATGGAGCCCTCCGGAGTGGCGCTTATCCTTACCTAAGAGAGATAGGGTGGGCTACCTGATATGCAGATGTATCACTCTATCCCTCCATGATAGATAAAGGGTCTATGGATACTACGCGACAAATATATTTTTTATATGTAGTGCAAATGTATGATTTTAAATATTATAACTTATTTTTCTTGTACAATGGGAGGGGGTTTAAATTACATCCAAATGAGAAAAAAAAAAGTTGCACCTTCATTCTAGGACTCCAATCAGTCTCACATCTTCTAGCTTGGAACAGGAGATTTGCTTACATACCACATGGTCTCACTAGTGTCCGTAAAGAGGGATAAGAAACTCATGCACTCATGGATGTTGCAATTAGTAAAAAGACAAATAAGAAAGACATTAACTCAAAATAGTGCAGAAATAGCAAAATGAAAAAAAACCGAGCACAATCCCCTAAAACCCGATTGAGACAAATAAATAAAACTAGCTGAAAATAGCCTTATGAACCTAGCCAAACACAAAAAAATCAACTCACAATAGTATTTAAAATCAGCTAAGCAGCAAGGGAAATCAGTCTGAAATAAAGCTAAAATTAAGACTAAGCTAGGAAAATCGCTAGCTACCCAAAGAATACAAAATTCCAGCCACTAATCAAAGTATATTCAAAGGTATCTTAGGCAACTTCCATAAAGCTTTCCTTAGGACACAGATGGAATTAACTGAATTGAAGTAGTTGCTAAAGGATTTAATGAGAATTAACAAATTTGCCAAGCTGAAACTCCAATGGAGTCATTCGGCCAAGGGATTTTTTTTTTTATTTGCATAGAAATTTAATCCAAGCATAAAATTAGTTGGTTCTCAAGTAATTCTTGGAGGTTTTGAAGCAAACCCACCAAAAACTCAAGGGAAACCATCAATCCATGCATGACCAATTGAAAAATTAATTTTTCTAGCAAGAACACCCCAAAACCGAATTGGGAATATGAGGAAACAGCCCAGAATATTCAGGTTAATAGCAAGGATTTAACACCACACTTAATCTATAATATACCCCTAACAATAATCAAACAATCCCTAAGTGATATAATAAGAACTTCAAGGGATTCATGGACATGAAGGGGGCGGTTTCAAGCCAAAGTTATCCAGAAAATTTCCAGCCCCTCAAACAATTCGAAATCATGCAAAAAATAATCAAATAGGAAGGATTCTAACATGCCCAAGCCAAGAAAACAACAAAACAAGCCAAGAATATCATGAGTGAATTTCGACCAGCAAGAGGAATAATCCAAATTCTCCCTATCCAATCATCCAATCATGAATTTTCAAGAAGGGAAATGAATAATAGGTAGGGAACAATTGAAATCAAGCACTTACTTAACAAAAATCCACCCAGAAACACGAATTCAACAAGATCAAAGGGTAAAAAATGAAGAACAATTCCCATTTTTTTTTTAATTTTCGGATTTAATGAAATCTAAATAACAAGAAAACATAAATGATAGATAGCTAACCTCTTGGGGCCAAGAAGCTCTAATACAAAACTCCACCTTCCACTTTTCTTTCTCCTTCCTTGTGAATGGTTTTTCTTCTCCCTTTCCAAAAACGGTTTTCTGCCCCTCCCTCATTCTCTGCTTGTTTCTGCTCTCTTTTCGATGAGTCTCCTTTTGTATTCCTTGGTCTCTCCTTTGCTCAAGAACAATTTCTTCTCCCTCTTGCATTTTTTGGTTCTCTGCTCCCTCTCAAAAAGAGGTTTTCTGCCCATTCCCTATTCTTTTCCCTAACCTTCACACATGTTTCCTCTCTTAGATATTTTCCTTGTTTTTTCTTGATTTCCCAATTTGCCCCAATGTAACTGCTGCTCATCTCATTCTCTTTTTTTTTTTTTTTTTTTTTTATTGCTTTGTTTCTTTTATTTGCTTAGTTATTTATTTAAAAAGATGATAATTCAAATATTAGACCAATGGAGAGAAAAAAAAAAATCTATTCTTTGCTCTTCTATTAGCTCCTTTAGATCTAATGATGTCAATAATTTATTTACAAAAATGTATTTATATTTTTTAATCTATTATTTACAAAAATTAAGAAAAACAAAAGATGGGCCAAATGAACTTAAATAAAAATAGGCTTAGTTAACAATAGATTGGGCTTAAGATTTACTTAATTACAAAAACCCAAACAATAATAAAAAAACACTAATAAGAAATTAAGAATTTATCTATTTTTTTAATATTTTTAAACCATGAAAAGACTTGAACAAAATACGATGTCTACAGTTGTCTCTCTTTACATGTTTTCTTATAGATAAAATAGACTCAACTATTACTTGTCATGTTTTAGTATAAGAAACATGTAAAAATAAAAATACAAGTATTTTGTTCAGAGCACCTTAAAAATTCAAAAGCACCGAAATATTTCACTTGGGAGCCAACGATAATTTAAAAACATCAAGATATTTCACTTGGGAGCCAACAGAAATTTAAAAGCACCGATATCTTTCACTCACTTGGGAGCCAACAGAAATTTAAAAGAAATTTTTCACTCGAGAGCCAACAGGAATTTAAAAGTACTGAGATCTTTCACTCGGGAGCCAATAGAATTTAAAAAGCACTGAGATCTTTCACCTGGAAACCAAAAAGCACCAAGATCTTTCACTCGGGAGCCAACAAAAATTTAAAAGCACCGAGATCTTTCACTCGAGAGTCAACAGAAATTTAAAAGCACTGAGATCTTTCACTTGGGGGCCGACAGGAATTTAAAAGCACCGAGATCTTTCACTCGAGAGCCGATAGAAATTTAAAAACACCGAGATTTTTCACTCGGGAGTTGACAGAAATTTAAAAGCACCGAGATCTTTCACCCAAGAGCCGACTGAATTTTAAAGGCACCGAAATCTTTTACTTGTGAGTCAACAGGAATTTAAAACATTGACAAACCGTTAGACCTTGACCGAATTGTGAAGTAAATGCAAATGAAAATCTCAACTGGACCGTCGAGTGATAAAAAATAAATTGGAAGGAAATTTTAAAAATTATGACAGACCGTCAAACCTTGACCAAACTGTCAAATATGCAAATTAAAACCTTAGCTGGATTGTTGAGTGACAAAATTGAAATTGGAAAGAAATTTTAAAATTTCTTACGGACTGTCAGACCTTGACCGAACTGTCAAGTAAATGCAAAATGAAAACCTTGACCGAACTGTCGAGTGATAAAATTGAGATTGACATGAAATTTTAAAAACTCTGACAGACCATCAGACATTGATCGAACTATCAAGTAAATGCAAAATGGAAACCTCGATTAGACTGTTGAGTTGATTGAAATGGTAATGCATGAGTTTTAATTCGTTTCTATCTTTTTTTTTTTTAGGAAATCAAATCTCCAAGAGCTTGAAGACCAAAATACGTTTAATGAGACTAAAGATGCATCATGACTTGCTTGCTCAAAGAATATTTAACCTAATCAAAATTTACCCAAATTTGAAGTCTTTTGCTTTTTAACCAAATACTAAAGCATACTATTCAAGCTCACTTGATTTGAGATTATAATGTGCTCATAAATCTATGGCTCTTAGTTACCATGAAAACTTTGAAGACATTTCCTTTTAAACTTTTCCACTTGAACTCTGATTGGAATTGTCGCTGTTCAATTAAATTAAATTGAATCCCCTAAACAGAATGCAATATAGGGCATGATCTGGGTTGTCTCTCAGGGATTACAATGGCTAATTAACAATTTCAAGATGTAAATTGGGGATTTGTGACACGGAATATATTGCTAAAATTAAGTTGCTCAATTGAACAGAGATTAATTCAATTACTAAAAATGAAACCTAACTAAACATTCATCAATAACCGGTTTGATTCATCCTAGATTAACATGAGTAATTAAGACCTAATGCACATTATTGCCAATTGAATTTAATTACAATTGATATCTCTAATTATGACTAATTGTTCCTACTGAATTATCACCCAGAATTCGATTTAAACACATGCATCACTAATCTTGTAATCGCATAGACTAAGCAATTTGTGGATTAATCTAAAATCCGAACTTCAATTAGCAAAGCATCTTTAAATTCATGCAACAGAACAAAGATCAATCAATCTAAATTCTGTTTCCTACTTCAACATCCATACAAACCACAGAAATCTCCATGAATCCATTCAGAAATCAAAGCAAGGAAGAAATCCAAAGAAGGAAGAATTGCATTAAGTTTAATCCAATTAAGTGCAGAATCTTAAAATCAAACCGAATTAATTGAGGAGTCTAGCTCGATTACAAGTGTTCTACTCCTCCATGGTCATCAATCCGAGCTCCAATGGAGGAAAAATCAATGGAATGGTATATAAAACGAAGGAAGCAGAGAGAGCTCCAGAAAACAAAAGAGGAAAAGAATTGTAACTGCCCAAATCCGGATCTACTATTCTATACCCTAAATGGCATCAATAACCACCCCTAGCTAATTACTAAAATACCCCTCCATGTAGGCGTTCCTCTTAGCTTCAAAATGAGTTGTTCCTTGCATGATTTGGACTTCTTATGAGGGAATTGGGCCTGAATAAGTGGGCTCAGGTCAAAAGTCTGAGTGCTGGATTTTCTGGGTCAGGGCACCACTAAGACAACTCCAGATGGGAATTAGGTCTTCACAAAAGTTGTAGCTCTATGTCTTAGCTTTACTACAAGACTAAAATCACAATTTTTAGAGACCTGAAGCTCAAGATATGCCATAAATACTAAGACAAGTCTAAATGACAATGCTGAATGAATAAAACCCTAAAACCCAACATGGAACCCAAATCATAAAACAAGACCTAAGTCATGAAATTAAGCATAGAAAATGATGATAAACATTAGGCATGAAGATCAAATAACATATAAAAATACTGTTTATCAAATCTCCCCACATTTATCCTTTGAACGTCCCGGACAAACTAGAATTAAAACTAGGAGGGAAAGAAATTAAAGAAAACAACTAAAGTATCTTTTTCCAACAACAACTTCCAAGAATGAAAAGTTAAGTGGGCAAGAAAAACAATCAAGACTTAAAGAATCAAGACACTCATGAATCTATTTCTTGCACTTTGAATAAAAAAGCATGGTGATTTCAAATGAAGTGAAAAGACTAAGAATGATAGAACCTCACAAGATACACTCTCAATCCCTCAAGTGTTTAAAAGGTAAGTGTTTCATTCAAATTAACTCATGACAATTTGGATTACCATAGGCTTGCTTATTTTCTAATCTCCACTACTTCAAACACATGCATGCACAAATCAGAAGGACTTTATTGAAGGTTGTAATGAGGCCAAGGAAAGGGAAATGATGAAATAAAAAGTATGGATATGGCAGGTTAAAACCAAAGAGAACATGAGAACATTGGGAATAATGAGTCAAAACAAACACTAAGCACAAAAATTCACCCAAAAGCTCTATACAAATTTATTTACACACATTACTTCCCTCTTTGGAAGGCAAACCATTACTACTTTTATTCTCTTTTTCTTTGCATTTTCTTTTCTGATTTTTTTTTATAAAGAAGAATTTTCTTCCTTTCTTTTCTTTTTCTTTGCCTTTTGCTACTCCCTAGGGTTTGTAAAAACATAGTTTTACACTAAAGGCTGGCAATGACCAAAAAACATGGTTTTACACTAGGGTTTGTTAGGTAGACTATTTGGCTAGCTAGATAAAAGTAAGAAAAGATGACCTTCATCACATTCATGCATACATATGACAATGTAATCTCAAAAAGAATCAAAACAAGTTTTAGAGTGTCAAACATCATGAGTGTAATACACACAAAAAAGAAATAGAGAATGACAATGGGCTCAAAAACTCACTAGGTATGCACCATTAAACTCAATCCACCATATCAATATCTATCACCAAACTAGCTAACTAAGAGATGCAAGAAATTTATTCAATCATGCTAGAAACCTCAAAGAAACAATTGCTTCAAGCTCACAACCTCTACAATTCTCAAAGTGCTATGGAAAATACAAAAAAGAAAGCTGGAAAGATGTGCAGAATGAGAATAAAAATAGTAAAACATAATGAAAAACAACTAGGAAAAAGCGGGACAACGAACAAAAATTCAAAATAGAACCAGAATTCTACACAAAAACTGAAATAGAAGCTTGACCAGAATTTGGAACATGCAAAACAGCACTAAAAACAACAAATAGAGAAGGGAACAAGAACAGAAAATAAAAAAGAAAACATAAAGCAAAAATAGAAAACAGACATGAAAGCAAGAATAGAAAACATAAACATAATCAGAAAATGAACTCCCCTGAAGCTCAAGGTGGGTATATAGCATCACTCAGAGCCACCTCTTCAACCAAACTTTCCTTGGGTCCATCATGAAATTGCTTAAGTCTATGGCTATTCACTTTGAAGGTCCTCCTCGTAGTCACTTCTTGAATTTCAACTACACCATAAGAAAAAGTGTTAATGACAACAAAAGGGCCCTCCCATCGGGATCTCAGTTTACCTGGTCACAACTTAAGGCGAGAGTTGTATAGAAGCACTTTCTCCCCCACTTGGAATTTCTTCCGAATGATCAATTTGTCATGAAAGGCCTCGGTCTTTTCTTTGTACAGCTGGGAGTTCTCTTAGGCCTCTAATCGGAGTTCCTCTAAGTCTTGAAGTTGCAATTTCCTCTCGATTCCGGCTAGACCTATGTCCAGGTTGCAAGCCCTAACTGCTCACTAAGCTTTGTGCTCAATCTCCTCTGAGAGGTGGCATGCTTTGCCAAAAACTATCTGGTAGGGGGACATCCCAATTGGTGTCTTGAAAGCGGTCCGATATGCCCACAGAGCATCCTCAAGTCTCAAACTCCAATCCTTCCTATTAGGTTGGACAGTCTTCTCACAGATACACTTGATCTCCATGTTGGACACTTCAGCTTGCCTATTTGTTTAAGAGTGGTAAGGTGTGGAAACCTTATGCACAACTCCATATTTCCGCACCAAAACCTCCATGCTTCAGTGGTTGCAAGAGTGTGAACTTTGATCACTGATGATAGCCCTCAGAATGTCAAATATGCAGAAAATGTATGATCTAACAAAATCCACAACAGCTCTAGAATCATTAGTCCGAGTGGCTTTCACCTCCACCATTTAGACACATAATCAACAGCTAGCAAGATGTAAACAAACCAAAAGAAACAGGAAAAGACCCCATAAAGTCAATACCCCAGACATAAAAAATCGCACAAAATAACAAGGGTTGCTGGGGTATCTCATTCCTATGAGAAATATTCCTTGTTCTCTAACACTACTTACAAGACTTACAAAACATATGTGCATCCCTAAATAGGGTAACCCAATACAATCTAGAGTCTAAGACTTTCCTAGCTGTACGTTGAGGACCAAAATATCCACAACGTGCAAAGGTATGGCAAAAGCTAAGAACAGACTGAAACAGGCACACATCTCCTAATCATCTGGTCATTACAAAACTTCCAGAGATACGGATCATCCCACATATAAAACTTAGACTCACTTATCAGTTTATCAGACTGAGCCCTAGTAAAGCATGCAGGATAGACATGAGCAACCAAGAAATTAACCATATCAACAAATCAAGGAGAAGGGATCTTACCCTGCAGCTGTAAAGATGCTTATCAAGGAAGGAATCATGGATGGGAAACAAGTCAGAGGCTCGCTTTATTCTGCTTAAGTGGTCAGCAACCACATTTTTTGCTACACTTTTATCTTTAATCTCTAGGTTAAACTCTTAGAGAATGAGCATCCATCTGATCAATCTGGGTTTGGCCTTTGGCTTCTTTAGGAGGAACTTGAGAGCTGCATGGTCAGAGAAAATCACCACATGAGAACAAAGCAAGTAAGATCTAAACTTATCTAAAGGAAAAACAATTGCTAAAAACTCTTTCTCGGTTGTGGTGTAATTGGATTGGGTAGAATCAAGTACCCTTAAGGCATAGTAAATGACATGACAAGACTTGCAAACCCTTTGAGCAAGGACTGCTCCCACTGCATAGTTGGATGCATTACGCATCAACTCAAATGGTAGCGGCCAGTCGGGAGGTCGAATGATGGGAGTGGAAGTGAGAGCCGTCTTAAGATGATCAAATGCATCTTTGCAAGATTGGTTGAACAGAAACTCCACATCCTTTTGCAACAAGTTGGACAATGGGACAACCATTTTGCTAAAGTCACTGACGAAGCGCTAGTAGAATCCTGCATGGCCAAGAAAGGAACGAACTTCCCGCACGCATATGGGGTAAGGCAGAGAAGAAATAACATCAATCTTGGCAGGATCTACCTCCATGCCCTTGCTAGAGACTACATGTCCTAAAACTATACCTTGTTCTACCATAAAATGACATTTTTCAAAATTCAGAACAAAAAATTAGTTTCAATGCACCTATGTAAAACTCTAGACAAGCTATCTAGGCAGTCATCAAAGGAAGAGTCATACACAGTGAAATCATTCATGACTACCTCCATACAGTTCTCTATAAAATCAGAAAAGATGCTAATCATGCAACGTTGGAAGGTACTTGGAGCATTGCAAAGACCAAATGGCATCCTCCAGTATGCAAAAGTGCTGAAGGGACATGTGAATGTAGTCTTCTCCTAATCCTCAGGTGCAATATGGATTTGGAAATAGCTAGTGAACCCGTCTAGGAAACAGTAGTGTTACTTCCCTACTAGCCGCTCCAACATTTGATCAATGAAGAGAAGTGGGTAGTGATTTTTACGGGTGACCTGATTGAGTCGTCTATAATCGATACACACCCTCCAGCTATTCTGAACTTGAGTGAGAATGAACTCATCATGTTGGTTCTTCACCACTATTACTCCTGATTTCTTTGGAACAACTTGCACTGGACTCACCCACTTGCTATATGAGATTGGATAGATGATTCCAGCTTGAAGAAGCTTAGTTATTTCCTTCTTGACCATATCCAGAATCAGTAGGTTGAGTCTTCTCTGTGGTTGCCTTATTGACTTAGCATTTTCTTCAAGTAAAATTCTGTGCATGCAAGTAGAAAGACTAATGCTAGGTATATCTGCAAGTGTCCACCCAATTGCCTTCTTGTTCTATCTCAGAATGTGCAACAACCTTGCCTCTTGCTCAGGTTGAAGGTTCTTGGCAATGATAACTGGCAGCTGTTCATCCTTTTCTAAGAACGCATAAGTCACATGCTCATGGAGGGGTTTAAGCTCCAGTTTGGGTGGCTGCTCTATGGAAGGAAGTAATGTCTTGACTGCTGCCTCTATTGCACAAAACTCTGCATGCTCAGCATCAACTATCACTGGAGCCTCATTATCAACTACTATTTCAGTCTCTATGACAGAAGCATCACTCTCTAAAAATGAAATAATCTCTGAACAAACAGAGCAAAGAGCATCACTAGCACAATTGCAGCATATAAAATCATCTAAAAATAGTAACTCAGGAAATTCAAAGGGAAGACTATCATAAACCTCATCAACCAACTCATTAAGGATATCAATGCAGTAAAGAGAATGATCTTCCATGGGGTATTTCATGGCATCCAAAATATTAAATTGCACTATACTGTCATCGAACTCCATGGAAAGTGTTCCTACATACACGTCTATCTTGGTTCTGGCAATCTTGAGGAAAGGCCTCCCAAGAATGATTGAATTCTTGTTATTGGTTGATTTACCCTCCATGTCTAGAACGTAGAAGTCTACTGAGAAAATCAACTCATTAACTCGGACTAGCACATCTTCAATTAGGCCAGCAGGGTATGCATTACTTTTGTTTGCTAGTTGAATCACCACTCTTGTTGGCTGCAAGGGTCTGAGTCCAAGTGATTGGAACATTGACTTTGGCATGACATTGATAGAAGCTCCAAGGTCCAACATAACATCCTAAAACTTGCAGTTTCCAATAACACAGGGTATAGTGAAAGTTCCATGATCTTGGCACTTCTGAGGCATAGGTTGAATGAGGGCAGAAACATTCTAGCCCATACTGACTCGTTCATTGACCCTTAACTTCTTCTTGTGAGTGTACAACTCCTTCAAAAACTTTGCATAATTTAGAATCTGCTTGATTGCCTCTAGCAATGGAATGTTGATCTCATCTCTTCTAAATGTGTCAAGAATCTATCTTTCTTTCTCTGCCTCATCCAATTTTCTGGATTGGATAGCTCTCTTTGGGAAAGGCAGAGGCATAGAATGAGTGTTCTTATGCTGCTATGCCATATTTAGAATGGAACTACTACTAGCGTCAACAACAGGTTTAACCGACACGATCGGTTTACTCTGATTACTGTGGGAAGGTGGAGCTACAGGTGCAGGGTCTAGAATTGCCTTGCCACTCCTGAGAATGATTGCACTTACATTCCCTTTTGGATTAGGAATGGTTTGTGAGGGAAGTTGGCCAGAACCTTAAGCTTGCAATTGACTAATTGAAGAAGCTAATTGACCAATCTGAGTCTCCAAATTCTATATGGTAGCTCCAGTGCTCTGCTGGAATTGGAGGTTATTGGTTGCTAATTGCTTCATAAGCTCTTCTAGGGTAGGTGCGGTTTGACTAGAAGTGGTGGCTTGCACCTTGGCAGGTTGGAATGGTTGTGGTGCTCTATTCTGGAATCCTGGTGGTCTTTGGTATGATTGGTAAGGTTGGGAATTATGTTGCTGTTGTGGTTGCATGTTGTCATACCTCAGGTTTGGATGGTCTCTCTAACTAGGGTTATATATGTTAGAGAAAAGATCATGTCTTGGTTGGTGAGGTTGGTAATAATGGAATTGAGAATACTGAGGCTTGTTAGGGAAAACATTGGTTGTGGCTGTTGTTTGGTTGGGAAAGGCAGAGGCATCCTCTTAAAGGGTAGGACAAGCATCAGTGGGGTGGGAGGTACAAGCACAAATGCCTTAAACTCGGATTAGTTGCCCTGTTTGCATGGCAGGTTGTTGATGTTGCCCCCATTGCTAATTGCCTCACGAATAAGGTTAACTCATTTAGTCCATGCTCCATCTTCTGTTGGTCAGCAAATGATACAACAACCTCATTGACTCCTCTAGTGGTAGGAGGCATCCGAACCCTAAACTGTTAGGAATTTGTAGCCATATTAGCAATTAGACTCCTGGTAGCCTCCGGGGTTTTGTCCACAAATGCTCCTCCACTGGCAGCATCAATCATACTTCTCTCCATAGGCATTAGACCTTCATAAAAATATTGAATTAGAAGCTGGTCACTGATTTGATGGTGAGGGCAACTTGAGCACAACTTCTTGAATCTCTCCCAATATTCATGCAAGGTCTCTCCTAGCAGCTGCCTTATGCCACATATGTCCTTTCTAATAGTTGCAGTCCTAGAGGCAAGAAAAAATTTCTCCAAAAATAGCCTCTTCATATCATTCTAATTCCTCGTTGATCCTTGTGAAAGGTAGTAGAGCCAATCATTGGCTGCATCCGCAAGGGAGAAAGGAAAGACTCTCAATTTGATGTGCTCCTCAGCAATCCCTTGTGGCTTCATTGTTGAACAGACCACATAGAATTCTTTGAGATGTTTATGGGGATCCTCACTTGCAAAGCCATGGAACTTTGGAAGCAAGTGTATTAATTCATATTTGAGTTCAAAAACAGTATCAAGTTCAGGATATTGGATTCCTAAAGGTTGATAAGCAACATCAGGGGTAGCTAATTCCTTAAGAGTCATATTAACATTAGGATTGACAACAGAATTAGCATTAGGATTAACATTAGCATGCATGTTATTGTAAGCCATGTTCAAAATAGGATTAACCACAGGATCACTAACTACTCTTCTCCTAGATTGTCTCTGCAGGCTATCAAATATTTTTATCAATTTCAGAATCAATCTCACATCAATCACTACAGGAAGACCTAGTCATGCACCATGCACAAACAATGACAGAACACTAAAACACACAACTACACACAAAAAGTGACAAAATTATACTAAAATAGAAATACACAAAATGCACTAAACAAAGGCAAAAACTCACTAAATTAAGACTAGTTGAGGTATCTAGATGAAAATGGAACTCAAAAATCAAATAAAAAATCTTAAAAAAATTAGAAAAGTGGTCCAAACGATAGAATTTGGGTAAAAAATGAAAACCTTATGGCAAAGCAATGAGTTTTATTGTTAGGCCCTTTCCCTTCAACTCACCAATTTTTAGGTCAATCAGAGCACAAAAATGCGTACCAAATAGTCTACCCGCAGAAGCACTAATCAGGCCAAAACACCGACAAAAACAAGGAAAAATGGAACCAAAACACAAGAATTCATATAGGAAACTTGAAATTATCAACTAACATTGACAATCCCCGGCAACGACGCCAAAATTTGATTGGAATTGTCACTATCCAATTAAATTAAACCGAATACCCTAAACAAAATGCAATATAGGGTATGATCCGGGTTGTCTCTCAAGGATTACAATGGCTAATTAACAATTTCAAGATGTAAATTTGGGATTTGTGACATGGAATATATTGCTAAAATTAAATTGCTCAATTGAACAGAGATTAATTCAATTACTAAAAACGTAACCTAGCTAAATATCCATCAATAACCGGTTTGATTCATCCTAGATTAACATGAGTAATTAAGTCCTAATGCACAACACTGCCAATTGAATTTAATCACAATTAATATCTCTAATTATGACTAATTTTTCCTATTGAATTATCACCCAGAATTCAATTTAAACACATGCATCACTAATTTTGCAATCACATAGACTAAGCAATCAGTGGATTAATCTAAAAACCGAACTTCAATTAGCAAAGCATCTCTAAATTCATGCAACAGAACAAAGATCAATCAATCTAAATTTTGTTTCCTACTTCAACTTCCATACAAACCACAAAATCTCCATGAATCCATTTAGAAATCAAAGCAAGGAAGAAATCCAAAGAAGACAGAATTGCATTAAGTTTAATTCAATTAAGTGCAGAATCTTAAAATCAAACCGAATTAATTGAGGAGTCTAGCTCGATTACAAGTGTTCTACTCCTCTATGATCATCAACCCGAGCTCCAATGGAGGAAAAATTAATGGAATAGTATATAAAACGAAGGAAGCAGAGAGAGCTCCATAAAACAAAAGAGGAAAAAAATTGTAACGGCCCAAATCCATATATACTACCCTAAATGGCATCAGTAACCACCCCTAGCTAATTACTAAAGTACCCCTCCATGTAGGCCTTCCTCTTAGCTTCAAGATGAGTTGTTCCTTGCATGATTTGGACTTCTGATGAGGGAATTGGGCCTGAATAAGTGGGCTTAGGTCAAAAGTTTGAGTGCTAGTTTTTTTGGGTCAGGTGATGAACACACTTTTTATACAATAGTTATCCCTTATACTTAGTCTTTTAAACCTCTTTTGGGCTGAATTGCATAGACTTAGACCTCATTTCATGACTTTGGATCCATTTGTGCCTAATTGCAATTTCCAGCAATACTGAGCATTTTATGCTGTCTCAGTGTTTTGTGCATATCTTGAGTTCTGGATGTCTAAAAATTCCTAGTCATACCTTGTAGGAAAGCTGAGAGAATTGTCTACAACTTTCTTTCAGGGCTCCAAAGCTAATTCGGACGTCTAGAAGGTCATATGCAGCCTGGAAGTCAGAGAAGACATGCTGTCGCAGGATCCTGACCTACATGTAGTATTTGGGTCATAACTTGAGTTGTGGATGTCATATGGACCTGAAACTGGTACCATTGGAAAGCTAACAGACAGAGATTGAATTGATATGAAGACCAGTTCACCATATTTTATATTGAAAATGGTCTTATTTGCAGTGGAAGTTGGCTGATGGTTCCAGACACCTATTGGCACTTAAATGGGCCTAACTTCCTCATGACAAGTCCAAATGGGCCCAAACCAAAGCCCAATTAAAGCTAAGGCCCATGGGAACAAGTGTGCCCTAAGGGCAATTTGGGTGTGCATGTAATTTTGGAGGTCTATATCAGCACAAGGGGGCAGCCGAAATTCATATCAAGTCATTTAGATATTTTAGACAGCTTTTGCTCTTTCCTTAGTCTTTAAGTTTTCTCTCTAGATATTTTGTAAGAACTTGGCTTCTCTTGTTCATGGAGGGCTAATTCATCAAATCAATCCAGGTTTTGGCTGTTCTGATTATTGGTTTTGAGATTATGTGTTGTTGTTATTCATTCAATGATTAATCTGCTTCTTGCTTCCTCTGGACTATTCTGTTTGGATTGTTAAAATTCGAATTTGGATCTTCATGTGTGATTGCTTAATTGCATGTGATAAAAGAGGATTGTATGGTTGATTAATGTTTCTGAGCTTTTGGATGGATTAATCACCTTGGCTGGATCATGGACTTAGGTAAAACTAGACTTGAATGTTTGCTTAATTCATTTGGTCTTAGTTAAAACCGAATTCTGGTTGCTTAACCAGTGGACATCCATAGAACATTGAGAGGCTTCTTGATATGTTTTAAAGGCCAAGAACATGGTTAATAATTGAATGGATCATTGGAAATCAAGGATAGACTAAAATCCGAATCAGTTAAGGCTTGGATTGGTTGCTTTCTCTAAAACTTTACCACTTACAATTAATATCTATCAAACACTTTGAACAAACAAAACCCCCCTATTTATATGCTTCTTAATATGATTCACTAAATAGAACAATCCTTAGGTTCGACTTAGGGCTGCCCTATGCTGCAAATAGCTTAGGTAACCGACCTTAAACTTAATTAATTTGAGGAGCCTCGGCAGCTCATCAAATTTTGGCGCTGTTGCCGGGGATTGTTCTATCTTTGAATCAATATTATTAGTAGTAAAACTAACTTTTAACTTTCCCCTAATTCACCCTGCTTGTGTTTGAGTTTTTGTTCTTTTTAGGGTTTTGGCCACTTTTTCCATAACTTTTTGGCCAAGTATCCATCTGTTTGAGGCCAGTGGCCATTGTTTTTCTTGATTTGAAGTTTCCTTAGATGTTTTATATTGTCATTGAGTGAATTCTGGCCATTTGGACCATTTCCCCTTTGTTTTTCCTTTGGGTTTGGCTTGATTTAGTGATTTCTGGTTCTACTGTTCAAAACGAAATTTTTTGCTCCGATTGACCTAAAACTTGGTCAGTTGAAGGAAAATGGCCTAACAACCAACAGTCACAGCCAATGTCTGTGAGGTCTTCCTTTTTAAGCCAAATTCGACTGTTTTGACCACTTTTTCATTTTTTAAAGATTTTTTATTTGATTTTTGAGTTCCATTTTCATCCACCTTTCGCCCTGTGGTGGTAGAAAAATTTTAAAAAATGTTTAGATACCTTTTCTAGTCCTATTTTGGTGTCTTTTTACCTTTGTTTTGTGTTTTTGGTGTGTTTCGATTTTAGCTAAATTCTGTCAGTTTTGTGTGTTTTTCTGTGTTTTTGTGCATTATGGTGTGCTTAGGCATTTAGCCACTTGTTTGTATGGTGTATGACTAGGTCTTCTCCTTTTGTATTGCTTGAAGTAGACCCTGAAATAGAGAGAACCTTGCATACACTCAATAGAGCACATAGGGCTGTTAATAATTTAGATCATACCATGGCTGAAGCTAGAACTCCTATTGTTATTCCTGTTGTTGATCCTGTTGATGAAGGTAATAGAGCTGATAATGCTAATAGAGCTGGAAATAATAATAATAACATGCAGCCTAGAGACAGAACTCTTAAGGAATTGGCCACCCCTGATGTTGCTTACCAACCTTTAGGGATCCAATATCCAGAGATTGATACTGCTTTTGAATTGAAATCTGGATTGATACACTTGCTGCCAAAGTTTCATGGTCTTGCAGGTGAAGATCCTCATAAACATTTAAAGGAATTCCATGTGGTTTGTTCCATAATGAGGCCACAAGGAATTTTTGAAGAGCAGATCAAGTTAAGAGCGTTCCCTTTCTCTCTTGCTGATGCAGCTAAAGACTGGCTCTTTTCTTTGTCACAAGGTTCGGTCAGAAATTGGAGTGACATGAAGAAGCTGTTTCTGGCAAAGTTCTTCCCTGCATCCAGAACTGCTGCCATTCGCAAAGACATATGTGGCATAAGGCAACTGCCAGGGGAGACATTGCATGAGTATTGGGAGAGGATTACCAAGCTGTGCTCAAGCTACCTCCATCATCAAATAAGTGATCAGCTGTTGATACAATATTTCTATGAGGGCTTGTCACCTTTGGATAGAAGTAACATTGATTCTGCTAGTGGAGGAGCATCAGTGGATAAAACACCTGCTGCTGCCAGAGATTTAATTTCCAATATGGCAGAGAATTCCCAGTAGTTTGGTGTTCGGATGATTCATTCCACCAGGGGAGTCAATGAAGTTGGTGTATCATTTGCTGACCAACAAAGAATGGAGCACAGACTTGATGAATTGACCTCCTTGGTCAGGCAATTGGCAGTGGGGCGACAAGTATCCACACCTCAACCTGCAAGCGTGTGTGGCATTTGTGCTTGTCCATCACATCCTACAGACGCATGCCCTACACTGCAAGATGGTGATTCTGGATTTCAGGATCCCTCTATAGCTGCAGCAGGTATTTTTCTTGGTCGATCCCCATACCAATCACAGCAGCAGCCTAGATATGATCTGTACTCCAACACTTACAACCCTGGTTGGAGGGATCATCCAAATTTCAGATATGGCAATGCTGCAACACCACAACAGCAGTCCTCCCAACAACAGCCACAACAACAGCAGCAATATAGGCAACCCTGGCAACAACAGAACCAATTTCAGCCAGCTAGGCAGGGCCAGTTTCAACAAAATAGGCCACCATTCCAGCAGCAGCCTATGTAGCCAGCCAACCCGTCAACATCCAAACCTGAGCCTTCATTGGAAGATTTGGTGAAGCAGATGGCCACCAGCAACATCCAGTTCCAGCAGAGGGCAGAGTCCACCATGCAGAATCTGAAAACACAGATTGGGCAATTGGCATCATCAGTTAGCCAGTTGCAGTCCAAGGGTTCTGGCAAACTCCCTTCACAGACAATTCCCAATCCAAATGGGAGTAATGTGAGTGCTATCACATTGAGGTCTGGCAAATCCTTGCAAGAGCCAGCCGAGCCTCAACCTGTCAGTGAGTCCCAACCAGCAGAGGAAGCAGTTCCTGAGCCAATCAACCTTGCACCTGCGAGCAAGCTGCCTGCAGTAGTTCTTCCCTTTCCACAGAGAGCTACTCTGTCCAAGAAGCAAGATGAGGCTGAGAATGATAAGGAGCTTCTGGAGACGTTCAGGAAGGTGGAAGTTAACATTCCTTTGCTGGATGCTATAAAGCAAATTCCTAAATATGCCAAATTTCTCAAGGAATTGTGCACCCAGAGGAGGAGGCTGAAGGGCAATGAGCGGATTAGCATGAGTCAGAATGTCTCAGCCCTTATCCAACCTCTGCCCCAGAAGTGCAAGGATTCAGGAACTTTCACAATCCCCTGTGTTATAGGCAATTCCAAGTTCGAGCATGCCATGCTAGATCTAGGCGCTTCTATCAATGTCATGCCTATGTCTGTTTTCAGTTCCCTCGGGCTTGGACCCTTGAATGCCACAGGAGTTGTGATACAGTTAGCCAACAGGAGCAGTGCTTATCCAGCTGGGTTGATTGAAGATGTGTTGGTCAGAGTTGATGAGCTGATCTTTCCAACAGATTTCTACATTCTGGAGATGGAAGGACAGTCACAATCCAGCAAGGCTCCACTCATTCTGGGCAGACCATTCCTCAAGACTGCGCGGACCAAGATTGATGTGTATGCAGGAACTCTATCCATGGAGTTTGGCGAATCTGTTGTGCAGTTCAACATTTTTGATGCTATGAAGCATCCCATGGATGAGCATGCTGTTTTTCACATTGATGTGATTGATGATTTGGTTGATGATGTTTACCGTCATATGTGTGCTGACTTACCTGATTTGGCTGGTTTTGATGATTTTATTCAGTGCCAATCTTGTACTGATTGTGACGGTGATTCTGGCTGTGCTATTTGTGCTGAGATCTCCACCTTTCTACGTGATGATGGCTCTGGTTCCCCAGAGCTGGCAGTAGCTGCTGTTCAGGAGGAAATTCAGTCTGCAGAGATTGACATTCAGCCACCCAAATTTCTGCCCTCTACAGTGCAGCCACCCAAGCTAGAGCTGAAGCCTCTGCCTAAGCATCTGAAATATGCATATTTGGCATCTGCAGAGCAGCTTCCAGTAATTGTGGCTAACAATTTACTTCCTGAGCAAGAGGAAAGATTGCTGCGCATTCTGCCAGAGCATAAGCAAGCCATTGGCTGGACGTTAGCAGATATTCCTGGCATTAGTCCATCCACATGCATGCATCACATATTACTTGAAGATGACGCTAAACCAGTGCGGCAGCCCCAGAGGCGATTAAACCCTCTCATCCTGGATGTGGTAAAGAAGGAGGTGACCAAGCTTCTGCAAGCTGGCATAATTTATCCTATATCTGACAGCACTTGGGTGAGCCCAGTGCAGGTCGTTCCGAAGAAATCCGAGGTTACAGTGGTGGCCAACCAGAACAACGAGTTGCTACCTACCCGAGTGCAGAATAGCTGGCGGGTCTGCATCGATTACAGGAGGCTCAATCAAGCCACCAGGAAGGATCATTACCCCCTGCCGTTCATCGATCAAATGCTGGAGCGGTTAGCTGGGAAATCACATTACTGCTTCTTGGATGGCTACACTGGGTACTTCCAAATTCATATAGCACCGGAGGATCAAGAGAATACCACTTTTACATGTCCCTTCGGCACATTTGCTTACCGGCGGATGCCTTTCGGCCTTTGCAACGCCCCTGGTACCTTCCAGAGGTGCATGGTAAGTATATTCTCTGATTTTTTAGAGGAGTGCATGGAGGTGTTTATGGATGATTTTACTGTTTATGGTTCTTCTTTTGATGACTATCTGAGTAGCTTAGCTAGAGTGCTACATCGCTGCATTAAGACTAACCTTGTCTTAAATTTTAAAAAGTGTCATTTCATGGTAGAGCAAGGTATAGTTTTAGGCCATGTAGTATCTAGAAAAGGGGTTGAGGTAGATCCTGCTAAAATAGATGTCATTACTGCTTTATCTTACCCCACATGCGTGCGGGAAGTGCGGTCATTCATTGGACATGCAGGTTTCTACCGGCGCTTTATTAGAGACTTCAGTAAGATAGCCATTCCACTGTCTAGCCTTCTGCAGAAAGATGTGGAGTTTCTGTTTGACCAGAAGTGCAAGGAAGCTTTCAACCGCCTGAAGCTAGCTCTCACTAGTACCCCTGTCATTTAGCCACCTGATTGGACACTCCCATTCGAGCTGATGTGCGACGCTTCAAATTATGCCTTGGGAGCTGTCTTGGCGCAGCGAGTGGCCAAAGTTCCTCATGTGGTCTACTATGCTTCAAGAACTCTGGATGCTGCTCAAGCGAACTACACCACCACTGAAAAAGAACTTTTATCTATTGTTTTTGCATTAGATAAGTTCAGGTCTTATTTGATAGATTCTAAGGTTGTGGTGTTTTTAGATCATACAGCTCTGAAGTATCTCTTGAAGAAACCGGATGCCAAGCCACGACTGATTAGGTGGATGCTGCTGCTTCAAGAGTTTGATGTGGAGATCTGAGACAAGAGTGGAGCAGAGAACCTGGTTGCTGACCACCTCAGCCGCATAGAGCGAGATCTTGATCCACTGCCCATTCAGGATTCCTTTCCTGACGAGCAGCTGTTAGGGCTGCATGGTGAGTTTCCATGGTATGCAAATCTTATCAATTATCTAGCTGCCCATGCTTTGCCCTCACACTTCACACGTGCCCAAATAGACAAGTTAAAGAGTGAGGTAAAATATTATGTGTGGGATGATCCCTATCTCTGAAAATTTTGTAGTGATCAAATTATTAGGAGATGTGTGCCTGATGATAAGTTTCAGTCTGTTATTAGCTTTTGCCATACCTTTGCATGTGGTGGACATTTTGGTCCTCAACGTACAGCTAGGAAGGTCTTAGACTCTGGATTGTATTGGGTCACTTTATTTAGGGATGCACATATATTTTGTAAATCTTGTGAACAATGTCAGAGAATCGGGAACATTTCCCATCGGCATGAGATGCCCCAGCAGCCCTTGCTATTCTGTGAGATTTTTGATGTCTAAGGTATTAACTTTATGGGGCCTTTTCCTGTTTCTTTCGATTTTGTTTACATCTTACTTGCTGTGGATTATGTGTCTAAGTGGGTGGAGACGAAAGCCACCCGTACTGATGATTCTAAAGTTGTTGTGGATTTTGTTAGATCAAACATTTTCTACAGATTTGGCATTCCTAGGGCCATCATCAGTGATCAGGGTTCACATTTCTGCAACCGGACCATGGCGGCTTTAATGAAGAAATATGGCGTCATGCATAAGGTTTCCACCCCTTACCACCCTTAGACCAATGGGCAAGCTGAAGTCTCCAACAGGGAAATCAAGCGTATCTTGGAGAAGACTGTCCAACCTAATCGGAAGGACTGGAGTTTACGACTCGAGGATGCTCTTTGGGCATACCGGACTGCTTTCAAGACACCTATTGGGATGTCTCATTACCGGATAGTTTTTGGCAAAGCCTACTACCTTCCAGTGGAGCTTGAGCACAAGGCCTATTGGGCGGTCAAGCAATGCAACCTTGATTTGAGCCAAGCCGGGTCCTAGAGAAAGCTTCACCTCCAAGAGCTTGAGGAGCTTCGTTTGGATGCTTATGAGAGCTCCCGCCTTTACAAGGAAAAGACCAAGCAGTTTCATGATAACATGGTGCTGAGGAAGGAGTTCTCTACTGGCCAGAAAGTTCTCTTGTATAACTCTCGCTTAAAGCTCATGCCTGGCAAGCTCCGTTCTCGGTGGCTTGGTCCGTTTATTGTCACCAAGGTTTTTCCTTATGGTGCAGTGGAGATAGCGAGTGAGTCCACCAGCAAGGCTTTCAAGGTGAACGGGCATCGCCTCAAGCCATTTTATGAGGGCGCTCAGGAGGACATAGTGGAGGAGGTCCACTTGCACGATGCCATCTACCTCCCCTGATAAGGATGTTTCTTCTCTCTCTTTTACTTTACTTGTCCTTATGTGACTGCTTGCTATTAATTGTCATCTGTTGATACTTTTTGAAGTTTTTACATTGAGGACAATGTAAAAATTAAGTGTGGGGGAGGGATTTCTGTATAGTTTAGCTGCTTTATTGTTTTCTGTTTAGTTGATTAGGTGTTTTCTGTTTAGTTCATTAGTTTAGTTAATTAGGTTAGTTGATTAGTTTAGTTGATTACTTTACTATTTCTGTAAATTTGTTGTTTTCTGTTTTAATTTTTTTCTGTTTGTTGTTCTCGCTGTTTTTTTTCTGTTTTTGTTGTCATTTTTCTGTTTTAATTACCCTCCAATGATGTTATAGAATTTGTAAAGTTGTAAGTTTAAAGTAATTACATTTCAAGGTTCATAGCATGATTGAATAACTTGTTTTCCATCCTTAATTTTACATGCTTGGTTTTAGATGTTGGATTGATGATTAAGTTTGATAGATACATGCCTTGTGAGTTTTGAGCCTTTTGATGAATGGATTTGGCATTTGTGCCATTCTTTTTCCTTCTTGTGTGATTTCACTCATGGAATTTGTTAACTCTAGAACTTGCTTGATTCTTTTTGAGGCTACATTTTCATTTGCATACATGAACATGATTGAGGCATTCTTTCTTGATTTAGCCACTTTGCCAAATAGCCAACCTTGTATTATTTCCCTTTGATTACCTCCATTGAGCCTATTTGCCTATCTTTGATCTTAGCTCATTATATGCCTATGTCCAAAATACCATGTTGTTACCTTACCTTAGGGAATGGGAGAACATTGGTTCATTGTCTTGGAGGAGCTCTTATGCTTGTGGGTAATTAATAGTACAAGTGTGGAGGTTGTAAATTCTATTGTGCAAAGTATTATGTGAAAGAAAGAAAGAAAGAGAAAAAAGAAAAAGAGAGCCAATTGGTTCAATAAAAAAAAAAATCAGAATTGTGAAAAAGGAAAAGAAAAGGAAAATGAATATGTGCAAAGGAAGGAGAATATGCTTTACACACTTGGAATTTAATGCTTGTCATTTGAGTTCCTCTCCAATGTTCTTTTATTCTCTTTGAGTTTTTACCTTGTGATATCCATTTTGATTCATTCCTTTACCTTTACCTTGGCCTTATTACAACCTTAAATAAAGTCCTCTTGATTTGTGTGTGCATTTGTTTGAGTAGTGGAGAAGTAGAAGATAAGCAAGCTTATGGTAGTGCATCTCTTCATGAGTTTGATTGAGTGAAGTACCTAATTTCTAAACACTTGAGGGATTGAGAGTATATCTTGTGAGGATCTATCATTCTTGACTTATGCTTTCCAATTGAAGTTACCTTGTTTGTTGATTTTGGATGAGAAGAAATTTTATTTCATGAATGCTGTGAGTTCCTTGAATCTTTAATTGCTCATTTTACTTGTGGTATGAACTTCTGCATATCTTAAATATCATTGGGAGGTGATCCTTTAGTTTTTAAATTTGTTTTTGTTTCCTTGTTCTTGTTTTTCTTAGTTTTGGAATTTTAGTTTGCCCGAGACGTGCAAAAGCTAAGTGTGGGGGAATTTGATGAACACACTTTTTATACAATAGTTATCCCTCATACTTAGTCTTTTAAACCTCTTTTGGGCTGAATTGCATAGACTTAAACCTCATTTCATGACTTTGGATCCATTTGTGCCTAATTGCAATTTCCAGCAATACTGAGCATTTTATGCTGTCTCTGTGTTTCGTACATATCTTGAGTTCTGGATGTCTAAAAATTCCGAGTCATACCTTGTAGGAAAGCTGAGAGAATTGTCTACAACTTTCTTTCAGGGCTCCAAAGCTAATTCGGACGTCTAGAAGGTCGTATGCAGCCTGGAAGCCAGAGAAGACATGCTGTCACAAGATCCTGACCTACATACAGTATTTGGGTCATAACTTGAGTTGTGGATGTCATATGGACCTGAAACTGGTACCATTGGAAAGCTAACAGACAGAGCTTCAATTGATATGAATACCGGTTCACCATATTTTATATTGAAGATGGTCTTATTTGCAGTGGAAGTTGGCTGATGGTTCCAGACACCTATTGGCACTTAAATGGGCCTAACTTCCTCATGACAAGTCCAAATGGGCCCAAACGAAAGCCCAATTAAAGCTAAGGCCCATGGAAACAAGTGTGCACTAAGGACAATTTGGGTGTGCATATAATTTTGGAGGTCTATATCAGCACAAGGGGGCAGCCGAAATTGATATGAAGTGAATTAGATATTTTAGACAGCTTTTGCTCTTTCCTTAGCCTTTAAGTTTTTTCTCTAGATATTTTGTAAGAACTTGGCTTCTCTTGTTCATGGAGGGCTAATTCATCAAATCAATCCAAGTTTTGGATGTTCTGATTATTGGTTTTGAGATTATGTGTTGTTGTTATTCATTCAATGATTAATATGCTTCTTGCTTCCTCTGGACTATTCTGTTTGGATTGTTAAAATTCAAATTTGGAATCTTCATGTGTGATTGCTTAATTACATGTGATAAAAGAGGATTGTATGGTTGATTAATGTTTCTGAGCTTTTGGATGGATTAATCACCTTGGCTGGATCATGGACTTAGGTAAAACTAGACTTGAATGTTTGCTTAATTCATTTGGTCTTAGTTAAAACCGAATTCTGGTTGCTTAACCAGTGGAATCCATAGAACATTGAGAGGCTTCTTGATATGTTTTAAAGGCCAAGAACATGGTTAATAATTGAATGAATCATTGGAAATCAAGGATAGACTAAAATCAGAATCAGTTAAGGCTTGGATTGGTTGCTTTCTCTAAAACTTTACCACTTACAATTAATTTCTATCAAACACTTCGAACAAACAAAACCCCCCTATTTATATGCTTCTTAATATGATTCACCAAATAAAACAATCCTTAGGTTCGACTTAGGGCTGCCCTATGCTGCAAATAGCTTAGGTAACCGACCTTAAACTTAATTAATTTGAGGAGCCTCGGCAGCTCATCATCAGGGCACCACTAAGATAGCTCCAGATGGAATTAGGTCTTCACAAAAGTTGTAGCTCTGTGTCTTAGCTTTCCTACAAGACAAAAATCACAATTTTTAGAGACCTGAAGCTCAAGATATGCCACAAATACTAAGATAAGATCTAAATGACAATGCTGAATGAATAAAACCCTAAAGCCCAATATGAAACCCAAATCATAAAACAAAGCCTAAGTCATGAAATTAAGCATAGGAAATGATAATAAACATTAGTCATGAAGATCAAATAACATATAAAAATACCATTTATCAAACTCATCCGAACACTCATCATGAAGATCTTGTAATTACTTCAAAGCAAATTCACAAAACTTAATGCTTATTATTCCAATCTAGTAACATCCACTCTTATTTTATTTAACAAAAATTAATGAAATGAGTCATGCATTCAAGAAATGACAAAGTGGTGAAGAAATGGTTGAGATAAGACATGATCTATGCTCATTGAGTTAAGCAAATGAACTTGTTAAGGACAAAGTTGTAAAAGAAATAAATTTTGGTCAACCCAAAAATTGCCCCAGTGTCAGGCACTGGGGGAATCATGGAGGCAAAAGTTAGGACATAGAACCCTTGTTACAATGGTTATGAGAGCTTCCAAATTTGAGGAATGAAAATTTGCTCCAGTGTAAGGATCCAAAGATATTCCCTTTAAGGGTCATGTAATTGATACAAATGAGATTTTTCTTGAGTAAGACTTTGCCCCAGTTTATTTCTTTTGAAAACTAAAAATTTTTTATGAAAAATTTTGCCCCAGTTTATGGTTCTAGCAAACCAATCCTCAAGGAAGTTTTCAAAAGCTTGTAATGTGGTCTTAGGATGAAAGACTTTTATTTTGAAATGAAAGAATAAATGCTTAAAACTTGATTTTGTCCCTTACCTTATTTTTTCAGTTTTCTTCAATGCCCAAACTCCAATAGGTTTTTGTGCCAACATTCACTTACCAAGGGGATGCTCAAGGGTTGTAATGGGGTTATAGGGATGTAAGATATGACTAATGAAAGAAATGATATAAAGGCCCAAACACTTGATATTGTGACAACAATGAAAATCTTGTTTTTCATAACCTAATGTCTTCTAGCTTTTTATTTTCTTGTCACTTGGATTGTCTTTCCTATTCCTCAATCATTTGAAATGAATACTTTTGTTTATTCTCTTTATTTCTCTTTATTTATTTATTTATTTGTCTCTTTCTTTTTTTTTGGAAAATAATTTTCTTCCATTTTTGAAGGTTTTTTCTTTTTTTCTTTTTCGGAGAGTTTTCCTCTCTTTTTGTATTTCCTTTGCATTTTTTACTTTCTTTTTGACAAGTCCATTGACATTTTGAAGACATCTTTTGCAAGTTTATTCTCATTGTAGCCCGGGTATGATTCTCATCAGGTATGAAGAAAAATTTAAAGCTCAAAGTGGTTTAACAAGGGATATGATGTGTTTGGGTAAAAGAAAGAAAATCATTCTTCTTGGCATTTGAATGTTGTCATGAAAGCTTATTAGAGTTTCACATTTCCCAAAGGAGTTCATGAATCAGGAAATTAAGAAATGACTAACTTCTTCAAGCTCAAAGGGGTAACTAAGGATAATCTGCAATGTTTAGGAGAACAAAGAATGTCTTTGATAATTAGAAAAGTTTGCTAAAAAACAAATTTTCTAATGAGGTATTCTTTCTCCAACATTCTTAAATTTATTCATCTTTGTGTCAATTGCAACTTCTCAAAAGAAAAATTTATGAATTTTTTTTAATTTTTTAAAAGGATTATGATTCCAAAAGAATAAATCCAAAGAAAATAATAAATATAATAAAAGGAAATGCATGATCATTTCATTACTTGAAACCAAATAACATAAGATCCTAACATTGAATAAACTTTATTAGCCTTAGACTTGGGCTAAAAAAATTAAATTGACAAGATAAACACTGAACAACAAAAGAAATGGCTTAAAGCAACACAAAAGCAAGCTCGACCAACATCCTTCTTGAATCACCCTTTAATCTCCAACAGGATCTTCTCAACCTTGAGCCTTATGATTAGGCAGTGTGCATAGCTACATTGAGTGCAGTCGTAATTTTCTCTATCCGAATTACCCCATGCTTAATCAATTGAAGAACTATATTCTTGATAGCATCACAAACTTCAATAGGATGTCCAATTGCTCCCATATGATAGCCACATTTGAGATTTGGATTGTACCAAAAAGGGAAATGTGGCTTTAGAGGTTCCACAGGATGAGGTGCAATCACATGGGCATCACATAGTTGCTTGAACAATTCAACTTTAGTTATAGGAATGTTAGGAAAAAGGTTCTTGATTCCTTGGAGGCCTGGATTGACCATGATCGAGTCTTACAAAAGGTGCTCAAGGAGCAAGATAGCATTGAGGTGGGATTTGTGGGAAGGATGGTGGGATTGCATTGACTTGGTATGGAGGAGAGAAAATGACAATTGGAGAATGGTATGGGCCTCGAGATTGAAGGTACGATGGTGTTCCTGGTGAATGTACCCAATTTAGCTTACCCTCTTTCTTCCTAAATGGTTCTCCATTCTTCCAACTGTTATTATGATTTTCTCTACTTAAGAATGACAATTTTCCTGCTCGGCTCATCTCTTCAACTCTCTCTCCGGCCTTGATCAATTCAGAGAAGTCCCTATAAATAGCTGCTACCATCAACTCAGCATAAGGGGAATGCAAAATATTCATGAAATAATTAATCATTTCAGAATCCAAAAATGGAGGTTGAACTTGGGCTGCTAAATTCCTCCACTTTTGAGTGTAGTCTTTAAAGCTTTCACTCTCTTCTTTACGTATAGACCCCAATTGAATTCTAATAGGAGCTATATTATCATTAAAACTATAATGCTTAAGGAAAGCATCGGCTGGGTCTCTCCATGTATGAATCTTGAAGTGATCCAGACGCCAATGCCAATATGAAGCAGGACCAGTAAAACTTTATGGGAAGAAGTGTATAAAGAACTTCTCATCTCTTGACCAAATGGACATCTTAGTGCAATAAAATTTCAAGTGAAGCTAAGGATTGGATGTTCCATCATAGCAGCCAAACTCAGGCATTTCAAAATCTTTTGGGAGAACAATTTCAGGTGTCAAGGAAAGTTCATCAATGTCCACTAACCCATATGCCCCTGATCCTTGCAACATCTTAATCTGTTCTTCCAACAATGCTTGCTTTTTCTCCATTGATTCGACCCTCAGTCTCTCATTCTCTAACTCTTCCTTATCTTTCCCTAAAGGAACTACCCCTAAAGCTTATTGTGCAGCGTAGTGAGTAATTGGATGGGTGTACATGTAGACGCACTCTTATTTTCATTTGGATTGAATGGAGATTCTATAGGTAGAGAAAATGGGCTTGAGAATGGTAGTGAGATAGCACGCATGACATCAGCTAGTTGGATGGCTGGAGGAATTGCTGAATTCAAATCATATCCTTGTACTAGATTTGTATAAGGCATCATCTGTGGAGGCATTCTCCATGTTAGAGCGGAAGTTATAGAAGTTGCCTCATTTGATGAATATGTCAACAAAGGCGCTAGGTTGAAAATTGGAGGGGTATTGACACTACTCGATCCCTCAGCCACAACCTTCAACTTTAAGCACTTAGTGAAAAGCTTCATCATCTCGTTCATACGAGATTTTAATTAATCGAACTCACCATCAAGATTGTGACATTGTTCTTGATTTTCCTCCATGACAATGATGGTTCTTGATCTGAGCCCAATTGACCTTTTTACAGAGTGCTTTTGATTGGCCTTATTTTTCTTTGAGCGAGCAATGTTTGACATTTTTCAATGAAAACTGCATGGGATGAATGAAAAAAAAAAAATAATGAGGTTTATGGAATGGGTAAAAGAAAAATGCATGACCTTTTTTTATTTATTTAAATGAGCACAAAAAAGCTTTAGTACTTTGACAAGAAAAAATGTACAAAAACATGACTTTGGCCTTATTGATAAATGAAGAGAGCTATTGGCCCTTTTATTTAAAAAAAAAATGATGCTCATGAGTTGAAATAATGCGCAAATGCATATGACTTGCTTTGACATGGCAAATTAAAACAAGAACAAGGCTTCCACATTCTCTTTTTTATTTGAAAAATAGAATGGTAAAAATGTAAATGAGAAAAAAAATGGACACTTTTAAAAAAGAAATGTGACATGGGACCTTTTATTTTAATGCAGGAAATCAGACGAGAAAGATAACAAAAAGAATTTTTCTCCAATGTCCAATGATTAGGTCAAAATTATAGGGTCAAAGATTTCTAACCTAGTAGCCAGACTCTAGCCTTACACAAGTAAGATTCTATACTCAGACTAACTATGTAGGGTTACAAGGTATGTCTATCATTCTAGACAATTCAAGGTTCACCTCCATTAACATAATGAAGAACCTTGTCTTACTTGCATGAACAGACAAGGAGATGAACTCCCATGTTTATCCATGCCAGTAGGACTGGACATGATATAAGTGGAAGCTTTCGTGTAAGCTGCCAAAGAATATGTCTTTGGTGACAACACTAAGCTCCCTCCTAATCTTAGGCGAACCTGGGGCCCAGGTGTAGAGCTAGAAAGTGTGTGAGGTAGCAGTGTTAATGAACTATGTGTGCAGGGGAAGCATACAAACCTCAACATAAAGTTACCGGCTGCAAGGAAAAAAGCACAGAATATACATATACAATAAACAATATACAGATGCAAGCACAACATAAACAATAAAGCAAAATTAGGGATGAAGAAAATACATTAGGTCATCTCATACTTGCACAACAAATTTCTTAGGCTTGACTCTCTAAATGTCCACAGTGGAGTCACCAAACTGTCATAACGTACGAAGGTCGCTACGACATGAATGACAGACTTTTGAAAAAAAGATTAGTTTTCGAAAGAAAACTTGGAGTCGCCACCAATTGTATTAGGAGAATGGGGAACAATTGGAAATTTTTTTTTAAAATAAAAAAAATGGTCTGCGAATCAGAAAGGATTTGGGAGTCAATTTGTGTATGGGAAAGGTGTTAGGCATCCCATAACACCCGTCTAAAAGATGGTTACCTGAAATCAGTTGTGCGAATCATAAAATGACCAAAAGACGTATTTTATTCATCCCTAAAATAAACTACACAAATGAAATAAAAAATAAAAATATTGGTAACAAATTTAAACGTGAAATGCATGCAACTAACGTGTCCTAAATCCTTCCACCCGTTCCTCGCATATGGCGCCCTCCGGGGTGACGCTTATCCTTACCTAGGAGTGATAGGGTGGGCCACCTGATATGCAGATGGATCGTTGTATCCCTCTATGATAGATAAAGGGCCTATGGATACTATGCGACAGATATATTGACTTCGATCAGTCTCACATCTTCTAGCTTGGAATAGGGGATCCGCTTACATACCACATGGTCTCACCAGTGTCCATAAAGAGGAAAAAAACTCATGCACTCATAGATGTTGCACTTAGTAAAAAGATAAATAAGAGAGACATTAACTCAAAATAGTCTAGAAATAGCAAAATGAAACAAAACCCAGCATAATACCCTAAAACCCAATTGAGACAAATAAATGAAATTAGCTGAAATAGCCCTATGAACCTAGCCAAACACTAAAAAAAATCAACTCACAATAGTATTTAAATTCAACTAAGCAACAAGGGAAATCAGTCCGAAACAAAGCTAAAATTAAGACTAAGCTAGGAAAATTGCTAGTTACCCAAAGAATACAAAATTCCAGTCACTAATCAAAGTATATTCCAAGGTATCTTAGGCAACTTCCATGAAGCTTCCCTTAGGACACATATGGAATTAATTGAATTGAACTAGTTGCTAAAGGATTCAATGGGAATTAACAAATTTGCCAAGTTGAAACTCCAATGGAGTCATTTGGCCAAGGGATTTTTTTTTATTTGCATAGAAATTTAATCCAAGCATAAAATTGGTTGGTTCTCAAGTAATCCTTGGAGGTTTTGAAGCAAACCCACCAAAAATTCAAGAGAAACTATCGATCCATACTTGACCAATTGGCAAATTAATTTTTCTAGCAAGAACACCCCAAAACTGAATTGGGAATATGATGAAACAGCCCAGAATATTCAGGTTTACAGCCAGGATTTAACACTACACTTAATCTATAACATAACCCTAACAATAATCAAACAATCCCTAAGTGAATCAATAAGAAATTCAAGAGATTCATGGACATGAAGGGGGCGGTTTCAAGCCAAAGTTATCCAAAAAATTTCTAGCCCCTCAAACAATTCAAAATCATGCAAGAAATAATCAAATAGGAAGGATTCTAACATGCCCAAGCCAAGAAAACAACAAAACAAGCCAAGAACATCATGAGTGAATTTCGGCCAGCAAGAGGAATAATCCAAATTCTCCCTATCCAATCATCCATGTGGACATCTATTTTTGTCCAATAAAAAAAAAAAGATAATCTAACATGCTAGTGATAGAGACGTGAGGTAACAAAAGAGAGAGGGATAAGTGATTTAGAAAAATAAAAATAGAGAAAGAGACTTAGTAGGATTCATGTGCATGGGTTTCATTTTTCTTATTTTAATAAAAGGAAGTAAGAGTCATGAGTAAGTTAAAAACAAAAGAGAGAGATAGAGATTGTGTGCAATTGAAACACCAAAAAAGGGATAGAGGGATAAGTGTTTTAAAGAGAAAAAGAGATGGGGGTTGACACAAATAGTGAGAGAGATGTGAAGGACTTAGGTGCAAGGTGAGTAGTATAAAAGTAAGAGGCAAGGGCTGAAACAGATACCAACAGCAACACACAGAAATAGAAATAGAGAGAACATAACTGAAACAAGGAAGACAAGAGGGCAAAGAGAAAGAGAACCAAGGTGAGATATCTTCATTTTCGCAGCTTTTAGACAGCTCTGGCAGCAGTTGGTTTTATTTTTCTAGACAAAGCTTCAGAGCTCCAAATTAAGTGATGTTGGTCTCATTAGAACCGTAAGATGTGTGGTTTTAATATATATTAGTTTCAGATTTTTTTCATGTCTCCTATGCTCCCAGTTTTAATTTAAAGTTGACTATTTTTCTGTCCTGTCAAGCCTGTTGGTTTTCTCCGACAGTGTGTAATCTTTTATTTATTTCTGGAGTTATACAGCTCCAAATTAAGTGATGTTAGTCTTATTAGAACCATAATATGTGTGGTTTCAATATATATAATTTTCAGATTTTTTTATGTCTCGCCTGCTCCCAGTTTTGATTTAAAGTTGGCTGTTTTTCTGTCCTGTCAAGCCTATTAGTTTTCTCCGACAGTATGCAATATTTTATTTCTTTCTGGAGTTATACGGCTCCAAATTAATTTATGTTGGTCTCATTAGAACTGTAAGATGTGTGGTTTCAATATATATAATTTTCAGATTTTTTTCATGTTTCCCCTGCTCCCAGTTTTGATTTAAAGTTGGTTGTTTCTCTGTCCTGTCAGGCCTGTTGGTTTACTCTGACAGTGTGCAATCTTTTATCTCTTTCTAGAGTTATAAAGCTCCAAATTAAGTGATATTAGTCTCATTAGAATCATAAGATGTGTGAATTAAACATAAATAATTTTCAGATTTTTTTTAGATCTACTTTGTTCTCAGTTTACATTTAAAGTTTGTTGTTTTCTGTATTGTTAGGCTAGTTGATTTTCTCTGACAGCATATAGTCTTTTAAATCTTTTTGGAGCTATAGAGCTCCGATTTAGGTGTTTCTTGTCTTTTTAAAACCATAAGATGTATATCTTCAATTTGGAAAATATTCATAATTTTGTATTTTTTTTGTCAATTGTCTGAGGTTCTATTTAGTCCGTTGTTCTTGATGTGCTGAGCTATTTTTTGTATGGACTGGACCAGGCCCACAAAATGAACTGGTTTATGTCCTCTGATTTATTGAGCTGGTTCCTATTCTAGACTAAACCAGACCCATGAAATAGGCTTACACATCATGCATTTTATATTTATTTAGTTAATTCTGTGCGAATAGCATCCATAGGTCCCTTACTTGTCAAGGGAGGGATATGAGCGACTTACCCCCATAGGGGTGGCTTTCCTATCTGTCCGAGGTAAGGATAAGCGCCGCTTTGGGAACCAAGAAGCGTGATAACAAAGTGGAAGAATTAGGACGCGATTAAATTCATGCATAGTATAGTTTTAACTTGAAATTTTGAATCTATTTTAATTTTAGTTTTAAAAAAATAAAAATAAAAAACTAAAAATTCATTTTGAATCATTGTGAACTACGCAGACTTTGATCCCTAATTAGGGTACATAGGCATTCGAGGGTGACGAATCAAGTCCCATTGTGAATAATCACCTATTTTTCTTTTAGGGATAAAATAAATACAATTAGGCCATGATTTAATTTGCACAATTAATTTTAGGTAACTGTCTTTTAGACGGGTGTTATAGGGTACCTAACACCTTCCCTATACACAATTGGACTCCTAAACCCTCTCTGGTTCGCAGACATATTTTTTTGAAAATTAAAGGGGTTTCTAATTGTTCACCGATTTCTAATACAATTGGTAGCGACTCCAGAGTTTTCATTTCGAAAACTAAATTTCTTTTTATTTTAGTCATTCGCGTTATAACGATCTCCGGGTACGTTATGACAATCCAATCATGAAATTTCAAGAGGGGAAATGAAGAATAGGTAGGGAACAATTAAAATCAAGCACTTACTTAACAAAAATCCACCCAGAAACACGAATTCAACAAGATTAGAGGGTCAAAAATGAAGAACAATTCCCATAATTTTTTTTTTAATTTTCGGATTTAATGAAATTTAAATAACAAGAAAGCATAAATGATAGATAGCTAACCTCTTGGAGCCAAGAAGCTCTGATACCAAACTCCACCTTCCACTTTTCTTTCTCCTTCCTTGTGAATGGTTTCTCTTCTCCCTTTCCAAAAATGATTTTCTGCCCCTCCCTCCTTCTCTGCTTGTTTCTGCTATCTTTTCAGTGGGTCTCATTTTGTATTCCTTGGTCTCGCCTTTGCTCAAGAACAATTTCTGCTCCCTCTTGCATTTTTTGGTTCTCTGCTCTCTTTCAAAAAGAGGTTTTCTGCACACTCCCTATTCTTTTCCCTAACCTTCATGCATGCTTTCTCTCTTCTTAGATATTTTTCTTCTTTTTTGTTGATTTCCCAATTTGCCCTAATGTAACTGCCGCCCATCTCATTCTCTTTTTTTTAATTGTTTTGTTCTTTTTTATTTGCTTAGTTATTTATTTAAAAAGATGATAATTCAAATATTGGACCAATGTGGAGAGAAGGAAATCTATTCCTTGCTCTCCTATTGGCTCCTTGAGATCTAATGATGCCAATAATTTATTTACAAAAATGTATTTATATTTTTTTTATCTATTATTTTCAAAAATTAAGAAAAATAAAATATGGGCCAAATGAGCTTAAATAGAAATGGGCTTAGTTAACAATGGATTGGACTTAGGGTTTACTTAATTACAAAAACTCAAACAATAATTAAAAAAATCACTAATTAGAAATTAAGAATTTATATATATTTTTTATATTTTTAAACCATGAAAAGACCAGGACAAAATACGGTGTCTACAATTGTAAGTGAAGAAAGTGGAGAGGAAGAAAAGGGAAACAGAACTTCACCGTAATGTGGCCAACAAATAGGGATGAGGGCATTTTGGGGTTTTCACATTTTTGTATAATACATTGTATTGTTACCTCTCCATAATAGAGTGTTCATTTCTTCTTCTTTTTTTGAGGCGTAGATCCTCCATTTCTTACCTACTAATAATTTGTTTTATTTCAATTACCTATAATTAATTACCTCTAATGAATTCAAGTATAATCAAATAATACTAAGTTCACTTTTGATTCGTTCTAAACCTACTAAAATAATCAACCTTGTTAGTGTATGGTTGTGTGGGATATTACAAAATTTTATGGAATTTGAAATGAATTCATTAATAAGAAGCCTAGGGTCCTTAAGAGAAAATTAGGGATTTGAGAAGAAAGAGGTAACGACTTTGAGAGGGTCACACACACACACACAATATATATATATATATATATATATATATATATATA
>QAOA01001289.1:294970-309151 GCA_003255065.1 Cercis canadensis
ATATATATAATAATATAAAATTCAAAAAACGTTAATTAAAAAAAATATAATTAAAAAAAAAAGCCTAAAATAGCATAAATTAAGTTCCTATCATCCTCTTCCCCTTCAAAATAGTATTGTCCTTAAGACTTCAGAAATTCTGAAAACTTCTCCTTCAATGAATTGTATGGTTCTCATGTTGCATCTTTAGCTGGTAAATTTGACCATTGCATAAGAACCTCACCAATAGCTAGAGTTGGCAAAATGGGCCAAGCCCAATGGGTTGGCCGTTTTAGCCTGCCAAAATGGAGTGTTGGGCCATAAAATTGCTGGCCCAAATAAAACTGGGCCAATTTGGCCTGGTTGAAATTGGCCCGTGCCCCTTTAGGTTGGCCAAATTTTGAAATTTTTTTTTCTTCGAATTCCAAATTGGGAATTTCAATCCTTAAGTTGAAAACACAGAATTCAGAACTACCTTCTTTCCTCTCAAACCTCTCCCTCTCTCGCAATCACACTCAGTCTGTCACCATCGCCGTCGTCGCGTTGCACAACCATCACATGAGGTGAGCAGTAGCACCAGCCACCTTTCTCGGTCTCAGCATTCCCTTTCTAATGCACCTCCCTTGCATCGCACTCAGTCCACTAGAAGTTGGTGAAATCCTTATCTCGCCCTCTCCTCGCATAGTACCGACACCGCTTCAAGCCTCCTACTCTCCTTCTTCACCAACACCCAGCCACCTAGCCACGCACCCACCCAACAACCCTTCTTACTTTTGGAGCTCTTACTGTAAGTCACTGTCTAGGGCTCCTTATAATTTCTTTAGACCGTGAGGGCTTCTGGTTCTTTTCTTTATGCATTATACATTTTATTAGCTATTGAACATTACATCTTTACTTGCAGCCTCACTTAGTCACTCTTGGACCTCGGTGCTCGGTCTTAGTCTCTGGCTCTCTGCCATCTCTAATCTCTCTTCTCTCATCTCTCTCGCTCTCTATAAGTCTTTGGGCTTCATTTTTTTTTTAATTTTTCTACTTGGATTGTTACTGATTTTATGGTATATGTTTGGATTGTTGCTGAATATTTCCCCATTTGATCTTGCAAGTTGTTGAATGTTGATGCCTTGATGGTTAATTGGTTATGATTTTGAGTATTATTTCCCCATTTTTGTGCTATTTTTCCCCATTTGCAGTATGGATTCTTGTGTTGGAAAAGGTGCTAGTATTAGTTGTGAATCTTGTGATATTGATGAGTGCCAAATATTAGAAACCCCATTTAGGTCTGTTTAAGACTTTAATTTTTTTTGACTTCTTGTTGTTAATGTCTTAATGTGTTAATTGGTTATGTACAAATAACAAGTAGCTTTAGTTACCTTGTTTCCACATTGGCTATGCATGCCCACGTTTGGGTGTTATTTGTTGTTAATGTTACTACATGCATGCACTTTTGCGTTTCTATCACAAGCTTCTTTCTTTTGGGCTTATATGGTTGGAAATTCGGATGAAAAATTTCTTTTTTCTACCCTTTGTAATTTTCTTATTTTCAATTTAGGGGTTCAACATTGGTGGGCTAGCCATTAGCTCTAATTCTTTGTTTTTATCTATATAAATGTGACATTTGTCTAATAATTTTTGATAGTTTGCTATATAGGATGGGTATGTGCCACTCCTACCTACCCAAAAAATTACAATAATGTATGAGGAGTATCTTTTGAAAGTAGCTTTGTTTTGTTACTTACTTCAATTAATTGTTTTGGGTTTTATAAGATGACATACTAATTTGTTGTTTATATTTTACATTAAATAGCATTATGTGATTGCCTATTCTTTATAGGCTTTGCTCCAAAACTATTGTTTCGGGAAAAATGACTAAAATAATGCATAATAAAAAAATAAATATGTAAATGGGCTACTATTGAGACTATTTACGAAAATGTGTTTATTTTGAATATTTTAATCAAGCTTTAATAGACAAAATGAGACACGCTACTTCAGATGTAGCGTTTTCTTTAAAGATATGACACATCAAAGTAGCGGATCCCACTCAACAAAAAGTAAAAAGGCTATAGAAATGAGTCAACATGCTGGATTGCTATCCAGTGGGTCCCTAAAATATATGCTGGATCGATCCAACGTGTCCCTTAAGGATATGCTGTATCAATATAGAATGTCCTATAAGGACATGTTGGTTTATTAAAGGAGAAAGGTGGGATACACTAGAAAGAGGAAGGGAGAGAGATAATAAGAGAAAGAGAAAGAGAGAGAGAAGAAGTGACGGAGAGAGAAAGAGAAAGAGAGAGAAGAAGAGAAAGAGAATTAATTATAGAGAGAGAAAGAGTAAAAAGAGAATTAATTATAACAGGAATTCTATGATACTATATGTGTATTTCCTACCACACTGACATGACAAACATACGTAATTTTCATATTTTATTAGATATAAAATATAATTTATCTTATTTTCTCAAATAAACTAAAAATAGTTAACTTATACATATATCATTCACACATTGGCTATTTCTATGTGATATGTCATACCATATAAATACTAAAAGTATCTAAGAAATCTCCTAATTATAAAGAGAGAGAGAAAGAAAATTAATTATAAAGAGAAGAAGAGAAAGAGAAAGAAGAAAACAAAAATAGAATATGTAAATAATTCATTTGAAATTTTTTATTTAGAAAAATTTATTGTAGAAGAGCTCATTTTATCTTTAGATCTATGTTAATTTAGGAGTGATTTAATAATAATCTGATTTTGTTTGAACTATATAAAGAAAACTATTTTTATGTGTTAAATTACTGAAAAATATATAGAATAATTATAAATATTATTCATTGGATTATAATTTAAGGGTAAATTGGTAAAATCACTCACAAGTTGTTCTCTTAGAATCAAGATCTCCAATTTTTCACTTCTCTCCAAAAGTTATTAAGGTATACATTGAAATTAGTAAATTATTTTGTTGTTTTAACGAAACATACATTAAAACACCCCATAATCAATTTTAGTGTTTCAAAGTTGTTGGAGGGTCTTCAAAACCTTCTCCAAGCACACATTAAATATCCCAGTATAAATTATATATATATATATATATATATATATATATATAAGTGGTGCAGAAATAATTCCTACTGCCTAATTAAACCTTTTGTATAAATAATTAATAAAGTCATTATGATAGGTACAACAAATTAATTCTCTTATTCTCTCTCTCTTTCTTTCTCTTTATCTTATTTTCTCTCTCTTTCTCTTTCTCTTCTTCTCGCTCTCCCTTTCTCTTTCCAGCGTTTCTCACCTTTCTCCTTTAATAAACCAGTGTGTCCTTATAGGACATGCTCTATCTATATAGTGTGTTCTTAAGAGACACGTTGGATCGATATAGCATGTTCACTCATTTATGCAGCTGACTGAGATCCGCAACTTTGATGTAGCGTATCTTTAAGAAAAATGCTACATCTGAAGTAGCGTGTCCTATTTTTTCCATTAATACTTGATGAAAATATTCAAAACATACCCATTTTTGTAAATAGTTTGAATAGTAACCCATTTACTTATTTTTTTTATTATGCATTATTTCAATCATTTTCCACTATTTTATTTCACATCATCAATACTATTATTTGCTTTAAAAAAAGTTTTTAAAAAAATGGGTTGACCTAAAGCAGCCCACAACCCACAAAAGGTTGGGCTGGGTTGTGAAATTAAAACGAGACAATCTGGCTCAACGTATGTTGGCTCACGGCCTGAGTCGGCCGGGTTGACCTGTTTACTAGCTCTACCAACAACTTTATTGTTACACGCTTAACCAAATTAAGAATAGCTTTCAAAATCACTTGTTAGGAATCCCTAACACAGTAACACTCAGTACACCTCTTGATGAGACGTTATTTTATACTATTTGTTTCCCTTATACTTAATCTTTTAGTGTGTGTTTCTAGTGACTTTTATGGCCTTTAGACATGTTTTGTAGATTTGGACTTGTTGGTGCTTATAGATTTTAATTGCATAACTGTTGAATTTTGGCACTGCTTACATTTGTCACCATACCTTGGGCTACATATGTCCGATTGATGTGATTCTAGTTTCGTTGGAAAGTTGACAAAAAATTCTACATTTCATATGAAGAGCCCAGAAGTTGATTCTCACGTCTGGACAACTGAAATTCGCGTGCAAGTAGTCCAGATTTTTTGCATCCGCCCAGCATTGACTGATTCCTTTCCTTTGGCCTGCCTATTGGACCAGAGCATGTTTATTTGGGCCAACATCTACTTATTGGGCCAGTACACATCACACTAGGGCTTGATCACATTTTTACCATTGATAATTTAGGAATTAGCTTTGTTTTGTATTTAGGAAACTATTAGGAAACCTAGTGGAGGCAGCCAGCTACTATTTATTCTCAAGTTGTTGAGGAAAATAGGATACCACATTACCACCTTGTCATTAGAAGCTGCTGCTGCTGCCTCTTGTTGCTGATTTTGTTTTCAAGACTTTTGCTTTGCTTTAAGCCTCCCATGGAGGGCTAAGTACTTCTGTAATCAATTCAAGAGGATACAGACATGCTAATCCAGAGTTCCTGTGCTTCAATCCGGGTTTGATTTAATATAGTTTGATTATCTTCTTCTTCTCATCTTCATGTGATTGAATGATATTTAATTGCATGCATGCTTTATATGAATTTAAATCGGTTGATTAGATTCATCACAGTAATCAAACTGCTAATCATATGTTAAAGGTTTTTAATATATGGTTAACTTGGACAATTCAGTTCTTAAATTAATCTGGACTTAGTGATATAGAGCGGTTGCCTAGATTCTTAGTTCCAAGATTAATTGAATCCTGATTGGTAATCAGTAGGAATTCTAAGTGTTGCTATTAGGGGTTCCAAGTAACATTTAACCAAGAATTAAATCAAACCTAGGTTATCTTTAGTGAACAAGGACGGATTAGGGTTTTGTTGCCTGCTTGAGTTGATTACGTTTTCTCCTATTTGACTAAATTCAGTTTACTGCTTTCTGAATTCTTAGTATACTGCATTCAACACAAAACCCCCTATTTCTGTTTATGCTTGAGTCATAGTAGATTAGTTGTTCTGGTGAATCCTTGGGAGATGACATTGCTTGCATCCTATACTACAAGTTAGTTGCAATTAGTATTGTAATTTTGTACGGTTCAGCACCCGTCACCTCTCTCCCTCCTTCTCTTGGTACAACTTTCAAAATCACTTGTTAGGAATCCCTAACACAGTAACACTCAATACACGTCTCTCCCTCCTTCTCTTCGTACAGCTTTCAAAATCACTTGTTAGGAATCCCTAGCACAGTAACACTCAGTACACCTCTCCCCCTCATTCTCTTGCTCTCTGAGTCACTCTTGCATCTCATACCGCCACTTGTAGAGGTGCACCAGCGGCAGCAGAGCCACCGTCACTGGCACTCCCTCCATCCCTTTCTCTCTATCAACAATTGCACATAGAGGTATAAATTTGCCTTCACTCTCTCTGTCGACTGTTTGAGTTAGTAGCTGATTCATTTTAGTAAAGTTCAGCTAATATGAGGTAATGTTTTTGTAATGTTTGGCTGTAACTAAAATTTAAGTGAAAACTGAAAATTCCCTCTTTGAACATTGGTACCACAGTGGCCTTGGCTATTTGGCTGGAACAATATCTCTATGACACATTGTTATTAGTGAAATCTGAACTGACAGTGAAAGACAATAAAGCATGGCCTGCGATTATGGTTCCAAATTTCCACTGGATTGCTTTTAAAATTAGGAACATAGAATAACTATTTTGTCTATAGCAAATAAGGAACATAGTAGTAGTACAATGGATTCCTATATTTTCAATTTTCATGGCTTGTGATTCTGTGAATTTATTTTCATGGACTTTATTTTCTCTAATTACTCTAATTGTTATACATATGTTTGTGTATAATTAAAATTATTGTGCATTTAGGCTGTGGTTTGCATTGCAGTTATGTATTTTAATGTTCAATCTATCGATGATGAATTAGAAATTTTCAATACTCCTAATACCATTGCTAGTAAGAATACCATTACTGCTACTCGTAAGGGAACTTCTAGTAGGAATGATGGAGGTGAACAATCTAAAAAGAAAGCTAGGCTTAACTCCTTTGTTGTTTGGACTCAGTTTGAAAATATTGGTTTGAAAGACGGGAAAGAAAAATGTAAATGTAAAGCTTAAGTGAAAGAATATAGTTGCCCAACAACAGGGGTTTATCTCTACAATTCCTCTCCCCTTTAGCACAAACTGTAGGTAAAACAATGGTTATGCTTTGATTTTGGATGGTGTGTTTGGAAATTTTTGATAGGGGATGCCATTGTCATCGTGTTCATTTTTAGAGGCAAAATTTCATGTTTTTAAGGCTGAGATAAGACTTGCAGCTTGTGCTATTCTTAGATGTTGGAAATTTTTTCCTTTTCTAGTGACACATTCTGGTGCTTTTAAATTTTGAATAGAGCCATATTCTTTTTTATGCTTGGGTTGTTTTCTGATGGGTGTGTTTGGTTTTATTGATGGAATGATGAGGACTAAAACTTATTTATTTGATTGGTGTTATGTTTCAATGTGGATTGCTAATAATTGTTCCCTAAGCATTGTGAATTTTAGAAAATTGCTTTGATGGTTTGGTTTTGGCTCCCATATTAAGTAGGCTGCTTTTATTTTGATGTTATTTTTGTATTGTTCTTCTATAGCTAGAATTGGACACATAATGGGCACATATTCTATCTTCTATTTATTTATAGTTGAACTTATGCTTGTGTTGAACTGATTTTTGGAGCTTACAGTCTCTTCACTGTTCCCTCAAAATCTTTGATTGTTTGTCATATTTAATGTTTTTATGAGTCATATTAGTCACTTATGTTTTTGTAAATCTTATTAGTTGCTTAGTTATCTTATGATATATTTCCCATCTAGGGATTTCATTTGATGCAAGCTGATATGCTTTCTCCACCAACTGAAACAGACCTAGGTCAAGCAACAATGACCTTATTTTGCTTCCTGTTTTGGTTGTCATCTTCTCACTGTTGAGATCTCTAGTTGATACTCAAGATTCATTAATTGATGCAATCAATGGCATTATGTTTATCTTTGCTTCATTGGAGCTGGCAACGTCTGAGCTTTGGTTCAATAATGGTGAATAAATTAGACATTGAATCCCTATGGGTATGCCCTAAATATCAAAACCCCATGATACTCTGTCAAAATGAGCTCTCTGCATTTCAAGCATATTAATTGGTGTTCTGGTTTTTATTAAAATGTATTGATCTACCTCGGATGATAATGTTATCGTTAGAAGTACATTATACATTACTCACATAGTGTATCTATTTTCTAGATATGTGGGTCATTTAAGGTCAGCAAGTTTTACATGTCAATATAATTCTTTTGTCCAACTTGTTTTCTAGTTTCCACTTACAGGTTCAATGTTTGTACCATTCAGCACACCTACCATTTTAGAGCTAATAAGGAAACCACACTGGTCAAAGCTCAAACCCCATCTTGGTGTCACTAAACCTGTAATAATTCTTGAGCAGTTGCTTAATCCAAGAGTTGATTCAGAGATTGTTCTTAGTTTCTTTCAATGGTCACGGAAAGAGCTCAAACCTTCGTATAGTCTTGAAAATACTAGCAAAATTTTACACCCTCTAGCAAATGGCAAAAGGTACTCTAAAGTCAGGTCATTTTTGGATGATTTTATGAAGAATGAGAAACATATAGTTTCTTCCATTTTTCACACCTTTTTGCTGTGTTGTGATCGCTTTATTAGTTGATATGTTGATCCTACCATATATGAGGAACTTGGAACTTCGCTATGCATATGAATCATTTGAAAAAGCTCAAGATTATGGGTTTAAGCTATCACTAAATTCATGCAATCCATTGTTGAGTGCTTTGGTGTAGCATAATGAAATTAGGGATGTGGAGCATGGCATCAGAGTCAACAAAACAAAGGAAGAAGAAAATCTAGTGTATGGCTATATACTCTCTCTAGAGGTGAACAGTAAAACTGAAAGCATGCAAAGTAACCTTCTTCCTCCGACGTTGTTGGAAGAGGAGGATTTGAGGGTGAGGTCCTGTAAGAAAGTTAAACAAACATTGTCCTCGTGTCAAGAAGCGACTATGGAAGATAGGGTGCCGAAGGATAGTGGGGTCTCTGAGGAAGAGTTATATCTTATGGATGCTGCGAATGAATCTCCGCTGGTGCAACTCGTTGCAAGTGATTCTAAAGTTATCCCAGCCTCGTCAATGGAGCTCGAAAGGTTTTTTTTTTTTTTTTTCAAATGACAATTGGCTCTTTTTTTTTTTTTTTCATATAATACTTTGCACATTGCATATTAAAATTCACAACCTTCACACTTGTATATTAATTACCCACAAGCACAAGAGCTCCTCCAAGATAATGAACCAATGCTCTCCTATTCCCTAAGGTAAGGTAACAACATGGTTTTTCATATAGGCATATAATGAGCTAAGACTAAAGATAGGCAAATAGGCTCAATGGGGATAATCAAAGGGAAATGATGCAAGGTTGGCCATTTGGCAAAGTAGCTAAATTAAGAAAGAATGTCTCAATCATGTTTATGTATGCAAGTGAAAATGTAGCCTAAAAAAGAATTAAACAAGTTCTAGAGTGAACAAATTCCATGAGTGAAAATCACACAAGAAGGAAAAGAATGACACAAATGCTAAATCCATTCATCAAAAGGCTCAAAACTCACAAGACATGTATCTATTAAACTTAATCACCAATCCAACATCTAAAACTAAGCATGTGAAATTCAAGAAGGAAGACAATTATTCAATCATGTTATGAACCTTAAATTATAATTGCTTCAAACTTACAACTTCACAAATTTTACAAATCCTAAAACATCATTGGAAGGTAATTAAAACAGAAAAATGACAAAAAAAAAATAGAAAAAATAGCAAGAACAACAAACAGAAAACAGCAAAGGGACACAAAACAGAAAATTAAAATAGAAACAGAAAATAGCAAACAGCAAAATAGTAAAGTAAATACAAAATTAATCAACTAAACAACAAAATAGTAAAACAACTAAACAATACAAAAGTCCTTCCCCCACACTTAAATTTTGCATTACCCTCAATGTAAAAGCTTCAAAAAGTAGCAATAGTTCTCAATTAACAGCAGTCACATAAGGACAAGTAAAATAAAAGAGAGAGAAGAAACATCTTTATTAGGGGAGGTAGATGGCATCTTGCAAGTGGACCTCCTCCACGATGTCCTCTTGAGCTCCCTCATAGAATGGCTTGAGGCGATGCCCATTGACTTTGAAAGCCTTGCTGGTGGACTCACTCGCTATCTCGACTGCACCATAAGGAAAAACCTTGGTGACAACAAATGGACCAAGCCACCGAGATCGGAGCTTGCCGGGCATGAGCTTTAGGTGAGAGTTATACAGGAGAACTTTTTGGCCAATAGAGAACTCCTTCCTCAGCACCATGTTATTATGAAACCTCTTGGTCTTTTCCTTGTAGATGCGGGAACTCTCATAAGCATCCAAACGAAGCTCCTCAAACTCTTGGAGGTGAAACTTTCTCTGGGATCCGGCTTGGCTCAAATCAAGGTTGCACTGCTTGACCACCCAATAGGCATTGTGCTTAAGCTCCACTGGAAGGCGGCATGCTTTGCCAAAAACTATCCGGTAGGGAGACATCCTAATAGGTGTCTTGAAAGCAGTCTGGTATGCCCACAGAGCATCCTTAAGTCACAAACTCCAGTCCTTCCTATTAGGTTGGACAGTCTTCTCCAAGATTTGCTTGATCTCCCTATTGGAGACTTCAGCTTGCCCATTGGTCTGAGGGTGGTAAGAGGTAGAAACCTTATGCCTGACTCCATATTTCTTCATTAAAGCCGCCATGGTCTGGTTGCAAAAATGTGAACCCTGATCACTAATGATGGCCCTATGAATGCCAAATCTGCAGAAAATGTTTGATCTAACAAAATCCACAACAACTTTAGAATCATCAGTATTTGTGGCTTTCGCCTCCACCCACTTAGATACATTATCAACAACGAGTAAGATGTAAACAAAACCGAATGAAACAGGAAAAGGCCTCATAAAGTCAATACCCCAGACATAAAAAATCTCACAAAATAGCAAAGGCTGCTGGGGCATCTCATGCCTATGGGAAATATTCCTGGTTCTCTAACATTGTTCACAAGATTTACAAAATATGTGTGCATCCCTAAATAAAGTGACCTAATAGAACCCAGAGTCTAAGACTTTCCTAGCCATACGTTGAGGGCCAAAATGTCCACCACATGTGAAAGTATGGCAAAATCTAAGAACAAACTGAAACTTATTATCAGGCACACATCTCCTAATTATTTGATCACTGCAAAACTTCCAGAGATAGGGATCATCCCACACATAATATTTTGCCTCACTCTTTAACTTGACTATTTGTGCACGTGTGAGGTGTGAGGGCAAAGCATGGGCAACTAGATAATTCACAAGATCTGCATACCATGGAAACTCACCATGTAGCCCTAACAGCTGCTCGTCAAGAAAGGAATCCTGAATGGGCAGTGGATCAGGATCTCGCTCGATGCGGCTCAGGTGGTCAGCAACTAGGTTCCTTGCTCTACTTTTGTCTCGGATCTCCACATTAAACTCTTAGAGCAGCAACATCTACCTAATCAGCTGTGGCTTGGCATCCGGTTTCTTCAAAAGATACTTTAGAGCTGTATGATCTGAAAATACCACAACCTTAAAATCTATCAAATAAGACCTGAACTTATCTAATGCAAAAATAATAGATAAAAGTTCTTTTTCGGTGGTTGTGTAGTTTGCTTGAGCAGCATCTAGAGTTCTTGAAGCATAGTAAACCACATAGGAATCTTTGGTCACTCGCTGCGCCAAGACAGCTCCCAAGGCATAGTTAGAAGCGTCGCACATCAACTCGAACGGGAGTGTCCAATCAGGTGGCTGAATGACAGGGGTACTGGTTAGAGCTAGCTTCGGGCGGTTGAAAGCTTCCTTGCACTTTTGATCAAACAGAAACTCCACATCTTTCTGCAGAAGGCTGGACAGTGGGATGACTATCTTGCTGAAGTCTCTGATAAAGCGCCGGTAGAAACTTGCATGTCCAAGAAATGACCTAACTTCCCGTACGCATGTGGGGTAAGATAAAGCAGTAATGACATCAATTTTAGCAGGATCTACCTCAACTCCCTTCTTAGACACTACATGGCCTAAAACTATACCCTGCTCTACCATGAAATGAAATTTTTCAAAATTTAAAACAATGTTAGTTTCAATGCAGCGATGTAGCACTCTAGCTAGGCTATTCAGACAGGCATCAAAAGAAGAACCATAGACAATAAAATCGTCCATAAACACCTCCATACACTCCTCTAAAAAGTCAGAGAATATACTCACCATGCACCGCTGGAAGGTACCAGGGGCGTTGCAAAGGCCGAAAGGCATTCGTCGGTAAGCAAATGTGCCGAAGGGACATGTGAAAATGGTCTTCTCTTGATCCTCCTGTGCAATATGAATCTGGAAGTATCCAGTGTAGCTATCCAGGAAGCAGTAATGTGATTTCCCAGCTAACCGCTCTAACATTTGATCGATGAACGGCAGAGGGTAATGATCCTTCCTGATGGCTTAATTTAGCCTCCTATAATCGATGTAGCCCCGCCAGCTGTTCTGCACTCGGGTAGGTAGTAGTTCGTTATTCTGGTTTGCCACCACTATAACCCTGGATTTCTTCGGGACGACCTGCACCGGGCTCACCCAGGTGCTATCAGATATGGGATAGATGATGCCAACTTGCAAAAGCTTGGTCACCTCCTTCTTTACCACGTCCAGAATGAGAGAGTTTAATCGCCTCTGGGGTTGCCTCACTGGTTTAGCTCAATCTTCAAGTAATATGCGATGCATGCATGTAGACAGATTAATACCAGGAATATCCGCTAATGTCCAACCAATGGTTTGCTTATGCTCTCTCAGAATCAGTAGCAATCTCTCCTCTTGCTCAGGAAGTAGGTTGTTTGCCACGATCACAGGAAGCTGCTATTCAGATGCCAAATATGCATACTTCAGATGCTTAGGCAGAGACTTCAACTCTAACTTGGGTGGCTGAACTACAGAGGACAGTAATCTAGGTGGCTGCACTCCAATCTCTGCAGAATGAATCTCCTCATATTCAGTGGTTACCGAAGGCTATGGGGAACCAGAATCATCAGCACTTAAGAAGGCAGAGATCTCAACACAAATAGCATAACCAGAATTACCTTCACCATCAGTACAAGAGTGGCACTGAATAGAATCATCAAAACCAGCCAAATCAGGTAAATCAGCACACAATTCATGGTATACATCCTTAACCAAATCATCAATTAAATCAATGTGAAAGATAGAGTGCTCATCCATGGGATATTTCTTGGATGGAAGGTAAAAAGAAATTCCATAGTAGAGCCGTATGCAATACGCAAAAGATGCATGTACGGTTCTTCAATTCTATCTTTTTTTTTATTATTCTTTATCTGTCTAGCCTTATCGTGCGAGATAGAAGAATTTTTGATTCTGTTATATCATCAAGGTAATGATCCATCAACCCGCTAGTTCTTTTTATCAGGCACAAGCGATAGAATTACTGAAACTACGCGAAACTATCACAAGGTTTTATGCACAAAGAACAGGAAAACCTTTATGGGTTGTATCCGAAGACATGGAATTCTTCATAGCATCAAAAATGTTAAACTGTGCAATAGAATCTCCAAACTCCATGGATAAAGTTCCTGCATGAACATCGATTTTGGTCTGTGCCATCTTGAGGAATGGCCTCCCCAGGATGAATGGAGTCTTGATGTTGTGTGACTCCCCCTTCATCTCCAGAATGTAGAAATCCATGGGAAAATCAGTTCATCAACTCTTACCAACACATCTTCAATCAATCCGGTTGGATAAGCACTGCTCCTGTTGGCTAACTGAATCACAACTCCTGTGGCACTTAAGGGTCCAAGCCCGAGGGAACTAAAAACAAACATAGGCATGACATTTATAGAAGCACCTAGATCTAGCATGACGCGCTCAAACTTGGAATTGTCTATAATACATGGAATTGTGAAAGTTCCTAGATCCTTGCATTTCTGAGGCTGAGGTTGAATAAGGGCTGAAACGTTCTGACTCATGCTAATTCTCTCATTGCCCTTCAGCCTCCTCCTCTGGGTGCATAATTCCTTGAGAAATTTGGCATATTTAGGAATTTGCTTGATAGCATCTAGCAATAGAATGTTAACTTCCACTTTCCTGAAAGTCTCCAGAAGCTCTCTATCCTTCTCAGCCTTATCTGTCTTCTTGGACTGAGTGACTCTCTGTGGAAAGGGAAGAGCCACTGTAGGCGTCTTGCTCTCAGGTGCAAGGGTGATTGGCTTAGAAACTACTTTCTCTCCTGGTTGGGGCTCGCTTGCAGGTTTAGGCTCGGCTGGGACTTACAAGGATTTTTCAGACCTCAGCGTGATAGCACTCATATTATTCCTGTTTGGATTGGAAATTGTTGATGAGCTGCCGAGGCTCCTCAAATTACTTAAAGTTTAAGGTCGGTTCCTAAGCTATTTGCAGCAAAGGGCAGCCCTAAGTCGAACCTAAGGATTGTTCTATTTGGTGAATCATATTGAAAAGCATATAAACAGGGGGGTTGTGTTTGTTTCTGTGATTAACAAAAATTAATTGAAAGTGGTAGAGTTTTAGAGAAAGCAACCAATCCAAGTCTTAACTAATTCTGATTTTGATTCATCCTTGATTTCCAAGGATCCACTTAATTATTAATCATGTTCTTGGCCTTTAAAACATATCAAGAAGCCTCTCAATGTTCTATGGATGTCTACTGGTTAAGCAACCAGAATTCGGTTCAACAAGGGACTAAATGAATTAAGCAAACATTCAAGTCCAGTTTAACCTAAGTCCTGAATCCAGCCAAGGTAATTAATCCGTCCAAGCTTAGAACCATTAATTAACCATACAATCCTCTTTTATCACATGCAAACAGAATATGAACACATGAATAATCCAATCCGAATTAAGCAATTCAAACAGAATATTTCAGAGGATTGAAAGAACTTGATTAACAACTAAAATGAAGAACAACAACACATAATCTCAAAATCAATAATCAGAATAGCAAAACCTGGATTGATATGATG
>QAOA01001289.1:310173-440739 GCA_003255065.1 Cercis canadensis
AAAACAACAAATGTACAGAAATAGTAAAGTAATCAACTAAACTAATCAACTAACCTAATCAACTAAACAGAAAACACCTAATCAACTAAACAGAAAACACCAAATCAACTAAACTATATACAGAAATCCCTCCCCCACACTTAAATTTTACATTGTCCTCAATGTAAAAACTTCAAAAAGTATCAACAGATGACAAGTTATAACAAGCAGTCACATAAGGACAAGTAAAGTAAAAGAGAGAGAAGAAACATCCTTATCAGGGGAGGTAGATAGCATTGTGCAAGTGGACCTCCTCCACTATGTCCTATTTAGCTACCTCACAGAATGGCTGGCGGCGGTTGAAACCTATATGTCAAATAAATGGCCAAACTTCTCGCACGCATGTGGGGTAAGATAAAGCAGACATCAAAAACAAAAAATTGAAAATAAAATGAACAGAAAACAGAAAAAGAAGCAAAAACAAAAAAAAACAAAAACAGACTAAAGCAAAACAGAATAGAAAATAGAATACAATTACAATAAGATAATTAGAAAATGTACTCCCCTGAAGCTGAAGGTAGCATCTTCCGATTACGTGCAGCAAACACGGCTAGATACCGGGGTCAAAGACCACTCTCACGAAGTCTTGGGTTGCCCCTGTAGAATCATCTGCTAAAGCCGCAGAATCAGAACCGGAACCAGAACTAGAATCAGCTTCAGATGCAGATGTACCAGGATTGCCATCGCTTAAAAATGTAGAAATTTCTGCACAGATGGCACAGCTAATGTCACCATCACAAACAACATGTGAATGGCGCTGGAGATAACCCTCTATACCTACAAAGTCAGGGAATTCATAACATAGCTCATCAGACACATCCACTAACTTTGCAGGAGCATCAATGACCACAGCCTCTGGGATAGAATCATCTTGTTCTAAAACGACTGCAATTTCAGAACAAGCGGTGCAAGCAGAATCACCACAACTGCAGCATTTAGAATCAGGACTGCTCAAGAAGGCAGATATCTCAGCACATACTGCACAAGGTATATCACCATGACAGTCAGGACAGGAGTTGCACTGAACAGAGTCTTCAACACCAACAAAATCTGGGAAGTCAGCACAGAGCTCATCATACCCATCCCCAACTAGATCATCAATCAAGTCAATGTGAAAGACAGAGTGCTCATCCATGGACGGCTGCATAGGCTCAAAAATATTGAACTGCACAATAGAGTCTCCAAACTCCATGGATAGAGTTCCTGCATGAACATCAATCTTGGTCTGTGAGGTCTTTAGGAATGGTCTGCCCAGAATGAGTGGAGCCTTGCTGGATTGGGACTGTCCTTCCATCTCCAGAATGTAGAAATCTGTTGGAAAGATCAGCTCATCAACTCTGACCAACACATCTTCAATCAACCCAGCTGGATGTGCACTGCTCCTGTTGGCTAACTGAATCACAACACCAGTAGCTCTCAAGGGGCCAAGTCCAAGAGAATTAAACACAGTCATAGGCATCACATTAATGGAAGCACCAAGGTCTAGCAGGGCATGCTCAAACTTGGATTTGCCTATAACACATGGAATGGTGAAAGTGCCTGGATCCTTGCACTTCTGGGGCATAGGCTGAATAAGGGCCGAAACGTTCTGACTCATGCTAATTCGCTCATTGCCCTTAAGCCGCCTCCTCTGTGTGCACAATTCCTTGAGAAATTTGGCATATTTAGGAATTTGCTTGATAGCATCCAGCAAGGGAATGTTAACTTCCACCTTCCTGAACGTCTCCAGAAGCTCTTTATCCTTCTCTGCCTCATCTGTTTTCTTAGAAAAAGTAGCTCTCTGTGGAAAAGGAAGAGGTGCAGAATATGTAAGCTTCTGCTGTGGCATCCCTGGAGTGGAACTACTCGTGCGCTGGCTGGAACTGCTAGGGTCAGCAACAGGTATAACTGGCACACTTGGTTGACTCTGAACTGCAGGTGCAGGGTCTGGAATTGACTTGCCACTGCTAAGAGTGATTGCACTCACATTCTTCGAATTGGGGTTAGGAATGGTCTGAGAAGGAAGGGTGCCAGAACCTTGGGATTGCAATTGACTCACAGATGATGCCAATTGTCCAATCTGCATTTCCAGATTCTGCATGGTGGACTCTGCTCTCTGCTGGAACTGGATGTTGCTGGTGGCCATCTGCTTCACCAGATCTTCCAATGAAGGCTCAGGTTTGGATGTTGACGGGTTGGCTGGCTGCATAGGCTGCTGCTGGAATGGTGGCCTGTTTTGTTGAAACTGGCCCTGCCTGGCTGGCTGAAATTGGCTCTGTTGTTGCCAAGGTTGCCTATACTGCTGCTGTTGCTGTGGCTGTTGTTGGGAGGACTGCTGTTGTGGTGCTGCAGCATTGCCATATCTGAAATTTGGATGATCCCTCCAACCAGGGTTGTAAGTGTTGGAGTACGGATCATATCTAGGCTGCTGCTGCGATTGGTATGGGGATCGACCAGGAAAAACACCTGCTGCAGCTACAGAGGGATCCTGAAATCCAGAATCACCATCTTGCAGTGTAGGGCATGCGTCTGTAGGATGTGATGGACAAGCACAAATGCCACACACGCTTGCAGGTTGAGGGGTGGATACTTGTCGCCCCACTGCCAATTGCCTGACCAAGGAGGTCAGTTCATCAAGTCTGTGCTCCATTCTTTGTTGGTCAGCAAATGATACACCAACTTCATTGACTCCCCTGGTGGAATGAATCATCCGAACACCAAACTGCTGGGAATTCTCTGCCATATTGGAAATTAAATCTCTGGCAGCAGCAGGTGTTTTATCCACTAATGCTCCTCCACTAGCAGAATCAATGTTACTTCTATCCGAAGGTGACAAGCCTTCATAGAAATATTGTATCAACAGCTGATCACTTATTTGGTGATGGAGGCAGCTTGAACACAGCTTGGTAAACCTCTCCCAATACTCATGCAATGTCTCCCCTGGCAGTTGCCTTATGCCACATATATCTTTTCGAATGGCAGCAGTTCTGGATGCAGGGAAGAACTTGGCCAGAAACAGCTTCTTCATGTCACTCCAATTTCTGACCGAACCTTGTGACAAGTAAAAGAGCCAGTCTTTAGCTGCATCAGCAAGAGAGAAAGGGAATGCTCTTAACTTGATCTGCTCTTCAGAAATTCCTTGTGGCCTCATGGTGGAACAAACCACATGGAATTCCTTCAAATGCTTATGAGGATCTTCACCTGCAAGACCATGAAACTTTGGCAGCAAGTGTATCAATCCAGATTTTAATTCAAAAGCAGTATCAATTTCTGGATATTGGATCCCTAAAGGTTGGTAAGCAACATCAGGGGTGGCCAATTCCTTAAGAGTTCTGTCTCTAGGCTGCATGTTATTGTTATTATTATTTCCAGCTCTATTAGCATTATCAGCTCTATTACCTTCATCAACAACAGGATCAACAATAGGAATAACAATAGGAGTTCTAGCTTTAGCCATGGTAGGATCTAAATTATCAACAGCCCTATGTGCTCTATTACGGGTATGCAAGGTTTTCTCTATTTCAGGGTCTCCTTCAAGCAATACAAAGGGAGAAGACCTAGTCATACACCATGCAAACAAGTGGCTAAATGCCTAAACACACCACAATGCACAAAAACACACAAAACTGACAGAATTAAGCTAAAACCGAAACACACCAAAAACACAAAACAAAGGTTAAAAGACACCAAAATAGGACTAGAAAAGGTATCTAAACATTTTTTAAAATTTTTCTACCACCACAGGACAAAAGGTGGATGAAAATGGAACTCAAAAATCAAATAAAAAATATTAAAAAAATGGAAAAGTGGTCAAAATAGTGGAATTTGGCTTAAAAAAGTGGACCTCACAGCCAGAGGCTGTGATTTTTGTGAGTTAGACCTTTTCCTTCAACTGAGAAAGTTTCAGGTCAATCGGAGCTAAAAATTTCGTTTTGAACAGTAAACCCAGAAATCACTAAATCAAGCCAAACCGAAAGAAAAACAAAGGGGAAATGGTCCAAATGGCCAGAATTCACCCAATGACACTATAAAACATCTAAGCACACTTCAAATCAAGAAAAACAATGGCCACTGGCCTCAAACAGAATGGATACTTGGCCAAAAAGTTATGGGAAAAGTGGCCAAAACACTAAAAAGAACAAAAACTCAAACACAAGGGGGGTGAATTAGGGGAAAGTTAAAAGTCAGTTTTACTACTAATACTACTGATTCAAAGATAGAACAATCCCCGGCAACGGCGCCAAAATTTGATGAGCTGCCGAGGCTCCTCAAATTACTTAATGTTTAAGGTCGGTTCCTAAGCTATTTGCAGCAAAGGGCAGCCCTAAGTCGAACCTAAGGATTGTTCTATTTGGTGAATCATATTGAGAAGCATATAAACAGGGGGGTTGTGTTTGTTTATGTGATTAACAAAAATTAATTGAAAGTGGTAAAGTTTGAGAGAAAGCAACCAATCCAAGTCTTAACTAATTCTGATTTTGATTCATCCTTGATTTCCAAGGATCCATTTAATTATTAATCATGTTCTTGGCCTTTAAAACATATCAAGAAGCCTCTCAATGTTCTATGGATGTCTACTGGTTAAGCAACCAGAATTCGGTTCAACAAGGGACTAAATGAATTAAGCAAACATTCAAGTCCAGTTTAACCTAAGTCCTGAATCCAGCCAAGGTAATTAATCCGTCCAAGCTTAGAACCATTAATTAACCATACAATCCTCTTTTATCACATGCAAACAGAATATGAACACATGAATAATCCAATCCGAATTAAGCAATTCAAACAGAATATTTCAGAGGATTGAAAGAACTTGATTAACAACTAAAATGAAGAACAACAACACATAATCTCAAAATCAATAATCAGAATAGCAAAACCTGGATTGATATGATGATTTAGCCCTCCATGAACAAGAAGAGCTGAGTTCTTACAAAATATCTAAGAGAAAACTTAGAGACTAAGGAAAGAGGAAAAGCTGTCTAAAAATATCTAATGACTTGATTCTGAATTTCGGCTGCCCCCTCTTGCTGATATAGACCTCCAAATTTACATGCACACCCAAATTGCCCTTAGGGCACACTTGTTCCCATGGGCCTTAGCTTCAATTGGGCTTTGGTTTGGGCCCATTTGGACTTGTCATGAGGAAGTTAGGCCCATTTAAGTGGCAAAAGGTGTCTGGAACCGTCAGCTAACTTGCACAGCAAATAAGACCATCTTCAACATAAAATATGGTGAACCGGTCTTCATATCAATTGAAGCTCTGTCTGTTAGCTTTCCAATGGTACCAGTTTCAGGTCCATATGACATCCACAACTCAAGTTATGACCCAAATACTGCATGTAGGTCAGGATCCTGCGACAGCATGTCTTCTCTGGCTTCCAGGCTGCATATGACCTTCTGAACGTCCGAATTAGCTTTGGAGCCCTGAAAGAAAGTTGTAGACAATTCTCTCAGCTTTCCAACAAGGTATGACTCGGAATTTTTAGACATCCAGAACTCAAGATATGCCTGAAACACAGAGACAGCATATAATGCCCAGTATTGCTGGAAATTGCAATTAAGCATAAATGGATCCTAAGTCATGAAATGAGGTCTAAGTCTATGCAATTCAGCCCAAAAGAGGTTTAAAAGACTAAGTATGAGGGATAACTATTATATAAAAAGTGTGTTCATCAATTGTCTATGAAGGAAGTTTGCTAGAACCCTTGGATTGCAATTGGCTTACTGATGATGCCAATTGCCCAATCTGAGTTTCCAGATTCTGCATGGTGGCCTCTGCCCTCTGTTGGAACTGAATGTTGCTGGTCTTCACTAAATCTTCCAATGAAGGCTCATGTTTGGATGTTGACGGGCCGGCTGGCGGCTGTTGGAATGGTGGCCTAGTTGGTTGAAACTGGCTCTGCCTGGCGGGTTGAAATGGGTTCTGTTGTTGGAATGGTTGCCTATACTACTGTTGATGTGGATGTTGTTGGGATGACTGTTGTTGTGGTGCTGCAGCATTGCCATATCTGAAATTTGGATGATCTCTCTAATTAGGGTTATAAGTGTTGGAGTATGGATCATATCTAGGCTGCTGCTGTGGTTGGTATTGGGGTCTACCAGGAAAAACACCTGTTGCACCTATAGAGGGATCTTGAAATCCAGAATCACCATCTTGAAGTGTAGGGCATGCATATGTGAGATGAGATGGACAAGCGCAAATGCCACACAAGCTTGTAGGTTGAGGTGTAGGTACTTGTTGTCCTACTGCCAACTGCTCACCAAGGAGGTCAATTCATCAAGTCTGTGCTCCATTCTTTATTGGTCAGCAAGTGATACGACAACTTCATTGATTCGCCTAGTGGAAGGAATCATCCTAACACCAACTGCTGGGAATTTTCAGCCATATTGGAAATCAAAGCTCTGGCAGCAGCTAGTGTTTTATCTACTAATGCTCCTCCACTAGCAGAATCAATGTTACTTATGTCCGGAGGTGACAAGCCCTCATAGAAGTATTGTATCAAAAGATGATCACTTATCCGATGGTGAAGACAACTTGAGCACAACTTGGTGAATCTTTCCCAATACTCATGCAATGTCTCCCCTGGCAGTTGCCTTATGCCACAAATATCTTTTCGAATTGCGGTAGTCCTTGATGCAGGGAAGAACTTTGCCAAGAACAGCTTCTTCATGTCACTCCAATTTCTCACTGAACCTTGTGACAAGTAAAAGAGCTAATCCTTAGCTGCATCAGTAAGGGAGAAAGGGAATGCTCTCAACTTTATATGCTCTTTAGAGATTCCTTGTGACCTCATTGTCGAACAAACCACGTGGAATTCCTTTAGATGTTTATGAGGATCTTCACCTGCAAGGCCATGGAACTTTGGCAGCAAGTGTATTAATTCAGATTTCAATTCAAAAGCAGTATCAAGTTCAGGATATTGGATCCCTAAAGGTTGATAAGCAACATCAGGGGTAGCCAATTCCTTAAGAGTTCTATTTCTAGCTTGCATATTATTATTATTTCTAGCCCTGTTAGCATTATTAGCTTTATTAGCATTATCAACAGGATTAGCAACAGAAATAACAATAGGAGGTCTATTTTCAGCCATGGTCTGTTCTATAGTATCAGCTACTCTATGTGCTCTAGAAAGTGTATGCAATGTTTTCTCAATTTCAGGGTCAACTTCAAGTAATTCAAAAGGAGAAGACCTAGTCATACACCGTGTATATCAGTGGCTAAATGCCTAAACACATCACAATACACAAAAACACACAAAAATGACAGAATTTGACTAAAACAGAAACATACCAAAATAACACTAGAAAATGTATCTAAACATTTTCAAAATTTTTGAAACCACCACAGAATGAAAGCTGGATGAAAATGGAACTCAAAAATCAAATAAAAATCTTTAAAAAATGAAAAAGTAGTTAAAACAGTAGAATTTGGCTTAAAAACGCAGACCACATGGCATTAGCAATAACTATTGATTGTTGGCCCGTTTTCCTTCAACTGACCAAGTTTCAGGTCAATCGGAGCACAAAAATTTGGCCAGAACAGTACACTCATAAATCACTAATTCAAGCCAAAATGAAGAGAAAACAAGGGGGAAATGATCCAAATCACCAGAATTCACACAATGACAACCTAAAACATCTAGGGAAACCACAAAGAAAGAAAAACAATGGCCACAGGTCTCACATCGAATAGAAAGTTGGCCAAAAAGTAATGGAAAAGTGGCCTAAACCGTAAAAAGAACACAAACACACACACACACACACACACAAGTAGGGTGAATTAGGGAGAAGTTAAAAGTCAGTTTGACTACTAATAATATTGATTCAAAACTAGAATAATCCCCTGCAACGGCGCCAAAATTTGATGAGTTGCTGAGGCTCCTCAAATTAGTAAAATTTATAGTCGGTTTACAAAAGCTACTGGTAGCATAAAGAAACACCAAGTCGAACCAAATGATTACTCTAAGTAGTGAATCAAATTAAGAAACATATAAACAGGGGGTTTGTTTTGTTGAAGTGATTAAAAGAAATTAATTAAAAGTGGTAAACCTTAAGGAAAACAACCAATCTAAGTCTAACTGATTCTGATTTTAATCCATCATTGATTTCAGAGAATCCATTTAATTATTAACCTAGTTCTTGGCCTTAAAACACATCAAGAAGCCTCTTAGTGCTCTATGGATATCCACTGGTTAAGCAACCAGAATTCGGATCAACTAAGACTAAATGAATTAAGCACTCATTCAAATCCAGTTTAACCTAAATCCAAAATCTAGCCAAGGGTAAACAATCCATCCAAAAGCTTAAAAACATTGATTAACCTTTAATTTCCTCTTTTATCACATGCAATTAAGCAATCAACACATGAAAATCCAAATCCAAATTTAAGCAATTCAAACAGAATATTTCAGAGGAAAGAAAGAAGTAGATTAATCACTAAATGAATAAAAATCAAAGCATAATCTCAAAATTAATAATCAGAACAGCCAAAACCTGGATTGATTTGAGTATTCAGCCCTCCATCAACAAGAGGAACAAAATTTACAAAGAACTTACAGAGAAAACTAAGAGACTAAGAAAACAAGAAAAGCTGTATAAAGTATGATGATGAAACTCGGCTGCCTTTTTCTGAACATATAAACCTCAAAAAATACATGCACACCCAAACTGCTCTTAGGTCCATGGGCTTTAGATTTCATTGGACTTTGGTTTGGGCTCAATTGGACTTGTAATGAAGAAGTTAGGCCCATTTAAGTGCCAACAGGTCTCTAGAACCATCAGCCAAATTCAATAGGAAATATGACCATCAAAAACAGATAAGATGAAGAACTGGTCTTTATAAAAATTAAATAGCGATGTCTTATCTTTCTAATGGGACCAGTTTTAAGTCCATAAGACACCTACAGCTCAAGTTATGGTCCAAACATTGCATGTGGGTCAAGATCCAGCGACAGCATCTCTGCTCTGACTTCTAGGCTGCATATGACCTTCTAGAAATCCGAATTGGCTTTGGAGACCTGAATGAAAGTTGTAGATAATTCTCTCAGCTTTCCTACAAGGTAAGACTCAAAATTTTTATACATTCAGAACTAAAGATATGCATGAAACACAGAGACAGCATAAAATGCTAGTATTGTTAAAAAATGCTATTAGGCCCAATTGGATCCAAACTCATGAAATGAAGCCCAAGCTCAATCAAATAGGCCCAAAAGAGGTTTAAGAAGCTAGAAATGAGGGAGAATTACTGTATATAAAGTGTGATTATCAAATTGCCCCACACTTAGCTTTTGCACGTCTCGGGCAAAATAGAATTTCAAAACAAAGAAATAAAGAACAAGGAAACAAAAATAAATTTAAAAACTAAAGAATCACCTCCCAATGATATTTAAGATATGCACAAGTTCATACCACAAGTAACATGAGCAATTAAATTCAAGAGAATCAAAACATTTATGAGATAAAATTGCTTCACAACTCAAACCAACAAACAAGGTAACTTCAATTGGAAAACATAAGTCAAGAATGATAGATCCTCACAAGATATACTCTCAATCCTTCAAGTGTTTAGAAACTAGGTACTTTACTCAATCAAACTCATGAAGAAATGCACTACCATAAGTTTGCTTATCTTTTACTTCTCCACTACTCAAACAAATGCACACACAAATCAAGAGGACTTTATTTAAGGTTGTAATAAGGCCAAGGTACAGGAATGAATCAAAATGGATATCATAAGGTAAAAACCCAAAGAGAATAGAAGAACATTGGAGAGGAACTCAAATGACAAACATTAAATTCCAAGTGTGTAAAGCATATTCTCCTTCATTTGTACAAATTCCTTTCTTTTTTTATTTCTTTTCTTTTCACAACATAAGCTTTTTCATTTCTGTTTTTTTTTTTAAATGACAATTGGCTCTTTTTTTTTTTTTTTTCATAATACTTNTTTTTTTCACATAATACTTTGCACATTGCACATTAAAATTCACAACCTCCACACTTGTATATTAATTACCCACAAGCACAAGAGCTCTTCCAAGATAATGAACTAATGCTCTCCTATTCCCTAAGGTATGATAATCATACTTTATATGCAGTAATTCTCCTTCATTTTTAGCTTCTTAAACCTCTTTTGGGCCTATTTGATTGGGCTTGGGCTTCATTTCATGAGTTTGGATCCAATTGGGCCTAATAGCATTTTTTTAGCAATACTGGACATTTTATACTGTCTCTGTGTTTCATGCATATCTTTAGTTCTGAATGTCTAAAAATTTCGAGTCCTACCTTATAAGAAAGCTGAGAGAATTATCTACAACTTTCATTCAAGGCTCCAAAGCCAATTTGGATATCCAGAAGGTCATATGCAGCCTGGAATTCAGAGCAGAGATGCTGTCGTTGGATCCTGACCCACATGCCGTGTTTGGACCATAATTTGAGCTGTAGGTGTTGTATGGACTTGAAACTAGTTCCATTAGAAAGCTAAGATGTAGATATTTAATTATTATGAGACTGGTTCTTCAGATTATGTGTTTTTGATGGTTTTATTGCCTGTCGAAGTTGATTGATGGTTCCAGAGACCTGTTGGCACTTAAATGGGCCTAACTTCTTCATTACAAGTCCAATTGATCCCAAATTAAAGCCCAATGAAAGCTAAGACTCATGGGAATAAGTGTGACCTAAGGGCAGTTTGGGTGTGCATGTATTTTGGGAGGTTTATATGTTCAGAAAGAGGCAGCTGAGTTTCATCATCATACTTTAGACAACTTTTCTTGTTTTCTTAGTCTCTAAGTTTTCTGTAAATTTTGTTCCTCTTGTTGATGGAGAGCTGAATACTCAAATCAATCCAGGTTTTGGTTGTTCTGATTATTAATTCTGAGATTATGCTTTGATTGTTATTCATTTAGTGGTTAATCTATTTCTTTCTTTCCTCTGAAATATTCTGTTTGAATTGCTTAAATTCGGATTTGGATTTTCATGTGTTGATTGCTTAATTGCATGTGATAAAAGAGAAAATTAAAGGTTAATCAATGTTTCTAAGCTTTTGGATGGAATGTTTACCCTTGGCTGAATTCTGGACTTAGGTTAAATTGAATTTGAATGAGTGCTTAATTCATTTAGTCTTAGTTGATCCGAATTCTGGTTGCTTAACCAGTAGATATCCATAGAGCACTAAGAGGCTTCTTGATGTGTTTTAAGTCCAAGAACTAGGTTAATAATTGAATGAATTCTCTGAAATCAAGGATGGATTAAAATCAGAATCAGTTAGACTTGGATTGGTTGTTTTCCCTAAGGTTTACCACTTTTAATTAATTCCTGTTAATCACTTCAACAAAACAAACCCCCCTGTTTATATGTTTCTTAATTTGATTCACTACTTAGAGTAATCATTTGGTTCAACTTGGTATTGCCTTATGCTACAAGTAGCTTTGGTAAACCGACTATAAATTTTACTAATTTGAGGAGCCTCAGCAGCTTATCAGAGGAGCAATCAGAAATAGGCCCATAGGATGAGTCCAACTCGTATAAGGATATGCTGCTAGATTCTCACAGTAGGCAGAGAGGTGTTTCGTCCCCATGGATCACTAGGGATAGAGAGGAAAGTCTCCTATATGATAGTGAGGAAGAGAATGTCCCCACTGGGGAGGATACTCCTTTCAACCCATGCCCTTCGATAGAGGTGACGCCAGAGGAACATGAGGAGTATTGTAAGCCTTGGAGATAGTTTCTTGGGGAAAAGAGTAGGAATCTGAATGATGACTAACAGATTACAGAAGATGTAGGAGTGAGAGGGCACGCTTAGAGTGGTTGACCTCAATGAGGATCATTTCCTTGTGACCTTCTCAAACCAAAGTGATCTGCATTTTGCCCTTATTGAAGGTCCTTGGTTGATAGCAGACCACTACTTAATAGTTCATTGTTGGCATCCGTTGTTCGACCCCTCTGATATGCAGGTTAAACAAGTTACGGTTTGGATCCGTATTCCTGGGCTGCCTATAGAGTTCCATAATGAAAAGTTTCTGTGGTGTATTGTTTCTCAGCTTGGTACTACTTTGCGTGTTGATAACCTCACTTCACAAATTACTCGGGGAAAGTTTGCTAGGATTTGTGTTGAGATCGACTTAAGATGAAGTTTAGTTCCCAAGTTTTATTATATGGCAGGGAAATCTCTATTGAGTACGAAGGGCTTCACTTAGTCTGTTTCAAGTGCGTCAAGTATGGGCACCAGAGCGATTCTTGCATGGTCCTTCATCCGTTGGTGGTTCCGAAAGGGGTAGCAGGGAGTGCCCAGGCGACGGAGCCAGATAATGAGGGGGATAATCCCATGATCCCTGTAATGCTGGAAAATCCCAATGATAAGAGTCATACCCATTTCCAAGGCAGTAAAGAAGGGAGTCACAATCACTTTGGGAAGTGGATATTGGTTCAGTGAACTCAATGCCGCAAATCTGGGACTTTGAAAGTTAGCGATAAGGTGGTAGAGAAAGAGCTTCAGCAAGGTAAACCTACGTACTCAGGTTTTGATATAGGCAAAGGAGTGGGTGGGTCCCACTTCAATATTTTAAAGGAAAACCCCGAGTTTCATAAAGCTAATATAGGGACCTCAGAAACTACTCCTATTCAGGTGGGACCGAGTGATAAGGAAGCTTCACTGAACTTTTCGGAACATGCAGAGAAAGTCATTCTCACGTCTCATCCTTCCCTTAATCACCGTACTGGGCCATATAAATCCTCTAGACCAAATAACCAAAGCAAACTTAACTTAGTTGTGCACCGTAATAAGAAAAGCTCAACTGGGGTGGTTAAAGTTAGAGGTACTAGTATAGCTAAACCGATGGGCTTAGATAAAGAGAGTCACCTGGGTAACAATGGCAAGTAGATAGAGAGTTTCTCTTAGCCTGAGAAGCAATTAGAAGTCAATGATCCTGAATATAGAGCGATGCTGAGAACCTTAAATCCTATTACGAAGGAAGACTTAATGCATGCCTATGACCATCTTGTTGCAGAAAAGCACCCGGTTTCTCGGTTTCCTGTTAAGTGTCCAAACATGGAGGAAGGAAGAACTCATGAAGTCGTCCATCCTAAACCTCCGGATCCTTCATTGCACTTGAGACTTATCCTTGTTTCTGGTAAGGTTGAACCTGGTTTGGATAGGAAAGCTACTCACCATGAGTTATGCACGTAGAATATTTTCTCTGCATCATCCTCAGGTGACAACACTGCTTGATGTTACTGGATGTAACTTTTATGGATCTATGTGTCTTCTTCTTTTTATTTCCTATGGATTTAAAACCCAATATGCTAGTTTGGAATTGTAGAGGTGCTAGAAGTGCTGGGTTTTTGGCTTTCTTTAAAGACTTGGTTTGCACTTATCGTCTTTCTTTTGTCGCCCTGTTAGAAACCCATATCAGTGGGAAGAGGGCTACTTTCACTAGAAATTCAAGGATGGATTCTATGTTTTAGGTTGAAGCTAGCAGTTTCTCAGGAGGTATTTAGTGTCTCTGGGATTCTTCAGTTTGGTAGGTTTCAGTGTTGCACTCTCATAAACAGCTAGTGCACATGAGGGTTGGCTTCAATGGCAAAAATACTTGGTTGTTGACGATAGTCTATGGAAGTGATAACACATTATTTTATACTATTTGTTTCTCTTATACTTAGTCTTTTAGTGTGTGTTTCTAGTGATTTTTATGGCTTTTAGACATGTTTTGTAGATTTGGACTTGTTGGTGCTTGTAGATTTTAATTGCTTAATTGTTAAATTCTGGCACTGCTTACGTTTTTCACCATATCTTTTGCTACAGATGTCCGATTGATGTGATTCCAGTTTCGTTGGAAAGCTGACAGAAAATTCCACATTTTATATGAAGAGCCCAGAAGCTGATTCTCGCGTCTGGATAACTGAACTTTGCGTGCAAGCAGTCCAGATTTTCTGCTCCGCCCAGCACTCCGCCCAGCATTGACTGATTCCTTTCCTTAGGGCTGCCTATTGGACCAGAGCATGTATATTTGGGCCAACATCTGCTTTTTGGGCTAGCACACATGACACTAGGGCTTGATCATGTTTTTACCATTAATAATTTAGGAAACTAGGTTTATTTTGTAATTAGGAAACCATTAGGAAACCTAGAGGAGGCAGCCAGCTAGTATATATTCTCAAGTTGTTGAGGCAAATATACACAATCAGAAGAGATACGAAATTCCTTGAGCTGCTGCTGCCTCCTTTGCTTAGTTCGTTTTTCCCCTTTGCTTTGTGTTCAAGTCTTCCATGGAAGGCTAAGTTCGTTTGTAATCAATTCAAGAGGAGCCAAACTTGACAATCCAGAGTTCCTGTGCTTCAACCGGGTTTGATTTAATTTAATTTGAATTACTGCTTCTCCCCTTCTTCATGTGATTGAATGGTACTTTGATTCCATGAGTTGTATGAATTTAAATCGGTTGATTAGATTCATAACAGTAATCAGATTGATAATCATACTTTAAAGGTCTTTAATATATGGTTAACTTGGATAATTCGGTTATTAAATTAATCTGGATTTAGTGATATAGAGCGGTTGCCTAGAGTCTTAATTCCATGATTAATTGAATCCTGATTGGTAAATCAGTAGGAATTCTAAGTGTTATTGTTAGGGGTTCCAGGTAACACTTAACCAAGAATTAAATCAGATCTAGTTTATCTTTAGTGAACAAGGATGGATTAAGGTTTGGTTGCTTGCTTGAGTTGATTGCGTTTTCTCTTATTTGATAAATTCAGTTTACTGCTTTCTAAATTCTTAGTATATTGCATTCAACACAAACCCCCCCTTATTCTGTTCTTGTTTAAGTTCTTAAAAGATTAGTTGTTCTGGTGAATCCTTGGGAGACGACACTGGTTGAATCCTATACTACAAATTAGTTGCAATTAGTAGTTTAATTTTGTACGGTTCGGCACCCGTCAAAATTTTGGCGCCGTTGCCGGGGAATTCATCTCACATATTAATCTTCTTAGGACTCTTTTGTTATTGTTTTGATTGATTACTGTTCTTGTTTCTAGTATTGTTCTTCATCGTTTTTCTCCTGTTCTACTTGTTTTCCTATTTTGTTTTCCTGTTTTGTTTAGGTTGTCTTTCTCTGGTTAGTGTTTCTGTTTCTGTCTTGTTTTTGATTCTGACCAACTGGGATTGAGCTGCAAATTAGTGGACAGAGAAATTGCTTTGTGAGAAGCATTGTGAGCTGAACTTTGTGCTATTATTGCCCTTGTTTTGTCTCCTTTGCCGCTATTCTGTCCCCTTTGCTATCTTAGTTCACTTTTTGGTAAAATTTCTATATTATGTAAGGTCTGTGATTATTTTTTTTCTTGCTGTCTTGTTTGCCTTACTGTTTTAGGTTCTCATTGTGTGAATTCTTGTGCCTATTCCCAAATTTTTCCCTGTTTCCCTAGTGTTTTGGCTTGAAATTACGATTTTATGGGTCAAAATTCTGTATAGATTTTTGTGCTCTGATTGAGCTGAAAATTGGTCAGTTGAAGGAAAACGGTGTGGGAAATATAGCTCAATGAAAAAGCATTGAGCACCACCCTATCTCGGCCAAATTCCATCGTTTGAACCCCTTTTTCAATTTTTTAAGATTTTTTATTTGATTTTTGAGTTTCCTTTTCATCAATATTTCATGCTGTGGTGGTAGAAAAATTTTTAAAAATGTTTTGTTGGGTCAATTAGTATTATTTTGGTGTCTTTTTGCATTTGTCTAGTGCATTTAGTGTGTTGTGGTTTTTGCACTTTTCTTTCATTGATTCACTGTTTTACTGTTTTTGTGTGTTCTAGTGTGTTTTAGAGTGTTGTTATCTTTTGATTTGCATAGTGTATGACTCGGTCCTCTCAATTTGAACTACTTGAAGGTGATTCTGAAATAGAGAGAACTTTGCACACACTTGCTAGGGCACGTAGAACTCCTAATCACATAGAGCATAATATGGCTGCCAATGACATTAATCCTGAGGTTGATCTTGCTACTAATAATGGGTCTGGAAATAATGACATGCATGCTAGGGCTAGGACACTTAAGGAGTTGGCTGCCCCTGATGATAATTACCAACCTTTGTGTATTCAATATCCTGATGCTAATTTCGAATTAAAGTCTGGGTTAATACACTTGCTCCCAAAGTTTCATGGACTTGCAGGTGAAGATCCTCACAAGCATTTGAAGGAATTTCACATAGTGTGTTCCACCATGAAGCCTCAGTCAATTGAAGAGGAGCACATCAAGCTTAGGGCTTTTCCCTTTTCATTAGATGGAGCAGCGAAGGATTGGCTATACTTGCAGCCATCCATCATCACATGCTGGAATGACTTGAAGAGGTGCTTTCTTGAAAGATTCTTCCCTGCCTCAAGAGCTGCTGCCATCCGAAAAGAAATATGTGGCATAAGGCAAAACAGTGGAGAGACACTACATGAGTATTGGGAGAGATTCAAGAAACTCTGTGGAAGCTGCCCCCATCATCAAATCAGTGACCAGTTGCTCATCCAATATTTCTACGAAGGACTTCTTCCTATGGATCGAGGCTATGTGGATGCTGCTTCTGGAGGTGCCTTAGTGGACAAGACCCCTGCAGCTGCAAGAGATTTAATATCCAAAATGTCAGACAATGCACAGCAATTTGGCACAAGGATGCTCACCCCAGCTAGAGGAGTGAATGAGGTGCAGATGGCAGATCAACAAAGGGTGGAGACTCGTTTGGAGGAATTGACCTCCTTGGTTAGACAGCTAGCAATGGGGCACACACCGGTTCAAGCTCATGCCAAGCTATGTGGAATTTGTTCCCTGTCTAGTCATCCAACAGATCAGTGCCCTACTCTCCAAGACAACACTGAAGTAGTGGCTGGAGTCTTTCCTGGCAGACCTTACCAGCAGCCCCGATATGACCCCCACTCCTCCACCTACAACCCTGGTTGGAGAGATCACCCTAATTTAAGGTATGGAGGAAATTCTGGCCAACCTTACCAGCAGCAGCAACAACAAACGTACCAGCCACAACAGCCTAGGTACAATGCAAGTTCAAGCAACCAGCAGTACCAAGCACCAATGAAGCAGCCTATGCAGCAAGCTAACAAGCCAGAACCGAGCCTGGAAGACTTAGTGAAGCAATTGGCAAGTAGCAACATCCAATTCCAACAGAGGACTGAGACTAGCATTCAAAGCTTGGAGACTCAGATAGGCCAACTTGCAAGCACCTTTAGTGAGATGAAGTCTCAAGGTTCTGGCAGTTTACCTTCTCAGACAGTCTCCAATCCAAGAGGCAATGTGAGTGCCATAACCCTGCGCAGTGGTAAAGAAGTGAGTGCTCCAGAACCTAGCCTGCCTTCTACGGTTCAAAGTTTTGTTCAAGAAAAAAATTCAGACCTTGCAGCCCCTAAAGCTATTCCAAGACAGCAGCCAATCCACCTTCAGGATCAAGCAGAGAGCTCTACCCCCAATATTCCTCTCCCCTTTCCAAACAGAATTACACAGTCCAAGAAAATTGCTGAGCATGAGCTAGATAAAGAGATCATGGATACTTTCAGGAAGGTAGAAGTCAATATACCTCTTCTGGAAGCAATTAAACAGATTCCCAAATATGCAAGGTTTTTGAAGGATTTGTGTACCCATTAGAGAAGACTGAAAGGCAATGAGAAAGTGAGCATGAGCAGAAACGTGTCAACAATGATCCAGCCTAACTTACCATCAAAGTGCACTGATCCTGGAACTTTCACCATTCCCTGCACTATTGGAGACAAGCAGTTTACAAATGCCATGCTAGATCTAGGTGCTTCCATTAACGTGATGCCCAAGTCCATCTATTCATCACTACAGATTGGAGAATTGAAGCCCACTGGATTAGTCATTCAGCTTGCTAATAGAAGCACAGCCTATCCTGCAGGCCTTCTTGAGGATGTTTTGGTTAGGGTAAATGATTTAATATTTCCAGCAGATTTTTATGTGTTAAATATGGAGGATGAGTCTACATCTAGACATGCCCCTTTGATCTTAGGTAGACCCTTCCTTAAAACTGCTAAGACCATAATTGATGTGCATGCTGGTACCTTGTCCATGGAATTTGGTGACACTGTAATTCGTTTTAATTTAAGTGATGCCATGAAACACCCTCTAGAAGACCATTTAGTGTTCCAAATAGATGTCATAAACCTGCTAGTTAATGATGTGCATGCTGAATTGGTAGCTGAATTTCCTGATATAGTAGGCTTGCTAGATACTTTAGAGTGCCCTGCATGTACTAATTGTGATGGGAGTTGTGATGCCTGTTCTGAAATTTCTGCTTATATGGGATATGATGAGACTGTTTTGGAGCATAGTGCAGAGCTTGCAGGTGTTTCTGAGCTTCACACAGCAGACTTGGTTTCTCCAACCAAGCTAGTTCCCTCTGTGCAACAACCACTTATTCTTGAGCTGAAACCGTTACCTGACCATCTCAAGTATGCTTTCCTAGAAGCAAAAGAAAAGCTGCCTGTCATCATAGCCAACAATCTGCAACCTGAACAAGAAGAGAGGTTGTTGCGGATTCTGAAGCAGCGGAAGACAGCCGTTGGATGGACACTTGCAGACATTCCTGGCATTAGCCCCTCCACCTGCATGCATAGGATTTTATTAGAGGAAGAAGCTAAACCAGTGAGGCAGCCCCAAAGGCGACTTAACCCGTTGATTCTGGATGTGGTCAAGAAAGAAGTGAGCAAGCTGTTGTCAGCCGGCATTATCTACCCCATCTCAGATAGCAAATGGGTGAGTCCAGTTCAAGTGGTTCCAAAGAAGAGTGGCATAACTATGGTAGCCAATGAGAAGAACGAGTTGATCCCCACTAGAGTGCAGAACAGCTGGCGCGTCTGCATCGATTATAGAAGACTCAACCAGGCGACAAGGAAGGATCACTTCCCTCTACCCTTTATTGATCAGATGTTAGAGAGACTGGCAGGGAAGTCCCATTACTGCTTCCTGGATGGTTTCTCAGGCTACTTCCAGATTCACATAGCCCCAGAGGATAAGGAGAAGATGACTTTCACCTGTCCATTCGGCACATTTGCATATAAGAGGATGCCCTTCGGCCTGTGTAATGCCCCTGGTACATTCCAGCGGTGTATGGTGAGCATATTTTCTGATTTTTTAGAACACTGCATGGAGGTATTCATGGATGACTTTACTGTATATGGCTCCTCTTTTGATGCATGTTTAGATAGCCTTGCTAGGGTACTTGATAGATGCATTGAGACTAACCTTGTTCTTAATTTTGAGAAATCTCACTTCATGGTCGAACAAGGCATAGTTTTAGGGCATGTAATTTCTAGAAAAGGCATTGAAGTAGATAAGGCTAAGATAGATGTTATTGCCTCCTTACCCTACCCCACTTGTGTGCGGGAAGTGCGTTCCTTTCTTGGTCATGCAGGGTTTTACAGGCGATTCATCCAAGACTTCAGCAAGATTGCCTTGCCATTGTCTAAGCTTCTCCAGAAAGAAGTGGATTTTGACTTTGATAAGCCGTGCAGAGTAGCCTTTGATCAGCTGAAGCAGAGCCTTACCTCCCCTCTCATCATGCAGCCACCTAACTGGGAGTTTCCCTTTGAGCTTATGTGCGATGCATCAAACTTTGCAGTAGGCGTTGTCCTTGCACAGCGAGTGGACAAGCTGTCCCAGGTGATTTATTATGCCTCTCGCACTTTGGATGCTGCCCAAGCAAATTACACCACTACTGAGAAAGAGCTCCTTGCAATTGTGTTTGCTTTAGATAAATTCCGTTCATATTTGCTTAATTCTAAAGTCATTGCTTTCTCTGATCATGCAGCTTTAAAGTACTTGCTCAAGAAGCCGGATGCGAAGCCTAGGCTCATTAGGTGGATGCTGCTCTTGCAAGAATTCGACCTTGAGATCAGAGACAAGAGTGGAGCCGAGAACTTGGTAGCAGATCACCTGAGTCGGATACCACTGACTTTGGACAACCTTCCCATCAGAGAAACCTTCCCAAATGAGCAGCTTTATCAGCTGCAAGGTACAGATCCTTGGTATGCTGACTTGGTAAACTACTTAGTTATTTCTGAGTTACCTACTTATTTTAAGAAGCATCAAGTAGATAAGCTTAAAAGTGAATCCAAAAATTATGTGTGGAATGATCCCTACTTGTGGAGACTATGTAGTGACCAAGTAATTAGGAGGTGTGTGCCTAGACATGAGTCTGAGTCTGTGTTACAGTTCTGTCATACTTCTGCATGTGGTGGTCATTTTGGACCTCAGCGCACTGCTCGTAAAGTTTTAGATTCTGGACTCTATTGGCCTACCCTATTTCATGATGCATACAACTTTTGTAAGAATTGTGCCCAATGCCAACGGACAGGTAATATTTCTCGTAGGAATGAGATACCTCAATAGCCTTTGCTGTTTTGTGAGATATTTGATGTTTGGGGCATCGATTTCATGGGTCCTTTCCCTACTTCTCTTGGTTTTGTGTATATTCTTTTAGCTGTGGACTATGTTTCTAAATGGGTAGAGGCCAAGGCCACCCGGACTGATGATTCTCGTGTTGTCTTAGATTTTGTCCGGACTCACATTTTTTGCAGGTTCGGCGTTCCAAGAGCCATCATCAGTGACCAAGGTTCTCACTTCTGCAATAGGCACCTGGCTGCTTTGTTGAGAAAGTATGGTGTGGTGCACAAGGTGTCAACCCCTTACCATCCACAGACCAATGGGCAAGCAGAGGTGTCAAATAGGGAGATCAAGCAAATTTTAGAGAAGACTGTCCAGCCCAACAGAAAGGACTGGAGCCTGCATTTGGATGATGCATTGTGGGCCTATCGGACTGCCTACAAGACCCCTATAGGCATGTCCCCTTACAGGCTAGTCTTTGGCAAGGCATGTCACCTTCCAGTAGAGATCGAGCATAAGGCGTACTGGGTTGTGAAGCAGTGTAATCTTGATTTAGCCCAAGCCGGATCACAGAGGAAGCTCCACATGCAGGAACTTGATGAAATTCGGTTGGCGGCTTATGAGAATTCCAGAATCTACAAAGAAAAGACCAAGGCTGTCCATGACAAGATGTTGGTGAGAAAAGAGTTCTACATTGGTCAGAAAGTGCTACTCTACAACTCTCGTCTCAAGCTAATGCCCGGCAAGCTTCGCTCTCGATGGATGGGTCCTTTTGTGGTGACTAATGTCTTTCCTTATGGTGCAATTAAGATCAAGAATGAGGCAACCAACCAGACCTTCCCAATGAACAGACATCGACTGAAACCTTTCTATGAGGGTTTTCAAGAGCAAGTGGTGGAGGAGGTGCACTTGTCTGCTGCCCTTTATGAGACTTAAACCCACAGGCTGTTTTCTTTCCCTTTCTCTTTTATTTTTAGTGCCTTGCTTGCTTTTACTGTTTGCTTTGTGCTTTGCATTGAGGACACTGCAAAAATTTAAGTATGGGGGAGGGACTAGCTTACTGTGTGTGTTCTTATGCTTTCTGTTTTCCAGTTTTACTTTACTTGCTGTTTTTACTATTTTCTGTTTAGATTTTTAGTATTATGTTTTCTGTTTTAGGCTTAATTTTCTGTTTTATGTGTTTTAAAATTTTTCTAGTTCTTTCCAATCAATTTAAGAGTTATGAAGAGAGTGGTTTGAAGCAATTTTGATTTAACATGAGTGGACAATTATCTTGCTTCTTGGATTTAAGTGATATGGCAACAAAATTTGATTTGGATAAGTTGATTCTTAGTAGTCTTATAAGCTGTGAGGATTTGAGCCATATGTCATGATTCTTTCTTGTGTGTTTTCATCTATCATTTTGACGCTCTAGAACTTGTTCTGTTTCTTAGTTGAGGTTACATTTGCACATGCATGCATAGAAGTGATTAAGGCATTCCTTTCTTTGAGAAGCTACTTGACCAAATAGCTAACCTTGATGTTATCCTTTGATTTCCCTTTTTGAGCCTAATGATCTTTTCTTTCATGTGTAGCTCATTGCAAGCCTAAGTGTAAAACTATGTCCTACCCAACCCTTAGGAATTGCAGAGCATTGCATTGAATAAAAAAGGAGTAAATTCTTACAAAAACAAAGCATCAAGTTGTGGCTGATTGGTTGTGGCTGAAATTGTTAAGTGTTATTTTTAAAAAAAAAAATGAAAAAAATACAGCAGCAACAAAAGAATAAAGTTGTTTTGGGAAAAAAAAAAAAAAATGAGTTGAAGCCCAAAGTCAAGATGCATAAAGTACTTGAAATTCTCCATAATTAGATGCTCTTTGTGATTTCTTGGGTGCTTTAGCCATTTTTCCATATTATTGACATCCTTTTACCTTTCCCCATTGCAACCCTTTAAAAGTCCTTTTGATTTTTGTTATGCATGTGACATAGGTAGTGGAGATTAAGAAAGTGAACAAGCTTATGGTAGTGTAATTTTGATAGGATGATGGGAGAGAAATACTTACCTTAGACACTTGAGAGAATTGAGAGCATTTATTTATCTTGTGAGAGGCTATCTACTTTGACTCATTCTTATTAAATAAAATTGCCATTTTTTTGTTCTTTAGTTGTCAAGAGATATTGTTCCATGAGTGTTGCTATTCTTTAAGTTTGAATTATTTTCTTACCTTAATCTTTGCATTCTTGATTTGATTGGAGAGTTATTTTTCTTATTCTAGTTAGTTTGTTTCATGTGATTTTGCCCAGGAGTGCAAAAAGCTAAGTTTGGGAGAATTTGATAACACATTATTTTATACTATTTGTTTCTCTTATACTTAGTCTTTTAGTGTGTGTTTCTAGTGATTTTTATGGCTTTTAGACATGTTTTGTAGATTTGGACTTGTTGGTGCTTGTAGATTTTAATTGCTTAACTGTTAAATTCTGGCACTGCTTACGTTTTTCACCATATCTTTTGCTATAGATGTCCGATTGATGTGATTCCAGTTTCGTTGGAAAGCTGACAGAAAATTCCACATTTCATATGAAGAGCCCAGAAGCTGATTCTCGCGTCTGGACAACTGAAATTCGCGTGCAAGCAGTCCAGATTTTCTGCTCCGCCCAGCACTCCGCCCAGCATTGACTGATTCCTTTCCTTAGGGCTGCCTATTGGACCAGAGCATGTTTATTTGGGCCAACATCTGTTTTTGGGCCAGCACACATGACACTAGGGCTTGATCATGTTTTTACCATTAATAATTTAGGAAACTAGGTTTATTTTGTAATTAGGAAACCATTAGGAAACCTAGAGGAGGCAGCCAGCTAGTATATATTCTCAAGTTGTTGAGGCAAAACATACACAACCAGAGAGATACAAAATTCCTTGAGCTACTGCTGCCTCCTATTTTGTGAGTTCGTTTTTCTACTTTTGCCTTATGTTTAAGCCTTCAATGGAGGGCTAAGTTCGTTTGTAATCAATTCAAGAGGAGCCAAACTTGACAATCCAGAGTTCCTGTGCTTCAACCGGGTTTGATTTAATTTAATTTGAATTACTGCTTCTCCCCTTCTTCATGTGATTGAATGGTACTTTGATTCCATGAGTTGCATGAATTTAAATCGGTTGATTAGATTCATAACAGTAATCAAATTGATAATCATACTTTAAAGGTCTTTAATATATGGTTAACTTGGATAATTCGGTTATTAAATTAATCTGGATTTAGTGATATAGAGCGGTTGCCTAGAGTCTTAATTCCATGATTAATTGAATCCTGATTGGTAAATCAGTAGGAATTCTAAGTGTTATTGTTAGGGGTTCCAGGTAACACTTAACCAAGAATTAAATCAGATCTAGGTTATCTTTAGTGAACAAGGATGGATTAGAGTTTGGTTGCCTGCTTGAGTTGATTGCGTTTTCTCTTATTTGATAAATTCAATTTACTGCTTTCTTAATTCTTAGTATATTGCATTCAACACAAACCCCCCTTATTCTGTTCTTGTTTAAGTTCTTAAAAGATTAGTTGTTCTGGTGAATCCTTCAGAGACGACACTGGTTGCATCCTATACTACAAATTAGTTGCAATTAGTAGTTTAATTTTGTACGGTTCGGCACCCGTCAGGCAGCCCATCCCCAAGTCTGAGGGAGGAGCCGTGGATTGAACTTAGGCCTATAAAAGAGATGGTTACGGGGCCTTGGTGTGTTGCAGGGGATTTCAACTCTCTCCTTCATCCTTCAGATAAGCAAGGGGGAGCAGAGGTGAGGATTGGTACCTGTTGAGCTTTTCGGGATTGTATTCATGACTATAACCTGGTTGATGGTGGTTTCTAGGGAGCTAAGTTCACTTGGCAAAGAGGTGGCACCAGAGAAAGACTAGATGGAGTTCTTCATAATATGGAGTGGCGGTTTGCTTTTGAAGAAGTTGTTGTAGTTCATCTCCCCCACTTCAAATAAGATCATAACCCTCTTTGGATTCGTTTTGATAGTAGGAAGGAGGGTATTAGAGGTAATAGGCCTTTTAAATTCATTGCTGCTTGGCTTCTTGATGAAAATTTTGGTGGCTTTGTTAGGCATACTTAGGGAGTTGAAAACAGTTGGGGTTCTAACATTGAGAATTTTACTTCTGTTGTTAAGAAGTGGAACTTTGAAGTTTTTGGGAATATTGCTCGAAAGAAGCAGCAGTTGCATAGTCGCCTTCAAGGTATCTATAACAAGCTCAGTAGTGGTCCTAATTTCTTCCTTGAGAAATTACAAGCTAAGCTGTGGAGGGATTATGAGATTGTTCTTAGAGAGGAAGAATTGCTTTGGGCTCAAAAGTCTAGGTGTAAATGGATTAAATTTGGTTATAAAAACACCAAATATTTCCATGGTACCACTATTTTGAGACGTCACAGGAACAAAATAGCAACTCTTCTTAATGATGAGGGAGTTTGGATTCATGATGAAGGAGCTCTCCGTATGTTGGCTATTTCCTTCTTCAAGAATCTGTATCAAGATGATGGTTTGTTCACTCCTTTCTTAATTTCAGGTTGTTTTCCTCAAATTAGCGAAAGAGACTTAACAGATTTGCAAGCGATGGTTACAATTGATGAAATCAGATATTCTCTTTTCAATATAGGTGGCTTGAAAACTCCAGGTCCTGATGGCTTGCATGCTTTATTCTTTCAAAGTCAAAGGGACGTAGTTGGCTCTTCTTTGTGTTCTCTTGTTCAACAAGCTTTTGAAGACCCCCAAAATTAAGGCCATTAATAATACTCTGATTACTCTCATTCCTAAAGTAGATAGTCCTGAGTATATTAAGCTTGATTGTCATCGACAATTCTTGAGCATGAATCATTCATTTCGTAAGAATAAGATGAATTTTTTGAAAGGTCAAAAAGAATTGGGTCAACCGCCTAAGCGATACTCAAGAGTTGAAGTATTTGAACAAGTTTCTCAATTTTCTAAGATAACAGATACTGGAGGAAGGTATAATTTACCTGGTTACAAGATTCATCATAATCAGACTAAACGCAATATATTTTTGGATTTACCGTATTGGTGTGATTTGTTGAATTCGCATAATGTGGATGTTATGCATACGGAGAGTAATGTCTTCAAAAGTGTTTACAACACAATCATGGATGTTAAAGGCAAAATCAAGGATAATGTCAAGGCAAGAATGAATCTTGGTTTGTATTGCAGACGAAAGGCCTTAGAGTTTGAAGACAGAGGCAGTGGAAAATTTGTCAAACCGAAAACACAATACAATTTGAATATGGATAAAAAAAAGAGCAATATGTGAGTGGGTACACGACCTGAGGCTTCCAGATGGATATGCATCTAACTTGGGTAGAAGTGTTGATATGAGAAGTTGCACTTTATAGCGTATGAAGAGTCATGATTGTCATGTCTTCATGGAGAGATTGCTTCCAATTGCGTTTAGTTGTTTGCCTACTCCTATCTGGGAATCTTTGACTGAATTAAGTTATTTCTTTCGAGATTTATGCTGTCCGACACTAGAAGAAAGTCAATTGGACAAGATGGATCAAAATATTCCTATTATCTGGTGTAAATTGGAGAAGATATTCCCTCATAGCTTTTTTGACGTAATGGAACACTTACAAATACACTTAGTATATGAAGCACGAGTTGGTGGACTTGTACAATATCGATGGATGTATCCATTTGAGAGGTCTAAATCTATCATTTGAAATTAATTACTATTCAATGCCTCGTCATTTATATTTATTATAATCGTGCAATATTTTGATTTTTCATAGGTTTTTACACAATCTTAAGAGAAAAAGTGAAAAATAAAGCTCATGTGAAGGGTTCTATCTGCGAAGCTTACAAACTTGAAGAGACTTCTACATTTTGTTCTTATTACTCTGAGTCTCACGTACATGCTAGAAATAAAAGATTGCTACATTTTGGCCGACGTGAAGGAGCATGTAAAACTCGTTATCTAAGTGAATATGAAGTAGTAGCAATATCTCTATATGTTCTTTTAAATTGTCCTGAAGTTGAACCCATCCTGAAGTAAGTCATATTTTTCATGTGTTAATCAAGATTTTACAAGTTTCTATGTATTAGTGTTTAATGCATATGATGATGATGATTGTAGCATTTATGTTCAGTCATTAACATTAACATTCACTAATCTCAGCTCCATTGAAGTTGACAAACATGTAGAATCAAATTTTGTCCATTGGTTCAAAGAATATGTAAGTGTTTTCATTTCTACAATTACATCATGAAATTATCATTGTTATCTATTATAACATATGTGTTATATAACACTTTCTATGTCTTAATGGTTAATAGGTGCACAATTCTTACAATAACATCTCAGATCAAATTCTGTACAATTTAGGTTAGGGGCCTTTAAGAGTAATGAAGACATTCCCAATTTATTTCATGAATGGTTATTCATTTCACACATCTAATTGGGCACATAATCGAAAGTCAAATAATTTCGAAGTAGGTCTTAGTGGAACAGATATTTTATATCATGGAATTATAGAAGAGATAATTGAGATAGAGTATTCCAGAATTCCTATTAAGCGATTTACACTTTTCAAGTGTAAATAGTTTGATATTTCGCCCATAGGTATAAGAATTTGTCCCAAGTATGAGATTATTGAGGTTAAATCAAATAGGAGATATAATGGTAATGATATCTTTATATTTGCTCAACAAGCGGAGCAAGTATATTTTACATCATCTCCATGCCCAAATCCTAACAAGAGAGACTGATTTGTGGTGATTAAGACTAAATCAAGGCACACAATTGAATTACGGGATGCTCCATTTCAAGATGATAGAACTTTGCACTTCACTGAAGTCTCTTCTTTCGACCAAATTGCTGATAATTTAAGAGATGAGCATGATATGGGAGAAAAATGTAATGGACATGATAATTAATGCATATGTTGAAACTGATGAGGAGGTGGGAGAGTATGGTGCAGAAGACGAAGAATCATATGATAGTGAGGAGCCTGAAATTGAGGATGAAGTCCCTAATGATTACTTGGTTGATAGTGATTGATTGTTAAGGTTAATTTATTTGTGACATTTTTTTTATAAAGTTTTGTGGATGTACTTATTATTTAATGTCTCACTGACATATTTGATGTTTTTGTATTTACAGATGTCAATGACAGGCGGACGTGCTCGTAGTTATAGCTCCCGAGGCAGAGGGAGAGTTCCTGCCTCATTACATACTTATTCTGCACCCCCTGACGTGCATATTGATCCCTCACCGTCTCCTACTCCCATTGAATCCACCCACATAGCACCATTACATGCACCATCTACTGAAGGTTCTTCTGCTGCTGGGTCGACTACGGAGGCGTGTGGATCGACTGTTAGTAGGATGTTGGTTCGACCGAATGGGAAGGAGTATGATGTCTATACTTTCTATGTTCATTTGTTGTTATTAATACTATTTTCATATATGTACTATATATAATAAATTTTATAATCACATTGTACAGGTTTATACCATCCCATCAGATGGTTACTATCATTTCTTCCATCATGAAGGGCAAGTATGAGCAACCGTGGACGGGCTGGAAGGATATTCCCCAAGAAGTGAGAGATATGTGGTTTGGCTAATTTCAGGTTATACAATTAAATTATGTTATTTACTTTACACATGTTGTTTGTCAATTGTGTTCAACTAGTAGTCTAACTAATTTCTCATAATGGTTCAAAAATATTGTAGGTGGAATCCGGAGCATGATGTTGCTATTAAGCGGATTTGGGAGCTTAAGTGTGTTGACACAATCCGAGCAAACTTAGCCTCTATTCATTCTCGCAAGTCGAAGGGGAAGTGGTTGGCAGACCATGTCCTTGATGGACTATGGGTTAAGTGGACGACTGACCCTGAGTTTAAGGAGAAGTCAAAGCGAAACAAACAAAATCGATCAGCTAGTGAGTGAGGATGTCTGAACAAGGGTGGCTCTATTTCTGTGTCAGAGCATAAAAAGTGATATGTAAGTTTTATTTACTGGTAATAAAGTTTTTATATGTATGTTTTAATTTATCACTGATAACTAACGCAAATTTATTATATGTATCAGACACGGGAACTAGGTAGAGAGGCTACCATCCTAGAGCTTTTTTATAGGTTGAACCATAATGATGAGATGGACCAGTGGTCAACACCTAGGGCCACAAGGACTTATGTGAGTATCTCGAATTATAACATAAAAATTGAGCTTCTAGCATAATGTAAGTATTTCTACTGATTACTTCTGTTTTGTGTTTTTTTTGAAATCACATGCAGAGTTCCTATGAGAAGTTAAAGGAGGATGTTGCAGCCACAGGAGAATCTGTTGCTAACTCTGCCCTTTTTTTCCAGGCGACTGGGGGAAAAAATAAGATGGGCCGCGCTTATGGATTTGGATCCGAAGTAGCATTTTACTCTTCATCCGAGTCTGAGTCCAACAGGTCTGAATCTCAGTCTACAGCCACTGCGACCAACAATGATGAGCTTATACACCGTATTGCAGTTCTTGAGACCCAATTGGTAGAAGAACGTACTCGAGGTGACCGGTTTGCACAACTTGAGGCAAAGCGTGCAGATCGATTCTCTCAACTTGAGAGTGAATTGGCCAGTCTTATGGGATATATTCAGCAATTACAATCAGGACATAACAACTCAGAGGCTACTCCTACTACATCGTTACGACCTCCAACTATCAATGAAGACGATGAGGATAATTTCAATTTGTGAGATGATTATATGAAATTTTTAGGAGTTGATTGTATTCTATACTCTGATTTATATTTCCTTACCTCAATTGAATCTTGCATACTTTTAGACATTTGATCTATATATTTCTAAGATACTTGAGCTTCAGTTGCACAATTTTGCACTTGTCTTTTGCTGTTTTGCTGGAATTGATCTCACAGATAAATAAAGCATTCATAGAATGGTGATTTAGAAATTCCAATGGAATTTTTTATTAGAATTATAGTGGGAATAATTTAAAAAAAAAATCCAAAAAAAATAATTAAAAATTAAATTCTAACGGTAAAATTCCGTTGGAATTTTTTTCAAATTTTTGAATATTTAAAAAATTATTAAACAATTCCAACGGTAATTCCAACGGAATTGTACTGTTAGAATTACCCTTAGAATTACCGTTGAAATTTTTTTAATAAAAATAAATTTCAAGGGTAATTCCAACGGTAAAATTCCTTTGGAATTGCGTTTTCCAACGACACGTATTCCGTTGGAATACAAAATTCCAATGGAAAAATTTCGTTGGAATCTAGGAAATTTATTGTAGTGTTTGGTCTAAAAAATGCACCCTCTGAATTTCAAAATATTATGAATGACATTTTTAATCCTTTTTCACAATTCACTATTGTATACATAGATGATGTCTTAGTATTCTCAAACTCAATAAATAAACATTTTGAGCACTTGGAAAAATTCTTTGATGTAGTCAAACAAAATAGATTAGTAGTGTCAACCAAGAAACTAAAATTGTTTCAAACAAAAATTAGATTTCTAGGATTGGATATTCATCAAGGAACTATTAGGCACATTAGTAGATCAATAGAATTTTCAAACAAATTTCCAGATGAAATCAAAGATAAAAATCAATTACAAAGATTCTTAGGATGCTTAAATTATATTTATGATTTTATTCCAAATTATTATTCAAAGGACTTCGAAAAAATCCTCCTACATGGAATCAAGATATGACCCAAGTCATTAAAGATTTAAAATTTTTATCTCAAAATCTTCCTTGTTTAGGAATTGCTGACCTTTTAGCTTATATGGTAGTAGAGACTGATGTTTCTGACATAGGTTATGGGGGAATCTTAAAACAAAGAAAAATAAAAAGTAGTTTAGAACAAATATTGAGATACCATTCAGGACTATGGATTGAATCTCAAAAGAATTACTCTACAATCAAAAAGAAGTTTTATCTATTATTTTGTGCATCTTCAAATTTCAAGATGATTTAGTTAATAAAACTTGTTTTTATTAAGAGTCGATTGCAAAGCTGCAAAAGATGTTCAAAATCTAGTTTCTAAATTTTTTTTGCAAGATGCCAAGTAATATTATCTTGTTTTGATTTTCAAATAGAATTCATTAAAGGAGAAATAAATTCTCTTCCTAATTTTCTTACGCATGAATTCCTACAGGGAACAAATGAGTAAGAAGAATATAGCAACTAGTATGTCAAAAGCCTCACCATCATCATCAAATTTGCCAAATCCATCTCAAAGAACAATCCCAACAATACTTACTTTAGGTTCTACACTTTCTCAAAATAGATTCCAAAGCTTAGGAGCTATTCCACAACCAAGATCCTATCATAGTGCTTTAGTAACCCCAAACAATGAACTATCCTATGTTCGAAAACCTATTTTCCTAAATATATGTTTTCCAGAACCCCATCAAAGACAAAACAGTATTGAAGACATGGTTGAAAAGATTTTCCCATAAAATTTTCATTACTTTCCAGAAGACATCTCCAAAAGTAGAGCATTTTACGAATAAATATTAGTAGAAACTGGTTCAATATATATCACTCATAATAGAAATGATGATTAAAATTACTTATTCAAAAGTCAAAAAAATTGGAATCAAAATCCCTTTAAAAGGAAATTTTCCAAAAAATTCTCCCATCAAGCTTTTGATTACTTTGATTAGCAAAAAACTCAGTTAATTTCCTATATTTAGCTCCTTATAATCACTGATGGTTCCTTTTATTTCTATCAATCCTTCATTTCCCATATGGTTTAAAGAATGCTTGTTCTTCTGCTGTCCTATCACTCAAATATTTGACCCACAAGTCTATCAAGCCTATCTTTTATTCAAAGATAACACACCAAAAATTCTTGAAATAGATAAATTCTTATCCTTTTGCATAAAATTCCATATTGCCTGGATCCTCAGCTGGTCTTATGATCTAAGCCAAGACCCCATTCCCCCCCCCCCCCTTATTTTCCTCAAAAGTTGATTAGAGTATTTAAAGTAAAATGGTGGAAAAAGTTTTATCTTTCACTAGCAAATGTGACCAAAGTTCAAAAGTATTTGGCACAGATTAATTCCCGGCCATCAGTTCAACATGAGACATCCTTTTCAAAAAGCAAAACAACACTCAATAATGAAATTGCTATGCTCAAAGAAAAACTCAAAGAAGTAGAATCTCAAGTAGCTTCTTCAGAATCAGAAGAAGTTAATTCAAGTTTTACATCTCAAAATGAAGATGATTGTTACGGGATAGACATCACGATGGATTAAAGAATTTCATATTTTGACAACAATCACATGCTACAAGTCAACATTTCAAAAGCATTCAAAAACATTCATTACGAAGACTTTTCAACAAGAAGACAAAAGTTAGCAGAGTTAGTTAAGAGCTAGAAGACTCAAGAAGCAAGGAAAAAATCTTTGACAAAAAAAAAATTAACTTTTTTAGAGAAGTGACTCTGGAATTAAAAGATCATGAAGTTCGACAGATTCCAACACCTTTGGAGTCCGTCTCTCAAGTCTATAAAAAGGCACTCTCAAGACATAAGGTTACAAGCTAAGCTAAGTTAGAGTTTCCAAGGTTCCAAGTTAAAAATTCCAAAGTTAGAAGTTAGAAAACCTTTCATTAGCCATAAAAGTTATTCTTCTTCTAATGTATTCAAACTTTGTTTGTACTTGATTTCAAAGCAAGTTTCAAGATTGTAACAGAACTTCAAAAGTTGTAAGTTTTATCTTGTTCAATATCAAGTTTCATTTTAAGAATTTGCATTCATAATCTCTTTCCTGCTTTACTGGAGGAGTACCGCCAGACTAGCTCCCCTTTCATGACATTCATAATCCCTTTCCTGCTTTTCTGGAAGACTACCGCCAGACTAGCTTCCCTTTTATTTTAAATTACTGTTCATGGTAATTTAAAATAAAAGGGAAGCTAGTCTGGTAGGAGTCCTCCAGAAAAGCAGGAAACGGATTATGAATGCAAATTCTTGAAATAAAACTTGATACTGAACAAGATAAAACTTACAATTTTTGAAGTTCTTTTACAATCTTGAAACTTGCTTTGAAATCAAGTACAAACAAAGTTTAAATACATTAAGAGAGGAGGAACTTTTATGGCTAATGAAAGGTTTTCTAACTTCTGACTTTGGAATTTCTAACTTGGAACCATGGAAACTCTAACTTAGCTTGTAACCTTCTGTCTTGAGAGCGCCTTTTTATAAACTTGAGAGACAGACTTCAAAAGTGTTGGAATTTGTCAGACTTCATGATCTTTTAATTCATGAGTCGTATCTCTAAAAAAGTTCTTTTAATTCATGAGTCGTATCTCTAAAAAAGTTGAACTATCTTTTGTCAGAGATTCTTGCATTACTTCTTGAATCTTCTAGCTTGGAATTAACTCTGCCAACTTTTGTCTTCTTGTTGAAAAGTATTCACAATGAACTAACTCTGCCAACTTTTGTCTTTTTGTTGAAAAGTCTTCATAATGAATGTTTTTGAGTGCTTTTAAAATGTTGACTTGTAGCATGTGAGTCTTGTCAGGTTTGGAATCACTGTAGATGGACGGCAGCCTTTGGGTGACTATATCACGATTCCATTTGATTGATAATATTATGATATTCTTTATCATGCATATTGTTCCAGTAATCTAATCCATCGTCTTCAGCTGCATTTTGATACAAGAGATGTATTTCTTCTAAGTCATCTTCATGCTTTCTTTGAATATAATGATCAATTAATTGCTTGAAGTCTATCCTAATAGTGAAAGGGATTTCTAGAATGGATATATCTGAGTGGATTTTTTGACAGCTATCTTCTGCAACAAGGTTTTGGTATTTTGAGGAAAAGTTTAGAGAAAAGTCTTTTGCAATTGTTCTGGCCCTCCAGTGCTTAATCTGTCTTCTTTGGGTAAAATTATAACAAGACTAGGGATTTTCTGAAATCATGAGATATGATTTTTTCATGTGTTTTTTGATCAAAATTTTGTGTTGAGTAGGGTAATAGATTCCTATAATCCATTCTAGGGCTTTGCTTTGAATGATTAATTCAATATGTCTTTTTGGAGGAAAGGTACTAAAAGAATTGATGATACTATGGGATAATTTTCTTCCAAACTCCTCTGATTGACCAGGATCTGAAATAATGACATGGTGGAGGTATCCGTAATCTAAAAGTTTTTGAGGGGTTAAAATTATTGGTTCTCCTTTGAAATTGGTTGTAATTGGTCGGTAAAGGGAAAGATCTAAGGAGGCTCTACAAATACTACAAGTAAGGTGACATTTACAATCTCGAATTGAAAGGGGAATTTCTTGACATAATGGGTCTTGTTTGAGACATTCATTTTTAGTGAAATCATGATAACATTCCCATGTCCAGTTCATTCTTGGAATGAGTTTGTTATCACATCTTGCTTTTGCTAAAGTTTTTTGAATAAACTCTTGTCTTTAGAGTTCAGTAATTTGAAGTTTTTGGAGAATGAGTTCTCTGCAATCAATGTCTAGTAATTGATTGAGAGTACTATGAGTAAAGAGAAAGGCTCTTAACTTTCTTTTTTCTTTTTCTTCTTCACCTAATGGTTCTTCTCAGTAGGGTTAAAGATGTAATTTTATTTTTTTCCTTTAGCCTGTGGGGTTAACATTCTAGTATAACTCTTACTAGTTTCACCTTTTTTTTTAGCTAGTAGGGCTAAAATTCTATCTTCCATATGATCAAGATTTTTGAATTTGTCATCATCATCCAGTGGGGATGATGGTGATATTCCACTATGAGCTAGTTAGGCTAACAGGGCTTCTACTTGTTTTTTGAGAGAATCCTAATCTTGAAGTAAATCAGAATTTTTGCATATAAGATCATTTATGAAGTCGTCTGATGTGCAACAAGTAGGACAAACTTTGTGGTTATATTTTTCATGAAAATAGCGAAAATAATCTGCTACTATTTCTAAAATTATTAATTTACTATTGAGGTTATTAATGTTCCAGATAGCTTCTAACATTACTATTTCACAGTCAAATAAATTTACTAAATTACCTCTATAATGTAAATTAGAATATCTAGGCCAGACAGGTAAGACTTTATTGCCGAAGAACATCAATGATTATTGAGGATTCATCGGGAAAACTAACTTTATTAGTATAGACAATAATAATTTAATATTTGAAATCTTATGTAACATATTATTCAATTCATAATATGAAACTGTAAAAGCAATTTTGTGTCTATCTTTTTCATGAATTTGAATTTGCCAAAAACCTGATTTCATATCAAATTTTGAAAATACAGATGCATTATATAAATGACTAATTAAATCTTTTTTGTTAGGTATTGGATATCTAATCATTTGAAGAACTTTATTGAGAAGCTTATAATTTATGACTAACTTGGGTACTCCTCCTTCTTGTTCAAATTGTTTATTGACATAAAACATTGCAGAGCTCCAAGGAGATTTGCTTGGTCTAATGATTTTTTTTTTCTAATAATTCTTAAATCTCTTTTTTTGTAAATTTCTAATAATTTTTTATTTATTTGTATTGGTCTTGCCTTTGTAGGAAACTTACTTTCATGAAAATCTTTTTTCATATGGTAATTCTACCATATGCTTTTTCCTTTGCCAAAAAGCATTCGGAAGATCCGAACAAACTTCATTTTCAATTTTCTCTATTTTTTCTATTACCTGAGGATTTTGAATTTGTTCTTCTATTCTTTTGTAATGAACTTCTTGATTTAAATATTGAATTTGTTTTTTTTCTTTTCCATTATCATATTGACAACAGATATTGAACTATTTTGAATTTCATTAACATCTTTGTTTTTCATTGGAGTAAGAAATTCAAATATGATTTCTTTACCTCCTTGAATCTTAGTAATTTTTCCAAAAATAGCCCTATCTATTTTAATATATATACACTCCTTTTAATTAGTAAATCAACAAGTTTGTCAACCCAAAAACAAAGAAAACAAATTTTGGCTCATCATTTCTTGCAAAAGCAAGGAATTTCCATCAAAGAAATTTTCTTTTTTTTTCTTTTATCTGTAATCGATCAAATATTCACATGAGTGGGTGTAAATTAATATGTAAGCTAGATATCCCACATTTGATAGAAAATAAAAAAGAAAAGTGGCATTTATATACTTTGATAATCTATTTTTGGTCTTAATCTTTGTTGCTTGGCCAATTTTTTTCCCTTTTCTTTTCTCATTATTTTTTTGCAAATAAACCTTTATTTTAATCTTTTTATTCTTTGTCTATTATGTTTATATTGTTAAATTCTTCTATTAGTGCTATTTTTAAAACTCTATGCTGTGAATTGGTAGAAGTTCTGATATGGATAGTGGCAATTGCTGTTGGTCTATAAGCAGAGTCACAATTATGAGAAAATATACAAAATTAACATTGAGTACAAAAGCATGAAACTATTTTTGAGGGCACCAATGTTCTTAAGATCAAGAACAACCCCAACCCCAATAATGTGCCCAACAACTCCACAAGCCAAGGTATCAACAAGAGTGAACCTAGCTGGGTCACCAGTTTGCAAACCAGTGTCCCTAACCAAAAAGCAAAGATGAAAGGCTTGCCATATGGGGCGAATTGTAAGACAAAGAAGAGACCACCATCGATACCAAAACCAATCAAGCGTGCTGCATTTGGGTGATTAATGTGAGCAATAATCCCATGCAGCAATAATTGAAAGGAATAGATAAAACAACAGCAACAATCTTAAGAACAAAACGAGCAATCCTAAGTCTGAACTGGGTAAAACAACAATTAGTTTATAAAGAACTTTGGATTTGTAAAACAACAATTAGTTTATAAAGGAATTTGATGAATTCAAAGTGTAGTATATGATATAACAACCACAACCAAATTCACATCAGAACACACAATATGGCTAAAAATAATAATAATCAGAACATGTATTATTTTTGGTGCTGTTTGGTGGGAGGAGGGGGTTTAATAAATGAGACCAAGCTGATGTAAACCTAACAACCATTTCATACATCGAAGTTATAAATCTCAAGGTTCATCCTCATCCCCATCAAAACAAAATTATACTAATAAAAAAAAATATACATAAGAATAATCCTAGACAATAACAAAAACATCCCCCTAAGCAAAAAGGTAAACATCATATCAAAGCAGAAGGGAAATAAATTCCTATGCACAAGGAGGAGCTCCAGTTCCAGTAGGGTGAGGATCATGACTTGGCTGACCAGGCCTTGGTCCATCATCCTTGAAAATAAAACCAAAATTTTTTCAAACACAAGCAAAATATTCATAAACATATTGTATAAGAACAATCTGAGGTACCAAAACAATAATCAAGCATAACAATATCTTATATAAAACCACAATCATGAGAATTAATGAGAAGAGATAAAAGAAAATGGGGAATAACAATGGCAAAGCAACCAACCACTACCTAAAAACATGGGCATCCATGATGTTCTTTTTGTTATCCATTTGTAGTTTGTAGTTTTGTCTTAGAGAATTCCACTGATGTCTAAACCAGTAGTGATAAGTTGCATTGGTTTTCCGTGAGGAAATCATTACTGAGCAAGAAATTTGCACCCTAAAAACTAAAGGCTTGTCTTTGTTTCTATAAACCTACTTCGCTCAGCTAGCTAAGACTACTAGAATTTTACAAAGTCTAAAATCAATTAGCTAATGCATATTTCTTTCTGACATCTTTAATGTACAAGATAAAATGTCTTGATTATCTTAATCCCTCTCTAGAAAATAAAATTACTGGGAAGAGAGAAAACATGGGATTCATTGATTGCAGTACATGAATTGTATAGGAAGCTAAGAAACATGAGATGAGACCCACATGAGGAAGCTAATAGACACTCAAGATGCTTGGATTTAGGATGAAATAGCAACAAAAATGGCTTGTTTAGGCTTTGATAGTAGTGCCAATGAGTGCAAGAAAATATGGGATGAGATCAACATCTCTTTAAGCAAAACAAGGCCTTTGAGTGTGGGACTTCACCTTTTGTCTAATCATCCAAAAGGGTATTGTTTAGCTAATTATAAGTGCTCCATATTTGATGAGAATCATGGAAGCATCAACAAGGCTCCAAATGAGTCATGGCAAGCAAAGAAGATTCAACTGGCTATCAGAGGGTTAATTTAGGAGTTTGGAGCTCAAGGATCAAGCCTAGATGGAAGGATTGAATAATCGGAAGGTTATATGCTTGATTGGGGTCCTAGAAAGAGAAACTGGCAAAATTGGCAGCAAGGCAGTGCCCCAGCCCTCTATTTAGGGCGCCCCAGCACTCCAAGGTAGAAGTTAGGCACCCCAATGCTGCTCCACAAGTGCCCCAACGCTAGGCAAACAATGATTTTGTTTTGGCTATAACTTTCACGTTATAAGTTCGAATTAGATGATTCCAAAACGAGGTGAAATATGAGATTTTGAACTACCAAAATGACATAAGGCACGCTCAATTTGGTGAAGGGAAGACTTAGAATAGGTCTTGAACAAAATTCACATGGACCAAAATTCTCCTCATGCGTTTTAGCCATCCAATCCGAGTTAGCTCCAAGTTTAGGCCAATTTGGGCCCATTTTCATGTAACTCAACCTATGTTATGTTTTCTTGAGTTATTGGCCTTTTATTAGGTATTTGGGCTTTTATTGTGGGTTAGGATTTTTTAGCCAATTAGGTTTAGATTAGGTTTGTTTTCCTTTAAAGGGAGCTGACCCCTTTGTTGCAGCATTAAGAATTGATTATTGAGTAAAGTTGAGAGTTTTCTCCTTCATGGTTCTTTGAAAAAAAATTTAGATCTTATCAGGAACCCTAGGTTCTTGTGGCATTCAATCCTAGAACTTATCACTCGCCTTCTATCTTTCTCGAGTGCGGCATTCATATCCTTCCCCAGATACTTTTAGTTTATACTTTGGTAAGCGATGGGTTGAGGTCCTCATTTTTTCGAAACTTGATTTAGATGGTTTAACGGGCATTTAAAATCTCTATCTTGGGTTACCCCATAGGGATTCTATAGACACCGTATTTTGTCCGAGGTTGTTACACGTTTTCCAAAAAACATAGAAAAGAGAAAAAAAATTATTGGAAAATCTGATTTTAAGGTCTTTAAGGCCTCTTTTAGCTTTTGGATCAAAGTTTTAGTTTTTAGAAATTGGCCCACTTCATTTTAATACAAGTTAGGAAGTCTTTTGGCCCGTTTTCTTTAAATATTTTGTTTGGACATAAAAATTATAATTTTCTAGCTTTTAGTGATTTTAGGTCAAAACTTATGTTTTGGGCTTGGGCTTGGCCCATTATGCTAAAACCTTAGTTTGGGGGTGGGCCCACCCAATTTTTTGTTTTCTTAATGTTTTTGGTCCAAATAATTGATATATGTTTGTTGGACTGTTAAATATGTTTGAGGTTTAATTTGGGACCAACTGGACCAACTTAGGTCCAAGGTCCAAGATTGAGCTCTTTGGGTTCATTTTGACCTAATTTGACCCAATTGGCCCATTAGGGTTTTGTGATTTTTATTTTTAATCAAAAAATTAAATAAATTTATTAAAAATCTGAAAAGAAGTCAGCTAGGGTTTAAGGAATATTCCCAAGCATAAGTGAAAAGATCTAGCCTCAAGGAAGCTTTATGAAAGTTACTTGTGCAAGACAATTTTGAAAAAATTGCTAATGGGGGCTTCTTAACCTTATTTTTTCATGGAAAAAATACAAATTAGAAGGGCTTAAGTGTGCAATTCGGTTAGGGCATTTTGGGGAAGAATTATTGAATTTTTTACATGGCAAGACTATAGGAAAGTGGGAGAAAGGTGCAAAAGAGTTATGAAAGGACCAAATTACCCTCAACTTGCTCTCTAAGTTGAGAAGGCTGATTGCATAAGAAGAAAAAGAGAGGAGAGAGCCTCATAATAGGCTCTCAAGGTGAAACACAAAAAAGGAAGAGAACTTGAAAAAAATAGATCAAATAGAGGAAAGTTGAGAGTTCTTGAGTGTTCTCCATATTTTTGGAGAGAAAAAGAAGAAAATCAAGAGTGTTGGAGCTTCTTGGAGTTGGGTTCTACACCTTTGAGCAAGGAAGATGAGTTTTCTTGACGAACACTAGGTAACATTCACTCTTCTCTTGATTTCTTGCCATTTTCTTGTTAGTTTTTATTTGAATCCATGTGAAATGTATGTTTCTTTTTGTTCCCTCCTAAATGCCTCCATTTCATTTTTAATTTCATGAGTTTCATTTTATTTTTTGTTGTTTTCCTGCTCTCTTGAATATCCTCTTGATATTTTGGTTTAGGGAGATTATGTTTAGTTTCTATTTTGATTGTGGTTGAGTACTTAGTTTATTGTTGTTTTGCTTGTTTTTACCATATGTCATGATTTTGTTTAGGGTTGATCTTTTTCTAGCATGATCTTGGTTGATGGTATTCTAGGTTTTACATGTTTGTTGCCCTATTATTGTTTTGGTACCATTTGTCATGTCTTGTTAGAGTGAGCATGCTTCTTGTGGATTTCTTTTTGAGTATTTTATTTTTTTTTTTGCCTTTGTTTTCTTGAATGTGTTTTAGGGTTCTTTATTAAAAATCAAAATGATGTTTGAACTTTTTTGAAAACTTTGTGTTTTGATTTTAATCTCTTGACTTTTTTCATGTTTAAAATAAAATTAGTCAATTGGGATAGTAATTACCAAATTTGGTTTCTAAATGATCATTCTCGGACCTATCAGTTCAACACCGACAGTGGTCGCTCTTTTGACCATAATTTCCATTTTACAACCCCAAATGACATGTTTCTTGTTTTGTTAGAACCCTAAGATGCGTATCTTCCATGTATATAAATTTCATAGTTTTTGAATGTCAAATTTGCTCCCAGTTATAATTTGAAAATATCTATTTTCTCTGTACTGTGATATTGTTAGTTGATTCTGGCAGTGTTCTGTTTTTTGCCATAACTTGAGTTAGAGAGCTCATTTTTGTATGATTTTTGTTTCTTTAGAATCATAAGATTTTTTATATGTCATGTAAAACTTTGGGGTCAAATCACATTGACATGCATTGCCAAATTTCTTTACAAATTTCCCCTATTTTATGTTTTATTTTCTATCTTTGTTGTTCTATTTTTCTTTATTGTCTTGTGTTTACTTGTTGTCCTTTCTTCTTTTTTGGAATCATTTGCATGCTAATTAAGAGTGCATGTTGATTTTCCTATTTAACTAAATGTTCACTACAAGAAAATTCATGGATTCCAACGGAATTTTTCCGTTGAAATTTATTTTTGAAAAAAAATTCCGATGGAAAATTCCGTTGGAATTTTTAATATATTTCAAAAAATATTTTTTAATTTTTTTAAAAAATTTTGAAAATTATTTTTTATTTTTTGAAATTCCAACGGAATAGAATTTCTTTGGAATTTCCTAAGTTTTTTTTTTTTTTTACTTTTTTGTTCAGATTTTTTTGAAAAATTTATGTTAGAATTTCTTATTTCTTATTATGATTATTATCTTTTTAATATTTTTTTTGGAATTTCCACTTTAATGCTACTTATTAGTCATTTTTGGCAAATTAAGTAACAAATAACATCATATCAACTGAATTAACTCCAAACTACTCACGTGGCTTTGATTAGTACATTTCTAGTTACCAAAATTCACCATCTTTGTACCACCAGTACTATGTAAAATTTGACAACACCCACTATCAGTCAGAGTTGAAATGTAGCAGCTCATGATACCTAAACCTGTCCATACTCAAAGCACTTGAAATATATATATGATAGTGAACAATTTCAATTTTATAATTTTTATTACAAGAAATGGTTACTAGACAGCACAAAGAAAAGTGATAAATGAACTTTAAGACTTTATAGTAGTCCTACTCCTTGTCAACAATCAAGCGCAGCCCATATATATCATGGATGTCGTTCATGGTTAGCTTCTTCCTGCAAATAGAGACATAAATGAATGAATGATTGAAATAGTCTTTCTTCAACTACCCAAGAAATGCCTTGTATTATATTTGTGCATTCTCTAATTTTTGAAATAAAAGATAACAAGCAAAACTTAAAACCAGCTGCAGCTAAACAAATGGAGGGAAAGATAGAGGGAGAACATTCTTCAACATTTTCCAATAAATGTTGTACAAGCTCTTATGACGCCCAGTTAGGACATAAGAAATGCCTTCACCTAATATGCAATAAGATTAGTTAGAATCTTCAAGCAATTGAATCAAAATACCAAAAAGACTTTACAGTACAATTCATAACTTATCAGTCCATAAAATTAGTTTCTCCTAGGCTAACAAAATCCTTTGCTTACATTTTATAGTTTTTACAAGGCAATCACAAGACTTCCATGGCTACTAGCTACATAAGAATTTAAGCAAACAAGAATAACATGAACTCTCTATTCATATCATGGACATGCAGAAGGCAGAGTGTTTTTATCATGCCATATAAGAAACCATCATAGATGCCACATTTAACAGGTTCATAACCAACCCTTCATGGCCTCTACCCTCAGTAGTCAGCCTCAATCCAAACTAGTTTGGACAGCCAACTTTAATTCAAATCTAATTGAAAGGTCCAACAGAAAACTCCCACATCAATATCCTTGGAGGCCATATAGCATTGACCAAGTTCTAGATGAATTAGTAGATACGTAAAACTAGTCCCACTGAGACAAGATTTCCAACTCAATCTCATGTAAAATCAGGTTTCCATTAGCGATAACTCAATAGGAGATGTTGATTCACATGCTAATTTTGAACAAAAAGATTAAAATATAAAATTGCATCATATCTAAAATTAAATGCATATTGATCTAGAGATGTGTTCTTCACCCCTTCAACTAAATCAGCAACCCCAAAGCCAAATGTCCCAAATATATAATCATAAGTCAGAAAAGAATCATCAAGTGTGTCATGCAAAAGCCCAGTAGCAACTACTGTAGAATTGGCACCAATCAAAGCGAGCAGCATTGTGTGGAACAGCACTGTTGTTTCCACACAATGCTGCAAATACGGATCACCAGAAGCTCGCATCTACTGAAATATAATAAATTGAATCCAATTGTCTAAACTCAACAAAATAGTTATAGAGAAGCATGAATCTTTCACATTTCTAGAAATGATGCATATAAACAACTGCACAAATAGTTGGCAAACAGAGCACACATTCTTTAAAAAAAAAAAAACAAAAAGAGTTAGACTTCTGTTCACACAAGAACAGAAATATGTTACATGCTTCACAATTTAAAGATATAATACGGAGAAACAGACACAAATACAACAAGAGTAAAGAGAGTGACGTGACTCACAATTAGGGAGAACACACACTACAAGAATGTGAACAAGATCAAGACACTAAAATGTTAGAGGCTTTTCCCTTTAGTCTTTTACTACTCCATGAACTCTATTTATCATTCTTCTTATAACCACCATCATTTTCAAGAACTGTTCAATAGGTATAAGGTTGAAATTTCTATTCATTGGCTTTTTTTTTCTCGTCTCAACTGAAAAGGAATAAAAAATAGGCATGGTACTAGAGATTAAGATTTAAAGTGACTGAGAAAACTGTAAATGAGATTTCATTTTCTAGCAAGCTTAGTTAGTGTTCAAAAGACAACTTTGGGGAATGGGGGGACAAGCTCTAACAATTGTATGAACAATCAAAGCCACATAAATAAGAGTCCAGGGCTATAAAGCAGTCATGCAAGAAATTTCTCAGTGAAACATAATGAATAGTGGTCCTGTTTTAAGAACTTTAATTGGCCACCAACAACATCAGTTGTTCAAGACAATTTATCTCTAGTTTAAGAGTTAAACAGTATTGCTTCCAATAGAAATTCACAAAATCTGAGTTATAGATAAACATAAAACATATTGCCTTATGTTTAATCTCCAAGCCACATATTGTAGTAACAAAGATCAATGTTCACAGAAGTCAAAACACTAAAAATCTAGGACTATGAGTTATAAAGGATCCCTATTTTCATGTCATCGAAACACTAATGCTTCTAATATTATTTTTCAATCTCGTGCAATTAAGAATAAACTAGCTAGTGTGCTTTTAATATCCTATTGTTGCAGACACTTTACAATCCATAACCATTAAACACATGCCTAAGTCACCACTCTAAATGGGGTGGTACTATCAGTATAACATGCAATGTTGACCATAGTAATTAGAAAGATATTACTTATTACCACACTAACAAAATGTTGTCTCCACAGACACTTTCCATACTGAAATGTACCAAATTAAATGAAATTTTTATCTTTTTTTTTTAAAAACAAACGAAAGAGAAAGAAAAAACATACCCCCTAAATCCTCTTTCCAGTGACAGGGCACTTAGGTCCATTCGCCCTCTTCCTAGTGGTCAAATATACGAGCTTCCCACCTACACAAACAAACATTGAACAAAATGCATATAAGAACACGACCCGATAATATAGCACCATAATGGATCGAAATCACAAATCGAGTAGCTTCAGAAATTAATCAAAATTATGACCCAGTTGGGAGAAGAGAGTAAGAGAGGGGGTGGGTCTACCAGGGGTTTTAACGACCCTGTGTTGGTTGGATTTGGTTGCATAGCTATGCCACTTGCGATATGTGAGACGCTGCACCATTTTCGATCAGGTTTAGCTATCTATGCTCTGCGTCTGTGTGTTTTTGCCTTAGGGTTTTTCACAAGAAGGCACTAGTAGAGAAGACACCCAATGTCTCACTCAGAGATATAAAAGGGTTCAAGTATTTTGGGAAAAGAAGCCGCCGTTGCCGCCAGGAAAAGAAGCCATCGCCATCGATAATGAGTTATGGGAGGGAGAGGGAAGAGAAAAGAGTGAAATGGAGAAGGACATTGTGAAAGGAGGTGAAGGTGGAGGAAATAAAAGGAGGAAGAAGAAAATTGGAGAATATATTTTGGAGGCGTTGGAAAATCCCTTAAACGGTGAGTTTTAATTAAAAGAAAATTCCAATAATGGAATATACCGTTGGAATTTTTTTTAAAAAAAATTCTCTCCCATTTTTTGTGAATTCTAATGGTAATTCTTACGAAAAATTCCAACGGTAATGAAATTCTATTGGAATTACCGTTGGAAAATAGTCTTTTTCTTGTAGTGGTTGTTGCCTTACTTTGCAAGTCATTTTCATGGTTTTATTTTGACTCTTAATGGCTGCCACATGTGCTTTAGTATTGTATGCCTTTTCAGTATAAGTTGACATGTTCCATGCTTTATCTTATCATTTATTGTGATGTGTTGTGGCTGCTCAATTGCTTATGCATATGTGACTTTCAATTTCTTATTTTGAGCCAACTAATGTATGTTCCATGTGAGAGTGAGTCACAATCCTTGGGCCATTAGCAAAACTCTGAGGCAATTCAAAGGCTTGAAGATTTTTCAATTATGTACCCCTCCCTTATTGGACAAGGACAAATGTTGTAATACTTAAAATCATACATTTGCATAACATTTAAAAATGTGATTGTTCGCTTAGTATCCATAGGCACCTTACCTATCATGGAGGGATAAGGTGATCCATCTGCATATCAAATGGCCCATTCTATCGTTCTTATGTAAGGATAAGCGTCACCCCAGAGGGCACCATATGCAAGGAACGGGTGGAAGAATTTAGGGCACATTAGTTGCATACATTTTATGTTTAAATTTGTTGTTAATATTCTTATTCACTTGTGTAGTTTATTTGAGGGATGAATAAAGTACATTTTTTGCTATCTTATATTCGCACAATTAATTTTAGGTAACCGTCTTTTAGAGAGGTGTTGTGGGGTGCCTAACACTTTTCCCACACACAATTAGACTCCCGAACTCTCTTTGGTTCATAGACCATTTTTGAAATTCAAAAAGAGGATTTCCAATTGTTACCCATTTTTTTTTCATAAATTGGTGGTGACTCCAACTTTTCTTTCGAAAACTAATTTTTTTTTTAAAAAAAGGTCTGTCATCCGCGTCGTAGTGACCTTCAAGTACGTTATGATAGATTCGCATCAATATTGTAAGTTGTTTAATGTAATAGATAAAAATGGGGATGGTGAAATATCAGCTTTTGAATTAAAGGAGCTGCTGCTTAGAACCAGATTAACTGAAACAAAAACCAATGAGGAGAATGAAGTAGAATAGGTGTTTAAATTTTTTTTACCAGAACAGTGACAAAAAAAATATGTAAAGAGGAATTTGTGAATGGCTTCAAAACATGGCTTGACCAAACAAAGCATGCTCTAGAGAAACAGTACTTGTCAAGAGAAAAGCAGACCAAGATATACCAGGTACATAGTTCACCTTGTGAAATGAATTATAGAGATCATTATAATAGTTTCCTTGTATTCAATCTACTATTTGAGTATGTTCAGGATTTTAGTCCTCTTGACATATTTTCTAATTGGATTTTACTTTGGCTTTTTCTTTTCCCACCTTTTAAGTGTTGTTTAGTAGAAACAAAATAAGCAAGAACAAAGAAGGCATTTTCACTTATAATAAGCACATTGTTATTGTATTTAGTGAAGGTGAATAAAAAGATGATCTGAAAACTAGGAGAAAATTTGAGAATCTACAAAGGAAAAATAACTCTCATAATATATTGAAAAATTTACACAGTTTGTTAAGCCCTAGATTGAAAAGAAAAGAAGTGAACGTGAAATAAGGAAACATCTTAAATCTGAACTCTTAAGTCAAGTTAAGAGTGATATGGTTGACAACCTTTCCATAAAAGAGGGCATAACTAATGAATCTGCTATCCAAAGGTCAGCATCTTCAATTGTTTGTCATATCCTTCCCTATTTTTTCCCTGTTCTAATAGCCATTCTTATCCAACAGGTTGTTTGAGAAAATTGATAGCAATAAAGATAACCACATTTCTTAATCTGAGTCAAGAGAACTAATCATGAACATCAAGCTTGGTATGAATTCACAAGATGTGGAAGAAGCACTTGGAAAAATTACACAAGAACTTGACATTAACCATGACAATGAAATTAGTGGGGAGGAATTTCTTGTTGTGATTAAAAAAGGGCTTCACTCATCACCCAGTTATTCTCCTCTATCATATTCAGTGTCTCAAGAAGAAATTCATCTAGTATATCCACAATTCTCATCTTTCAATTTTTCTTCATTTCTTTTAAGGGGGCAACTAAATAACACCTAAACTTACACTTTCTCTCTTTGAAATGATTGTGTTTTAGATATGGGAAAGTGTTGAAAATGTGGTTGAAGAGAATCACAACAAATGACTAGTTGCATTGTTCAAGGCTATAATGAATGTGGTGCTAGGAATTGCAATGGTATCAGTTCTTGTAGAGCCCCTAATAGAAAGTGTCCAGAATTTCTCTTGAAGTGCAGGAATTTCATCTTTCTTCATCTTGTTTATTTTAGTCCTATTTGCTATAAATGCTAGAGAACCAAGTTTGGCATTCAAAGTAGGTTCAATACGGATTTATCTTTCTACTTCAACAAGAATTGAACATTTTGCTCAAACCATGTGCAAATTGAAATCCAACACAACATAAGAGAACATTTTAAGCATTCACCATATTAATCAAAGTAGTAATAAGGTGGGAAAAAAATTAAATCCATAGCAATCAAATGGGTTTTAGATATGAAATCAGATGTGAAGGGGAGAAAGGGGGATAGAAGTTTTCGGTTTTAGACATGAAATTGAAGCTTACCTCACTGATGCAGAGAAATGGTGATAGAGGTTGCGGTGGTGGTGGTTCTGATACGGCAATAGAGGTGGGGATAAAGGTGGTTCCGATGAAGTCCTCGACTTCCAACTAGCATGAGAGGCATGGTGATGAAGGTTATGGTGGTGGTGGTTTTGATACGGCATTAGAGGTGGCAATAAAGGTAGTTCCGATGAAGTCCTCAACTTCTAGCTAGCGTGAGAGGCAAAACCAAGTTGATGAGAGTGAGAGCTACTGAGTTTTGGGTTGAGGTGATGAGGGTAAAATGGTCTTTTCAACTTATAAAAACTTTCCCATGTTCATGGTAATCTTGGATTCCCACCCCCCTTGTGGGAATGTTTTGGTGGGAAACTTAGCCAATAAACATTCTTGGGAATGTTAGTTTCATGGGAATGTCTTTTAAAAAATTTACACCAAACATGGGAACTTAGGATTCCCAACATAAGATTCCCAGGAAACTAAAAAGAATCCCCTTGTCAAACGCCCCCTAAATGTCTAACCATAACCCCTAACCCCTAAATGTCTAACCATAAACCCTAAACCAAAAATTAGGTAGAATCTCCCTTAAAACTTGAACAATCCAGAAATTATAAATTCCACATAATTACCTAAGACAGTCAAAATTCCTTATTAAATCAATACAGTAAAGTTAACTAAGACAGTCAAAATTCTAATAAATTTTATAACATCCAAAAAAATCCAAACAATAGCACAATCATTCTACACAATTCATACAACAAAAACCCTAACAAAATTTAAAGCAATCTAACCAATTCAATCATTAAATCAATACAGTAAAGTTACTTAAAACAGTCAAAAAATTCTAATAAATTCTACAACATCCAAAAAAATCCAAACAATAGCACAATCATTCTACACAATTTATACAACAAAGGCTCTAACAAAATTTAAAGCAATCTGACCAGTTTCATCATAAAATCAATACAGTAAAGTTACCAAAATTTGGATACTATAATAGTCAACAAATGTTCTATCAAAACGAGGTATGCCTAAATCCATAATCACATGGAGACCATTCCACAAACAAAAGATAATAAAACTACCAAATAATCTACTTAGAAACAAAAGAACTTCAAGTTTCATTCAGAGACAAAAATACAAATTAGAAATTAGTAGAAATAGGCCTACCTATACTCCAAAGCAAATAAATCGACCTTGAAACTCCTTGATCTACTGAAATAAGGTGAAGAATGGCCGAAAAACTAGAATCGCACGAGGTAGAGGAGAGAAACAGAGGTGAGGTGAGGGAAAAGTGAATTTCAAAATGAGGAAGGAGAGTTGTGGAGTGAGATGAAATATCTAGATTTCTCACAGATTTTAGGATATGAGAAATTTTAAAACCTAAATTTAACTTTAGTGAAACGGTGCATTCTGTTTCTCACAGAATTTCTTATGGAATTTCTCACATAAAACTTTTCCGTGAGAAAATTTTATGAGAAATTCAATTTTCTCATGAAAATTTTTTTCAAGAGAACTTTTTGAGAAGATTGAATTTTTTATGAAATTTTCTTACAGAAAATTTTTTCGTGAGAAAAGTTGTGAGAAATTCTCACAAAAAATTTTCTGTGGGAAAATTCCATCAGAAATTCAATTTTATTCCCAATTTTCTCGCACAAATTTTTTTTTGGGAAAAATTCTTATTGAATGCTAATCCATGAGAATTCCTTATGGAATTACGTTATGTAAGAAATTTTTGTGAGAAATCTCGTGATTTCTTGTAGTGACTACCTCTTACAAGCTATGCCACATCCAAAAAGGGGAAGTAATGTGATGCAATATTGTGGAAAAAAAAAAAAGCAAATATTTGTGATAGAATTAGGGATTTGAGAGGAGGGATAGTGATATGAACTAAGAGTAAGGGTCTAATACATAAAAGCCTCTAATATTTGAAATAAACTTTGTAAAAGCCACTATTTATAGTAGCTCTTAGGTTATTTATACTAAGTTTTATGATTCTAGCACTAAACTTGACCCAAATAGTACAAGCCCATATCTATTATAAGCTCTTCAAACAATTAAAAATGTCACATGCTAGTAACATGACCACTTAATAAAATTAAAATACACCCATATAAAATAAAAGACAATTAATGTTAAAACTTAATGCTAATAGATGCTTCAACGTCAATCTCCCCTTCTTGAAAGTGGACTAATGTTTGGAGCAAAAACATTGCATATTTCAACATACATCTCTGGGTCAATCCATTTCAGCTTATTCTCTGCAATCCAAGTGCTTTCAGTATTTGGTTTGCCCAACCATTTCACCAAAAAATCGCAGATATTGGTTTCCCCTCCTAGACTTCACCTCCTTCACATCAAGTACATCTTCAATAACTTCTTGTTGCATCATGGGCAAACTATTAACTTGCTCATCAATTGTGGTCAATCCCCTTTTAAATCATTCGTATGAATACAAATATGCCACATTGAAGATTGGGCTGATTTGTAGCTTAGATGTTAGCTCTATTAAGTAGGCATTAGAACTGATTTTCTTCAATACCTTACACGGCTCAAACTTCCTTGATTTGAGCTTACGATAAGTCCCATTGGGCAATCACTATCACCTCAAATGCACAAGCACCATGTCATCCTCTTCAAACTCCTATGTACGACAATGCCGGTTGGCAGGAATTGCATAAGCATCATGGCTAAATCTTGAGGCCTATCTAACCTCCTTTTCAACCTGCTGGATATGTTCAACAAATACCTCTCCATCATCACTTACCCTAACCTCTTGTGGCAAAGGCACCAAATCAAACTCATTCTATGGTTTAAGGCCATATGTTGCTTCAAAATGTGTGTGTGTGTGTGTGTGTTTTTTTTTTTATGGTTTTGTTCACTAAATTGTTATATGCAAATTTAGCCTGTGGTATTACAACATCCCAAGTTTTCACATTATTTTCCACATGGCATCTTAATAAATTTCCCAAACTCCTGTTCACTACTTCTATTTAACCATCAATTTATGAATGACAAGTGATTGAATATTTTAGTTCAATTCCAAGCTTCCCCCATAAGGATGATCTCTAGAAATGTCCCATGAATTTGACATCTCTATATCAGAAACAATATACGTTGGGACTACATTTAACTAGACCACTTCTCAAAAGAACAATTGAGCAATATGTGAAGCATCAACAGGGTATAAAATTTACCAGTTTTAAAATTGATCAACAACAACAAATATGACATCATACTCTTTTATAGTTTTCGGGAGCCCCAAGGCAAATCCATGCTCAAATGGATCCATGACGTTTTTGGATCACGTAGAGGAGTGTACATCCTTGTATTGTGTGAGCTTCCCTTGCCAAATTGGCAAATTGAACATCTTTTCACCAACCTGTCCACTTCTTTAAGCATTTTTGGTCAATAATAACATTTTGCCACTATTCCTATTATTTTATCTCTGTCAAAACAAACTATTTCCATGAAGTTCCCTAATGATTTGTTCACATAAAGAACCCCGTGGAATGCACAATTTATTATTTTTAAATAAATAGCCATCATGCAACTTAAAAGGCAATTTTTCTGCAATATTATACACTTGCAATTCTTCCAAAATATGGCAAAAATCTAGATCAGTGCTAAATTGATTCTTGAGCTCTTCAAAACTAGTAACTTGAGAACTCATTACTGTAAGGAGTAGAGAGTGTCTACTTAATGCTTCTTCCATAACATTGGACTCTCCAGTTTTATATTTCAAAGAGAAATTAAACTCATCAATAAACTCTACTTGGCATGACACACATTGAGTTTCTTTTTAGAGCTTGCATACCTTAATGCTTGATGATCTGAGTAAACCACAAACTCCTAATAAGCTAGGTAGTGCTTCCAATGTTGAATAGCCCGCACCAATGCATAAAATTCTAGATCATAATTGGAATATCAACACTTAGAATTAGACAACTTCTCACTGAAAAATTCAACTGACTGCCCATTTTGACTAAGAACAGCTCCAATGCCTAAGTGAGAAGCATCACATTCTACAACAATTTTTTTTTTCGAAATCCAGTAGCACAAGGACTAGTGCTTTAGTCACATGATTTTTAATCCGTTCAAAGGCCTTTTTGGCAGATTTTGTCCATATGAACTTATATTCTCTTCAAGTATTCAGTAATTGGGCTTATAATAGAGCTGAAATTCTTGATGAATCTCTTGTAAAATGAGGCCAAGCCATGAAAGCATCAAACTTCCCGGATTGTTTGTGGAGCTGGTTATTCTGTGATAGTATGAAGCTTTCTGAGATATGGTTTTAACCCTTGGGCTGAAACAATGAACCCCAAAAGTACAAACTCAGCACAAAAATGAACACTTCTTTAAATTTATAAAGAGCTTCTCATGATGAAGTGTCTCCAGAACCTTGCGTAGATGAATTAAATGTCCTGCCTTGGTTCTACTATAAATCAAAATATCATCAAAGTAGACAACAACCAATGATTTCAAGAAAGGCCTTAGTACCTCAGTTATCACTGTCATGAATGTGCTTGGTGCATTAGAAAGGACAAAAGGCATCACCAACCACTCATACAAGCCATCAAGTGTCTTGAAGGCTATCATCCATTCATCTCCACTCCTCAATCTGATTTGGTGATAGCTGCTCCTTAGATCAATTTTAGAAAACACCCTTGAACCAACTAATTGATCGAGCATTTCTTCCAATCGAGGAATGGGAAACCAATATTTAATTGTGATTTTATTGATAGCAAAACTATTAACACACATCCTCCAAGTACCATCCATTTTTGGAGTAAATAAGGCAAGACATACATATGGACTTTTGCTCTCATGCACCAAACATTTAGTCAGCAAATCCTCCACTTGTTTTTGCATTATGCTCACTACACAGGTGGCATTCTATAAGTTGGTAGATTTGGCAATGTTGCTCCAAGTGCTAAATCAATAGTATGTTGGATGCTTTTCTTTGGTGGTAAACCATGAGGTAATTGATAACCAACCAGCTCTACAAATTCCATGAATTTTAGGAGAGTATTCAGCTTACTTTCAATCTAGTCATCCTTCACTATCTTGCCAACTAGAGCATAAACAACTCCCTCTTCTCTATTGTCTTTCTCAAATCTGGTAGCAAAAACAATGGCAAGGATTTTATTGCTCTTTGATGAGTGAGAAGGCTCCAAAATATCTTCTTTGATAGGGTGTAATGTATACTTCTTGCTGCCCTTATAAAAAGAATAAGTATTAGACTTAGCATGATGCTTAACATCATTATCAAACAGCCAAGGTCTGCCAAAAAGAATGTAACCTATATTCATAGGCACAATGGCACACAAAGCTTCATCTTCTAACTTATCACCCATAGTAAATTGGGCTAGACACATAGATGTAACAAGAACCTCATTATCCTTTTTAAGCCATATGATCTTGTAAGGATGATGATGCCTTTTAGTAATTAGCCTCGATTTCTCCATTGCATCTTTTGAAATGACATTTTCCATACTACCTCCATCAACAATTAAATTGCATACATTTCCTTTGTAAAGTACACGAGTTCTAAATATACTACGCTGCCTCCAATCTTCTGCTTCATCTTTTGTAGTGGTTGTCATTCCCTTGCGCTGGAAACACATCAATGATGAGAATCAAGGCAAGACTACCCTAAGTGATCCTTTGCAAATTCATGAAGGTCCGATCACCCGAGCTCGAGCTAAGAGAATGCAAGAGAGCTTGAATGGCTTCATAGAGGAGGTTTGGACCCGAAACACAAGCCAAGAGGCAAAGAATGAAGAACGGAGGATCGTGTTCTTGATTCGGGCTTCAAAAGGCGAAGCAGCTGAAGAGGGTAGGAGGTTCGGCACCGGAGCACCTTAGTTGCTGCTGGGAAGCAGCATCACAGCGCCGCAAGGGCAAGTCCTTGGGAGCCACAGCGCTTGGGTGAATTTCCACTTGTGCATGTTGTTTTGTTTTCTTCCAAATGGGCTCCGAGTTAGGTTAATTTTGGCCCATTTTTAAGTATTACTAAACCTAGGTTATTTTCCTTTTGTACTGGGTTTGTATTAGTGTTTTGGGTAATTTAGCTGGGTTAGGCCCATTTACCCAATTAGTTTAATTAGGTTTAGCTTTGTTTAAGGGGAGTTCATTTCCCTTGTGATGAACAAGCATACATTTTAGAAATTGAATAAAGAGGATTCTCTTTTTGGTTCTTTTGAAAACTTTTAGAACTTATCAAGAACCCTAGGTTATTGTGGCGTTCTCCTTGGATTATCACTTTCCCCCTCATTCCCGTCTAGAGCGTGGCGCCCTTTTTTCTATAACTTCAATTCTCACCTCCATAGGTGATGAGTCAAGGTCCCTTAATTTGTGTTTTCTGATTTCTTGAACTTGATTGGACGATTTTTAGGCAATTGAATCTTTACCAATTTCTTGTTGGGTCTCAGGCTAATCCTAGAGGTTCGCATCATTTGGTATTAGAGCTCGTGGTTCTAATCGAGGTTCAATTATCCAATTTTTGTTCCCCAATTTTTTTCTTCTTGTTCTAGTTTTGTTCTTCATTGTTCTTGATCTTTTTTATTTGCTGGAAAAAAAAATTATGGGTAACTTTTCTGTTAATTCCCTTTGTATCCCTATAACTGCCCTTAAGGTGTTTTTTTGGGTGTGATCCATTTCTAATTTTTATGATTTTTCCATGTTAAATGCAATTTCTGAGCTGCTGTCATATCTTGTTAATCAGTTGAGCTTGAATGAAGCATGATTGGATCAATAATATATAAAAAAAAAAAAAAAACAATTTTGGGCAAGTATGAACATTCAAAATGTTATTGAGGAAAATATTTGGAAATTTGTATAAAAAAATTCTAGAATCGAATTAAAAAGTGTGAAATTAAGTGCCTTTTAAGTTGTTGGATGCTTCATAAGATAGCATTGAGTTGAGATTGCTTTAAATTGCTCAAGTTACATTGAAAATTGTTGGATTAAACTTGGAAATTGGAAAATTCTGTTGCATTATGGACTTTTAAATTCCTAAGTGCCTTGTTTCTTGAGATTTCTCTTGTTGAGTGTCTTTTTCAGTGTTAAGTTCTAATTGTCCTTGTTCTTGAACTTTGTTTCCTTTGTTCATGTGATGTTTTGAATTCCTTTGCGCTTGTGCCATGCTTTCCATTCTTGTGGTGAGTGATTGCTTTGAAGTTTGTCACAAAAGGCTAGGCTCTTGGTTGTCTATTAGTTCCATAAAGAACTAAAGAAAGAGAATTAAGAGTAGAAAAAGACAAGAGTGTGAGATTATTAGAGGGTAAGAGCCACTGATAAGACATTATTTTAAACTATTTGTTTCCCTTATACTTAGACTTTTAGTGTGTGTTTCTGCTGATTTCCATAGCCCATAGACGTATTTTGTGGATTTGGACTTGTTGGTGCTTTTAGACTTTAATTGCATAATTATTGATTTCTGGCACTGCTTACTTTTTTCACTATGTCTTGAGCTTCAGATCTTCGATTGATGCGATTCTAGTTTCGTAGGAAAGCTAACAGAAAATTATACATTTCATATGCAGAGCCCAGAAGCTGATTCTTGCGTCTGGAGAACTGAAATTCGCATGCAAGCAGTCCATATTTTCTACATCCGCCCAACATCGACTTATTCTATTCCTTGGGCGTTCCTATTGGACCAGTACCTGTTTATTGGCCCAACATCTGCTCTTTGGGCCATCACACATGTCACTAGGGTTTAATCATGTTTTTACCATTAAAGATTTAGGAAACTAGGTTTATTTTGTAATTAGGAAACCTAGAGGAGGCAGCCAGCTAGTATTTATTCTTAAGTTGTTGAGAATAATAGAGATCACCACATTATCATTTGAAGTTGCTGCCTCATGTTCCTGAGTTTGAGTTTAGACCTTTGCTTTGTGTTTAAGCCTTTCATGGAAGGCTAAGTACTTCTGTAATCAATTCAAGAGGAACCAAACTTGCTAATCCAGAGTTCTTGTGCTACAATCCAGGTTTGATTTAATACAATTTGATTGACTGCTTCTTCTCGTCTTCATGTGATTGAATGGTATTTTAATTGCATGTGTTATATGAATTTAAATCGGTTGATTAAGTTCATTATAGTAATCAAATTGATATCATATTTTAAAGGTCTTTATTTTATGGTTAACTTGGCCAATTCGTTTTTCAAATTAATCTAGACTTAGTGATATAGAGCGGTTGCCTAGATTCTTAGTTCCAAGATTAATTGAATCCTGATTAGTAATCAGTAGGAATTATAAGTGTTGCTGTTAGGGGTCCCAGGTAACACTTAACCAAGAATTAAATCAGATTTAGGTAATCTTTAGTGAACAAGGACGGATTGGAGGTTTGGTTGCCTGCTTCAGTTGATTACGTTTTCTCCTATTTGACTAAATTCAGTTTACTGCTTTTTGGATTCTTAACATTCTGCATTCAATACAAAACCCCTTAGTTCTGTTCCTGTGTGAGTCTTAGTAGATTAACTGTTTTGGTGAATCCTTGGGAGACAATACTGGTTGCATCATATACTATAATTTAGTTGTAATTAGTATTGTAATTTTGTACGATTCGGCATCCGTCAAAATTTTGGCGCCGTTGCTGGGGATTTCATCCAACAAATTAATCTTCTTAGAACTCTTTTGTTACTATTTTGATTGCTTACTGTTCTTGTTTCTGGTAATTGTTCTTCATCTTGCTCTACATGTTTTCCTATTTTGCTTTCCTTATCTGTTTAGGTCTTTCTTCCCTTATTCTGTGTTTTTGTTTCTATGTTATTTTTTATTCTCACCAACTAGGATTGAGCTGCAAAATTGTGGACAAAGAACTTGCATTGTGAGAAGCACTGTGAGCTAAAATTTGTGCTGTTATTGGCCTTGTTTTGTCTCCTTTGCCGTTATTTTGTCTCCTTTGCTATCTTCGTCCACTTTTGGCCAAATTTTGATATTATGTGAGCTCTGTGATTATTTTTTTTCTTGTTGTTTTGTTTGCCTTACTGTTTTAGGTTTCCATTGTGTGAATTCTGGTGCTTTGGTGCCAGTTTCCCCTTGTTTTTCCTTCGTGTCGGTTTGATTTAGTGGTTTTTACGTGTATTGTTCTGGCCGAATTTTTGTGCTCCGATTGACCTGAAACTTGGTCAGTTGAAGGAAAATGGCCTGACAATCAATAGTCATTTCTTACGCCATGAGGTCTTCATTTTTAAGCCGAATTTCATCATTTTGACCACTTTTTCAATTTTTTAAGATTTTTTATTTGATTTTTGAGTTTCATTTTTATTAAGCTTTCATGCTGTGGTGGTAGAAATTTTTTTAAAAATGTTTAGATGGGTCAACTAGTGTTATTTTGGTGTCTTTTTGCCTTTGTCTAGTGCATTTGGTGTGTGTTGGTTTTTGCTCTTTTCTTTCACTGTTTCACTATTTTTTCTATTTTTGTGTGTTCTAGTGTGTTTTAAAGTGTTTTTGTTACTTTATTTGCATGGTGTATGACTCGGTCCTCTCATTTTGAACTACTTGAAGGTGATTCTAAAATAGAGAGAACTTTGCATGCACACACTTGTTAGGGCACGTAGAGCTCCTAATCATATAGAGCATACTATGGCTGATAATAACATTGATCTTGAGGATAATCCTGTTGCCAATAGTGCTAACGATGACATGCATGTTAGGGCTAAGACTCTTAAGAAATTGGCCGCCCCTGATGATAATTACCAGTCTTTGTGTATTCAGTATCTTGATGCCAATTTTGAGTTAAAGTTTGGATTAATACACTTGCTCCCAAAGTTTCATAGACTTGCAGGTCAAGATCCTTACAAGCATTTGAAGGAATTTCACATAGTGTGTTCTACCATGAAGCCTTAATCAATTCAAGAGGAGCACATCAAGCTGAGGGTCTTTCCCTTTTCATTAAATGGAGCAGCAAAGGATTGGCTATACTTGCAGTCATCCATGATCACATGTTGGAATGACATGAAGAGGTGCTTTCTTGAAAAAAATTTCCCTGCCTCAAGAGCTGCTGCCATCAGGAAAAAGATATGTGGCATAAGGCAACATAGTAGAGAGACATTACATGAATACTGGGGGAGATTTGAGAAATTGTGTAGGAGCTGTCCTCATCACCAAATCAGTGACCAATTACTCATCCAGTACTTCTACGAAGGTTTTCTTCCTATGGATAGGAGTTATGTAGATGCTGCTTCTGGAGGTGCCTTGGTGGACAAGACCCCTGCGGCTGCAAGAGACTTATTATCCAACATGGCAACCAATGCACAACAATTTGGCATAAGGATGGTTACTCCTGCTAGGGGAGTGAACGAGGTGCAGATGGTAGATCAACAGAGGGTGGAGAACCATTTGGAGGAAATGACCTCTTTGGTTAGACAGTTGGCAATGGGCCATACACTAGTTCAAGCTCCTACCAAGCTATGTGGAATTTGTGCCCTAGCTAGTCATCCGACAGATCAGTATCCTACCCTCCAAGATAACATTGAAGTAGTGGCTGGTGTCTTTCCTGGCAGACTTTACCAGCAGCCCAGATATGACCCTCACTCTTCTACATACAACCCTGGCTGGAGAGATCACCCGAACTTGATGTATGGAAGCAATTTTGGTCAAACCTACCAGTAGCAATAAACGTACCAGCCACAGCAGCCTAGATACAATGCAAGTTCAAGCAACCAACAGTTCCAAGCACCAATGAAGCAGCTTGTGCAGCAAGCCAACAAACCAGAACCCAGCCTGGAAGATTTAGTGAAGCAGTTGGCTAGCAACAACATCCAGTTCCAACAGAGGACTGAGACTAGCATTTAGAGCTTGGAGACTCAGATAGGCCAACTTGCAACCACCATTAGTGAGTTGAAGTCTCAAGGTTCCGGCAGTTTACCCTCTCAAACAGTCACCAATCCGAGAGGCAATGTGAGTGTCATAACCTTGCGTAGTGGCAAGGAAGTGAGTGTTCCAAAACCTAGCCTGCCTTCCACAGTCCCCAATTCTGTCCAAGAAAAGGATCCAGACACTGCAGCCCCTAAATTTGTCCCAAGACAACCACCTTCTTCCTTTCTGAACTAGGCAAAGAACCCTACCTCTAGCATTCCTTTTCCTTTTCTTAACAGAGTTACACAATCCAAGAAGATTGCTGAGCATGAGTTAGACAGAGAGATCATGGACACTTTCAGGAAGGTGGAAGTCAATATCCCCCTTCTAGAAGCAATTAAATAGATTCCCAAGTATGCAAGGTTTCTGAAGGATTTGTGTACCCACAAGAGAAGACTAAAAGACAATGAGAAAGTGAGCATGAGCAGAAATGTGTCAGCTATGATCCAACCTAACCTGCCATCCAAGTGCACTGATCCTGGAACATTTACCATTCCCTGCACCATTGAAGATAAGCAGTTCACCAATGTTATGTTAGATCTGGGTGCTTCAATCAATGTGATACCTAAGTCCATCTATTCATCATTGCAGATTGGAAAGTTGAAGCCTACTCGAGTGGTTATTCAGCTTGCCAACAGAAGCACAACATATCCTGCAGGACTTCTTGAGGATGTCTTGGTTAGGGTAAATAATTTAATTTTTCCAGCTGATTTTTATGTGTTGAATATGAAGGATGAGTCTACATCTGGACATGCCCCTTTGATCTTAGGTAGACCTTTCCTAAAGACTGCTAAAACCATCATTGATGTGTATGCTGGTACCCTTTCCATAGAATTTGGTGATATTGTGATTCCATTTAATCTATTTGATGTCATGAAACACCCTCTGGAAGAATATTCTATGTTTCAATTAGATGTCATAGACTTGCTAGTTGATGATGTGCATGCTGACTTAGTAGCCGAATTCCTTGATATAGTAGGTTTGGTTGACACTTCAGATTGTTCTGGATGTACTGATTGTGATGGGAGTTGTGTTGCATGTTTTGAAATTTCTAACTATATGGAATATGATGAGACTGTTTTGGAGCATAATGCTGAGCTTGCAGGTGTTTCTGAGCTTCACACAACATATTTGGTTTCTCCAACCAAAATAGTTCTCTTGGTGCAGCAGCCACCATTCTTGAGCTAAAACCGTTACCTGACCATCTCAAGTATGCCTTCCTAGAAGCAAAAGAGAAGCTACCAGTCATCATAGCCAACAATCTGCAACCTGAACAGGAAGACACGTTGTTGCATATTCTGAAGCAGCAGAAGACAGCCATTGGATGGACACTTGCAGACATTCCTAGCATTAGCCCTTCCACTTGCATGCATTGAATTTTATTGGAGGAAGAAGCTAAACCAGTGAGGCAGCCCCAAAGGCAACTTAACTAGTTGATTCTGGATGTGGTCAAGAAAGAAGTGAGCAAGTTGTTATCAGTCGGCATTATCTATCCCATCTCAGACAGTAAATGGTTAAGTCCGGTTCAAGTGGTTCCAAAGAAGAGTGGCATAACTGTAGTAGCCAATGAGAAGAATGAGCTGATCCTCACTAGAATGCAGAACAGTTGGTGCATCTGCATTTATTATAGAAGACTCAACCAGGCAACAAGGAAGGATCACTTCCCTTTGCTCTTCATTGATCAATTGCTAGAGAGGTTGGCAGGGAAGTCCCATCACTGCTTCCTAGATGGCTTCTCAGGCTACTTCCAGATTCACATAACCCTGGAGGATCAGGAAAAGATGACTTTCACCTGTCCCTTCAGCACATTTGCATATAGGAGGATGCCCTTCGGCCTGTGTGATGCCCCTGGTACATTCCAACAGTGTATGGTGAGCATATTTTCTGATTTTTTAGAACACTGCATAGAAGTATTCATGGATGACTTTATTGTATATGGCTCTTCTTTTGATGCATGTTTAGATAGCCTTGCTAGAGTACTTGATAAATGCATTGAGACTAACATTGTTTTTAATTTTGAGAAATGTCACTTCATGGTAGAACAAGACATAGTTTTAGGGCATGTAATTTCTAGCAAAGGAATTGAAGTAGATAAGGCTAAGATAAATGTTATTACCTCTTTACCCTATCCCAATTGTGTGCGGGAAGTGCGTTCCTTTCTTGGTCATGCATGGTTTTACAGGCAATTCATCTAGGACTTCAGCAAGATTGCCTTGCCATTGTCTAAGCTTCTCCAGAAAGAAGTGGATTTCGAATTTGATAGGTAGTGCAGAACAACCTTTGATCAGTTGAAGCAGAGCCTTACTTCGCCTCCCATCATGTAGCCACCTAACTGGGAGTTTCCCTTTGAGCTGATGTGTGATGCATCAAACTTTGCAGTAGGCGCTGTCCTTGCACAGCAAGTGGACAAGCTGTCCCACGTGATTTATTATGTCTCTCGCACTTTGGATGTTGCCCAAGCAAATTACACCACTACTGAGAAAGAGCTCCTTGCTATTATGTTTGCTTTAGATAAATTTCGTTCATATTTGCTTAATTTTAAAGTAATTACTTTCTCTGATCATGCAGCTCTAAAGTACTTGCTCAAGAAGCCGGATGCGAAGCCTAGGCTTATTAGATGGAAGTTGCTCTTGCAAGAATTCGACCTTGAGATCAGAGACAAGAGTGGAGCTGAGAACTTGGTAGTAGATCACCTGAGCCGAATTTCACTAACTTTGGACAGCCTTCCCATCATAGAGACCTTCCCGGATGAGCAACTTTATCAGCTGCAAGGTGCAAATCCTTGGTATGCTGACTTGGTAAACTACTTAGTTGCTTTTGAGTTACCTGCTTATTTTAAGAAGCCTTAAGTAGATAAGCTTAAAAGTGAAGCCAAACATTATATGTGGGATGACCCCTACTTGTGGAGATTGTGTAATAACCAAGTAATTAGGAGGTGTGTGCCTAGAGATGAGTCTGAGTCTATGTTACAATTCTGTCATACTTCTTCCTGTGGTGGTCATTTTGGACCTCAACGCACTGCTCGTAAAATTTTAGATTCTAGACTCTATTGACCTTCCTTATTTTATGATGCATACAAATTTTGTAAGAATTGTGCCCAATGCCAATGAACAGGTAATATTTCCCATAGGAATGAGATGCCTCAACAGCCTTTGTTATTTTGTAAGATATTTGATGTTTGAGGCATCGATTTCATGGGTCCTTTCCCTACTTCTTTTGGTTTTGTGTATATTCTTTTAGCTATGGACTATGTTCTTAAATGGGTAGAGGCCAAGGCCACCCGGACTAACGATTCTCGTGTTGTCTTAGATTTTGTCAGAACTCACATTTTCTGCAGGTTCGGCATTCCAAGAGCCATCATCAGTGACCAAGATTCTTATTTCTACAATAAGCACATGGCTACTTTGTTGAGAAAGTATGGTGTGGTGCACAATGTGTCAACCCCTTACCATCCACAGACTAATGGGCAAGCAAAGGTGTCCAATAAGGAGATCAAGCAGATTTCAGAGAAGATTGTCCAGCCCAACAGAAAAGAATGGAGCTTACGTTTGGATGATGCATTGTGGGCCTATCGGACTGCCTACAAGACCCCTATAGGCATGTCACCTTACAGGCTAGTCTTTGGCAAGGCATGTCACCTTCCAGTAGAGATAGAGCATAAGGCGTATTGAGCTGTGAAGTAGTGTAATTTTGATTTAGCCCAAGCTGGATCAAACAGGAAGCTCCACCTGCAAGAACTTGAAGAAATCCGGTTGAAGGCTTATGAGAATTCCAGAATCTACAAAGAAAAGACCAAGGTTGTCCATGACAAGATGTTAGTGAGAAAAGAGTTCCACATTGGTCAGAAAGTACTGCTCTATAACTCCCGTCTCAAGCTAATGTCTGGCATGCTTCGTTCTCGATGAATGAGTCCTTTTGTGGTGACTCATGCCTTCCCCTATGGTGCAATTGAGATCAAGAATGAGGCAACCAACAAGACTTTTCCAGTGAAAGAACATCGGCTAAAACCTTTTTATGAGGGTTTTCAAGAGCAAGTGGTGGAGGAGGTGCCCTTTTTTGCTGCTCTCTATGAGACTTAAATCCATAGGATGTTTTCTTTCCCTTTCTCCTTTATTTTTGTTGTCTTGCTTTCACTGTTTGCTTTGTGTTTTGCATTGAGGAGACTTAAAAACTTGAAGTGTGAGGGAGGGATTAGCTTGTTGTGTGTGTGTGTTTTTTTTTATGCTTTCTGTTTTACTATTTTCAAGTTTCTGTTTCTGTTTTAATTTTTGTTGCGTTGGCTATTTTCTGTTATTTAAGTTTCTGTTTTACTGTTTTTATGCTTGTTGTTTTTAATTTTCTGTTTAATGTTCTATTTTTTGTTATTCTGCTTTGCTGTTTTACGTTTTCTGTTATTTAAAATTCTATTTTTTTTATTCTCTTTTAGATTTGCTGTTTTTCTGTTTTATTTTTAGATTTTTCTAGTTCTTTCCAATTAAGTTAAGAGTTGTGAAGAGAATAATTTGAAGTGATTTTGATTCTAAAGTGCTACAACATGAGTGGACAATTATCTTGCTTCTTGAATTTAAGTGGTATGGCAACAAAATTTAATTTGGATGAGTTGATTCTTAGTAGTCTTATAAGTTGTGAGGATTTGAGCCATATGTCATGATTCTTTCTTGTGTGTTTTCATCTATCAACTTAACACTCTAGAACTTGTTCTATTGCTTAGTTGAGGTTACATTTGCACATGCATACATAAAAGTGATTAAGACATACCTTTTTTTGAGAAGCTACTTGACCAAATAGCTAACCTTGATGTTATCCTTTGATTACCCCTTTTTGAGCCTAATGATGCTTTCTTTCATGTGTAGTTCATTGCAAGCCTAAGTGTAAAACCATGTCTTACCCAACCTTTAGGAATTGAAGAGCATTGCATTGGATTAAAAAGGGAGTGAATTCTTACAAAAACAAAGCATCAAGTTGTGGCTGAAATTGTTAAGTGTTATGCTTCAAAAAAAAAAAAAAAGCACTAGCAGCAAAATAATAAAGTTGTTTTGGGAAAAGTAAAAATGAGTTGAAGCCCAAAGTCAAGATGCATAAGGTACTTAAATCTCTCCATAATCAGATGCTCTTTATGATTCCTTGAGTGCTTTAGCCATTTTTCCATTTTATTGTCATCCTTTTACCTTTCCCTATTACAACCTTTAAAAGTTCTTTTGATTTGTGTTATGTATGTGACATAGGTAGTGGAGATTGAGAATATGAACAAGTTTATGGTAGTATGATTTTGATAGGATGATTAGAGAGAAATGTTTACCTTAGACACTTGAGGGAATTGAGAGCATTTATTTATCATGTGAGAGACTATCTACTTTGACTCCTTCCTACTAAATGAAATTGCTATATTGCGTGTTCTGTAGTTGTCAAGAGATGTTGTTCCATGAGTGTTGCTGTTTCTTTCAGTTTGAATTATTTTCTTACCTTAATCTTTGCATTCTTGATTTGATTGGAGAGCGGTTTTCTTCCTCTTGTTTGATTCTTGTGATTTTGCCCAAGAGTGCAAAAAGCTAAATGTGGGGGAATTTGATAAGACATTATTTTACACTATTTATTTCCCTTATACTTAGACTTTTAGTGTGTGTTTCTGCTGATTTCCATAGCCCATAGACATATTTTGTGGATTTGGACTTGTTGGTGCTTTTGGACTTTAATTGCATAATTATTGATTTCTGGCACTGCTTACGTTTTTCACTATATCTTGAGCTGAAGATGTCTGATTGATGCGATTCTAGTTTCGTAGGAAAGCTAACAGAAAATGCTACATTTCATATGAAGAGCCCGAAGCTAATTCTCGCGTCTAGACAACTAAAATTTGCATGCAAGCAGTCCAAATTTTCTGCATCTGCCCAGCATTGACTTATTCCATTCCTTAGGCCTGCCTATTGGACTAGTACCTGTTTATTGACCCAACATCTGCTATTTGGGCCAGCACACATGTCACTAGGGTTTAATCATGTTTTTACCATTAAAGATTTAGGAAGGTTTATTTTTTAATTAGGAAACCATTAAGAAACCTAGAGGAGGCAGCCAACTAGTATTGATTCTTAAGTTGTTGAGAATAATAGAGATCACCACATTATCATCTGAAGCTGCTGCCTCCTGTTCCTGAGTTCGAGTTTAGACCTTTGCTTTGTGTTTAAGCCTTTCATGGAAGACTAAGTACTTCTATAATCGATTCAAGAGGAACCAGACTTGCTAATCCAGAGTTCTTGTGCTATAATCCAGGTTTGATTTAATACAATTTGATTGACTGCTTCTTCTCATATTCATGTGATTGAATGGTATTTTAATTGCATGTGTTATATGAATTTAAATCGGTTGATTAAGTTCATTACAGTTATCAATTTGATATCATATTTTAAAGGTCTTTATTTTATGGTTAACTTGGCCAATTTATTTCTCAAATTAATCTGGACTTAGTGATATAGAATGGTTGCCTAGATTCTTAGTTCCAAGATTAATTGAATCCTGATTAGTAATCAGTAGGAATTATAAGTGTTGTTGTTAGGGGTCCCAGGTAACACTTAACCAAGAATTAAATCAGATTTAGGTAATCTTCAGTGAACAAGGATGGATTGGGGGTTTGGTTGCCTGCTTAAGTTGATTACGTTTTCTCCTATTTGACTAAATTCAATTTACTGCTTTTTGGATTCTTAACATTTTGCATTCAACACAAAACCCCCTAGTTCTGTTCCTGTATGAGTCTTAGTAGATTAACTGTTCTGGTGAATCCTTGGGAGACGACACTGGTTGCATCCTATATTACAATTTAGTTGCAATTAGTATTGTAATTTTGTATGGTGCGGCATCCGTCAGCCACTAGTGAGTCAAACATGAGTGTGAGTGACATTGTTGGAGAGCAAACACACGAGGGAGTGGTGAGGATTTTTTTGCTAATAATCTTTTCAAGATTTCCAAGGTAAAAATGATCTCGAAGCTTACTTGGAGTGGGAGAAAAAGGTAGAGTTAGTGCTTGAGTGCCACAACTACTCTGAGGAGAAGAAGGTTAAGATAGCGGCTGTTGAGTTTATTGACTATGTAATCATATGGTGGGATCCACTAGTCCTAAACCGGAAGAGGAATCATGAGAGACCTATTGAGTCAAGGGATGAAATGAAGGCCATTATAAGGAAGAGGTTTATTCATAGTCATTACTATAAGGAGAAGAAGGTTAAGATAACGGTTGTTGAGTTTACTGACTATGCCATCATATGGTGGGATCAACTAGTCTTAAACCAGAGGAGGAATCATGAGAGACCTATTAAGTCATGGGATGAAATGAAGATCATTATGAGGAAGAGGTTTATTCCTAGTCATTACTATAGGGAGAAGAAGGTTAAGATAACGGCTGTTGAGTTTACTGACTATGCCATCATATGGTAGGATCAACTAGTCCTAAATCAAAGGAGGAATCATGAGAGACCTATTAAGTCATGGGATGAAATGAAGGTCATTATGATGAAGAGGTTTATTCCTAGTCATTACTATAGGGACTTGTACAAAAGGTTGCAAAGCCTTACAGAAGGTTCCAAGAGTGTGAAAGACTACCATAAAGAGATGGAGGTAGCCATGATTAGAGTGAATGTGGAAGATGATAGAGACGCTACTTAGCTAGATTTCTGCATGGTTTAAATAAGGATATTGCCAATGTAGTTGAGCTACAACATTATGTTGAGTTAGAAGACATGGTTCACATGGCCATGAAGGTGGAGAGGCAATTAAAGAGGAAGAGTTCCTTAAGGTTCAATCCGGGTTCCATAAGGCACAATTCTGGTTCTTCTTCACCATGGAAACCAAATTGGAACAAGGAATACAATGATGCTTCTAAGCTTAGAACTGAGACATCCAAGACTCCAAGAGAGGGAAGCAACTAACCCAAAGGTAAATAGGATTCCCAACCCTTTAGAAATAGAAATATTAAATGCTTTAAGTGCTTGGGAAAGGGACATATTGCTTCTCAATGTCCAAATAAGAGAGTAATGGTCTTAAAAGATGATGGAGATATTGAGACTGAGGTTGAATCAAGTGATAAGTCTATGCCATCTTTAGAGGATGCTAGTGATGGTAAGGAGTATGTTATAGATGGTGAGCTACTTGTTGTTAGGAGAGCTCTTAATGCACATGTGAAAAAGCATGATCAAGCTCAAAGAGAGAACATTTTTCACACTAGATGCTTTATTAGTGAGAAAATGTGTAGCATGATTGTAGATGTAGGGAGTTCTGTGAATGTTACTAGTACTACTCTTATGGATAAGCTGAGTTTTCCAACCTTGAAACACTCCAAGCCATATAAGCTACAATGGCTTAATGAGAATGGGGAGATCAAGGTGAACAAATAAGTTTTTGTGTCTTTTGACATAGGGAGATATAAGGATGAGATGATGTGTGATATAGTGCTAATGTAAGTGGGTCATGTGTTGCTTGGTAAGCCTCAGTAATATGACCGAAAGGTAACACACAATAGCTACACAAACCGTTACTATTTTGTGCTAAACAAGCAGCCAATTACCCTTGTTCCTATGATACCAACACAAGTTTTTGAGGATCAATTAAGGCTGAAAAGAGACAGTGACCAGCAAAAAGAAAAAGAAAAAGAGAGTGGACAAAAAGGAAAGAAAGAGCTTAAAAAGAAAAGAGATAATAAGAGCACAAAAGATAGGGAGAATGAGAAAAAAACTTGACAAAGGCAAAAAGAAAATGAGTGAAGGAGTGAAAGCACAAAAGATGAGTGTCTTTCCAAGTAGTAGTGAGGTGAAGAGAGCCTTTTTCTCTAACCGGCCTATGTTTGTACTTATGTACAAAGGGGCTTATTTTGATACTAAAGACATTGACTCTTCTTTGCCTAGTTCCATTGTTTCTTTGATGCGAAAATTGGAGGACATTTTTCTGGATGAAGTGCCTAGTGGTTTGCTATCTCTTAGAGGGATTGAGCACCACATTGGTTTCATTTATGATCCGATCATACCTAATATGCCAGTCTATAGGAGTAAAGTCGAAGAAACCAAAGAGTTATAAAGGCAAGTAAGTGAGCTCATGTCCAAGGGGTACATTAGAGAGTGTATGAGTCCCTGTGCTATCTTGATTCTACTTGTGCCTAAGAATGATGGGTCGTGAAGGATATGTGTGGATTACTATGCCATCAATAAGATTACAATAAAATATAGACACCCTATACCTTGATTAGATGATATGCTTGATGAATTGTATGGATCTTGCTTATTCTCTAAAATTGATTTAAAAAGTGGATACCATCAAATAAGAATGTGTGAGGGAGATGAGTGGAAAACAACTTTTAAGACTAGGTATGAATGGTTGGTTATGCCATTTGGCTTAACCAACGCGCCTAGTACATTTATGAGATTCATGAATCATGACTTATATGCATTTTTAGGAAAACTTGTTGTGGTATATTTTGATGACATCCTAATTTATAGTAAAAGTCTAGATAAGCATTTAGAACATCTAAGGTGCATGTTGGATGTGCTTAGAAAGGAAAAACTTTATGCTAACTTTAAGAAGTGCTCATTTTATACTGAACAATTGGTTTTTTTAGGCTTTGTTGCGAGTTCAAGAGGTGTTGAGGTAGATCAAGAGAAGGCTAGGGCTATCATGGAATGACCTACACCTAAATCTTTGAGTGAGTTTAGGAGTTTCCATGGGCTTGCTAGCTTTTATAGGCGATTTATGAAGAATTTTAGCATTATAGTAGCCCATCTAATCGAAATAGTCAAGAAAAGTGTGGGTTTTAAATGGGAAAATGAGCAAGAGAGAGCTTTCCAACTCCTTGAGGAAAGATTGGGCAATGCACCTTCACTTTGATTACCTGATTTTACTAATTCTTTTGAACTAGAATGTGATGCATTAGGTTTGGGAATTGGAGCGGTTTTGATGTGAAGAGGATGTCCCATTACCTATTTCAATGAGAAGTTAAATGGAGCTGCCCTTAACTACTCAACTTATGCCAAGGAACTTTATGCCTTAGTGAGAGCTTTACAAGTATGGTAGCACTACTCATGCCAAAGGAGTTCGTCATACATACGGATCATGAATCCTTAAAGTATCTTAAAGGGCAAGGAAAGCTGAACAAGAGGCATGCAAAGTGGCTAGAGTTCATTAAACTATTTCCCTATGTGATTAAATATAAGCAAGGTAAGGAGAATGTGGTAGCCAATGACCTTTCTCGGAGGTACACCCTTCTTTCTAATTAGATGCTAAATTGCTTGGCTTCAAATATGTTAAAGAGTTGTATCATGATGACCCTGATTTTTCTAGTATTTTTCACACTTGTGAAAAGGAAGCATGTGATAAATTCTTTATGCATGATGGGTATATATTTAGAGAGAGCAAATTGTGTGTGCCTAGGGGATCTATGCGGGATTTGCTTGTTAGGGAAACTCATGAAGGAGGTTTGATGGGTCACTTTGATGTTAAATAGACATTAGGCATGAAAATTTCTTTTGGCTGAAAATGAAAAGTGATGTTGAGAGTGTGTGTGTGCTAAATGTATTACATGCAAACATGCTAAGTTTAAAATTAGACCCCATGGGTTGTACACCCCTTTGTATGTCCTTGAAATGCCTTGAGTTGATTTATCTATGGATTTTATTCTAGGTTTACCTCGCTCCAAGAGGGGCTAAGACTCCATTTTTGTGGTTGTTGACAGGTTCTAAAAAATGGCACATTTCATTGCTTGCCATAAGTCCGACAATGCCACTCATATTGTTGATTTATTCTTTAAGGATGTGGTTAGATTGCATGACATGCTTAAGCATTGTATCCGACTAGGATACCAAGTTCCTAAGCCATTTTTGGAGGACTCTATGGGCAAAGTCGGGCACTGATAAGACATTATTTTATATTATTTATTTCCCTTATGCCTAGTCTTTTGGTTTGTATTTATGCTGATTTCCATATCTTATAGGCATATTTTGTAGATTTGGACTTGTTGGTGCTTATGAGATTTTATTTGCATATTGGTGGTTTCAGGCATTGTTTACGGTTTTCGTTATATCTTGAGCTACAGTTGTCCGATTATGTGATTTCAGTTTTGTAGGAAAACTAACAGAGAATTATACATTTCATATGAAGAGCTCAAAAGTTGATTCTCACGTCTGGACAACTGAATTTTGCATGGAAGCAGTCCAAAATTTTTGCATCCACCCAGCATTGACTTATTGATTGGTGTTGTCGCTTAACCAATTAAATTAAACCGAATCCCCTAATTAGAATGCAATAGAGGGCATAATCCGGGTTTGTCTCACAAGGAATGCAATGTGTAATCAATAATTTCAAGTTAAAAACAGGGGATTTTTGAAACAAGATTATAATAGTAAATTGCAGAATTAAACAAAGATTAATGTAGTTGATTAAATGCGTAACCTAGCTAGACATCCATCAAAAACTGGTTTGATTCATCCTAGATTAACATGAGTGATTAAGTCTTAATGTAGTAATGCTAATTGAGTTTAATCACAACCGAAATCTCTAATTGTGACTAATTATTCCTACTAAGTTATCACTTAGAATTCGATTAACCACATACAATCACTAATCTTGTAATCACAAAGACTAAGCAATTAGTGATTAATCTAAAAACCGAACATCAATTAACATAGCATAGCTTCTTTGAATTCTAACCACAGATTAAAGATTGATCAATCTAAATTCTATTTCTTACTTCAATATCCATATAAATCACAAAGATCTCCATGAATTCATACAAAGATTAAAGCAAGGCAGAAATTCAAAGAAGAAGAAATTGCATTAAGTTTAATCCAATTAAGAACATAATCTCAAAATCAAAACTGAATTCAATCAGGAGTCTAACTTGGTTACAAGGATTCTACTCCTCCATGGTCATGAAATCCAAGCTCCAATGGAGAAGTGCAGTCATAAATCAAAGAGCTCCAAACTTTTCAAGAGAGAAAACAAAAGATGTCTAGTCTACAATTGATAACTCGTCTGCCTCCTTTCTATGCTTATAACTTCCTAACTTTCATGCACGCCTAATTTACCCCTAACCTAGTTTAAACCTCTAGACCTCAGCTTCAAATGGGCTCCGGTTTGGGCCTAATTGGGTCTGAATTGAGGAAATTAAGCCTATTTAAGTCCATCTAGGTCCATATAGGTCTCTGGACTAATCAGCCATTTTTTATAGACAATAAGACCATCTTAACTTCATAATTTGTTGAATCTCCCTTCATAACAATTGAATCCCTACGCCTCAGCTTTCCAATGGGACCAGTTTCAAGTCCATACAACATGTATAGCACAAGTTATGGTCCAAACACTGCATGCGGGTCAGGATCCAGCGGCAGCAACTCTACTCTGACTTCCGGGTTACATTTGACCCACTGGACGTCTAAATTGGCCTTAGAGGTCTGAATAAAAGTTGTAGATAATCCTCTTATCTTTCCTACAAGGCAAGAATCACAATTTTTAGATATGCAGAACTAAATATATACCCGAAATACAGAATAGTGTCAAAACCCTAATAATGCTGAAAAACACACTTAAGCCCAATTTGAACCTAATTAATGAAATATGACCCAAACCCAATCAAATAAGCCCAAAATAGGATTAGGAAGTTAAAAATGAGGATTAATTAATATATAAAATTACTGTTCATCAAATCCCCCCACACTTATCCTTTGCACGTCCCGGGCAAACTAGAGTTAAAACTAGGAAATAAGGAAAACAACTAAAACAACTAAGAGATCATTTCCCAACAACAACTTCCAAGAATGCAAAAGTTAAGTGAGCAAGAAGAACAAACAAGAATTTAAAAGAATCAAAACAATCATGAATCTATTTCTTGCACTTTCAATCAACAAGCATGGTAAATTCAAATGAAGTGAAGAACTAAGAAAGATAGAACCTCACACAAGATACATTCTCAATCCCTCAAGTGTTTAAGGGGGTTATTGTTTCACTCAAATCACATCATGACAATTTGCACTACCATAAGTTTACTTATTTTCTAATCTTCACTACTTTAAACACATGCATGTACAAATCAGAAGGACTTTATTTAAAGATGTAATGGGCCAAGGACCAAAGGAAAAAGAAAGAATGAAATATGGATATGGCAAATTAAAATCAAAGAGAGCATGAAAACATTGGGAATGATGAGTCAAAACCAACAATAAGCACAAAAATACACCCAAAAGCTCTATGCAATTTTCTTTACAGACTTCTTCCTTTTTTGAAGGCAAACCACTATTTTTATTCTCTTTTTCTTTGCATTTTCTTTTTCTGATTTTTTTTTAAACAGAATTTTCTTTTCTTTTTCTTTTGGCTAATATTTCTTTGTCTTTACATTTCATATAGCCACTTTCCTTCAAATTTTACAAATCCTCCCCCCCACACTTAGAACTTTGTCCGTCCCAAACAAATAGAACTCATCAATTGATCAACTAATGCTTTCATACTCCCTAAGGTAGATAGAAACATGGTTTTACAAAACTTACAATGAGCTAAATGAAAGAATGGAAAAAAATAGGCTCAAGGAAGAAATCAAGGGAAATGATGTTAGGAAGGCTATTTGGCTATCTAGCTAGAAAGAAGAAAAGATGGCCTTCATCACATTCATGCATGCAAATGACAATGTAGTCTCAAAAAGAAGCAAAGCAAGTTCTAGAGCAACAAACATCATGAACACAATGCACATAAGAAATGAATATAGAATGACAATAGGTTCAAAAACTCACTAGGTATGCTCCATCAAACTTAATCCATCACATCAAATTCCATCACCAAATTAGCTAACTAAAAGATGTAAGAATCTATTCAACCATGCTAGAAACTTCAAAATGACAATTGCTTCAAGCTCACAAATTCTACAATTCTCAAAGTGCCATGGAAAATGTAAAAAGGAAAGGTGGAAGATGAGTAGAATGAGAGTAAAGCAAAACAGCAAAACAGAATGGAAAACAACTAGGAAAAAGGTGGGACAGCGAATCAAGAAAGGATATCGAACTAGAATTATGCACAGAAGCTCAAGAAGAAGCGTGAACAGAATCTGGAACATGCTGAACCACACCAAAACAACAAATAGAAAAGGGAAGAATAACAGAAAACACAAAACAGAACCAACAAACATAATTAAAAATATCAACAGAACAAAACCAAACAACAAGAACAGAAAATTAACATAATCTGAAACATAATCCGAAAAAACAACAAAAACAGAAACATAATCCGAAAGAACTCCCCTGAAGCTCAATCAAGTCGGGTAGATGGCATCACTCAAAGCCACTTCCTTAACCAAACTCTCATCTCCACCATGGAACTTCTTAAGTCGATGTCCACTGACCTTGAAGGTCCTCCCCGTAGTCACATCTCGGATTTCAACTGCACCATAAGCAAAAATATTAGTGACAACAAAGGGTCCCTCCCATCGGGATCTCAATTTACTTGGCCACAACTTAAGGTGAGAGTTGTATAGATACACTTTCTCCCCCACTTGGAATTCCTTCCGAAAGATCAGCTTATCATGAAAGGCCTTAGTCATCTCTTTGTATAGCCGAGAGTTCTCATAGGCCTTTAATCGGAGTTCCTCTAACTCTTGAAGTTGTAACTTTCTCTCGACTCCTACTAGTCCTATGTCCATGTTGCAAGCCCTAACTGCCCAATACACCCGATGCTCTAACTCCACTTGTAAGTGACACGCCTTCCCAATGACAAACCTATAAGGCGACATGCCTATAGGTGTCTTGTAGGCGGTCTGATATGCCCATAAAGCATCCTCCAACCTCTTACTCCAATCCTTTCTATCCGGCCTCACAGTTTTCTCCAAAATTCTCTTAACCTCTCGATTAGAGACTTCGGCTTGGCCATTCGTCTGAGGATGGTAAGGGGTAGAAGTCTTGTGGAAAACTCCATACTTGCTCAGCAAGGTTTTCATGTGCCGGTTGCAGAAGTGTGATCCTTGATCACTGATGATCGTTCTGGATATGCCAAACCTGCAAAAGATATGTGATCTAACAAACTCTACAACCACATGAGAATCATCAATCCTGGTAGGAATAGCCTCCACCCACTTGGAAACATAATCTACAGCCAACAGAATATAAACAAAGCCAAAGGAAACAGGAAATGGACCCATAAAATCAATACCCCAAACATTAAAAAGTTCACAGAACAACAAAGGTTGTTGGGGCATCTCATTCCTACGAGTTATATTCCCTAATTTTGGCATTGCTCACAAGATTTACAATAGGCATATGCATCATGAAACAAAGTGGACCAATATAGACCAGAATCTAATACTTTCCTAGTTGTTCTCTGAGGACCAAAATGACCTCCACAAGCATAGGAATGATAGAAAGTAAGCACATAATGAAACTCATGGTTAGGCACACATCTCCTAATTATCTGATCACTACAGAATCTCCATAAATAAGGATCATCCCATACATAATATTTAGCCTCACTCTTAAATTTATCAATCTGTGCACGTATGAGGTGTGCAGGCAAAGCATGAGCAACCAGATAATTAACAATATCAGCAAACCAGGGAAACTCTCCATGCAGCCCTAAAAGCTGCTCGTCAGGGAATGAATCCTGAATGGGAAACTGCTCATCAGAATCTCTCTCGATCCGGCTCAGGTGGTCAGCAACCACATTCTCTGCTCTACTCTTATCTTTAATCTCAAGGTTGAACTCTTGGAGAAGGAGCATCCATCTAATCAATCTGGGTTTGGCATCTGGTTTCTTCAGGAGGAACTTGAGTGCTGCATGGTCAGAAAAAATCACCACATGAGAACAAAGCAAGTAAGATCTAAATTTATCTAAAGTAAAAACAATTGCTAGAAGCTCTTTCTATTGTGGTGTAGTTCGCTTGGGCAGAATCAAGTGTCCTCGAGGCATAGTAAATCACATGATGGGCCTTACAAACCCTCTGGGCAAGGACTGCTCCCACTGCGTAGTTGGATGCATCACACATCAACTCAAATGGCAGCGTCCAGTTGGGAGGTCGGATGATGGGAGTAGAAGTGAGAGTCTTCTTGAGGTGATCAAATGCATCCTTGCAAGGCTGACTGAAAATGAAATCCACATCTTTTTGTAGTAGGTTGGACATCGGGACGAAAATCTTGCTAAAATCACAAATGAAGCGCCGGTAGAATCCTGCATGACCAAGAAATGAACAAACTTCCCGCACGCATACGGGGTAAGGCAAAGAAGAAATAACATCAATCTTAGTAGGATCTACCTCTAAGCCTTTGCTAGAGACTACATGTCCTAGGACTATACCTTGTTCTACCATAAAATGACACTTTTCAAAATTCAGAACAAGATTAGTCTCTATACACCTATGCAAAACTCTAGACAAGCTATATAGACAGTCATTAAAGGAAGAGCCATATACAGTAAAATCAGCCATGAATACCTCCATACAATGCTCTATAAAATCAGAAAATATACTAATCATGCAATGTTGGAAGGTACCTGGGGCATTGCAAAGACCAAATGGCATCCGCCAGTATGAAAGGTGCCGAAGGGGTAGGTAAAGGTGGTATTTTCCTGATCCTCTGGTGCAATATGAATCTGGAAATAACTAGTGAATCCATCCAAAAAGCAATAGTGGGACTTTCCTGCCAGCCGCTCCAACATCTGATCAATAAATAGAAGTGGGTAATGATCCTTGCGGGTAGCCTGATTAAGCCGTCTGTAATCAATACAGACCCTCAAACTATTCTGAACTCGAGTGGGAATGAGCTCATCATGCTGGTTCTTCACCACTGTCACTCCCAACTTCTTTGGAACAACTTGCACTGGGCTCACCCACTTGCTATCTGAGATTGGGTAAATAATTCCAGCTTGAAGAAGCTTGGTGATCTCCTTCTTGACCACATCCAGAATCAGTGGATTGAGTCTCCTTTGTGGCTGCCTCACTGCCTTAGCATCTTCCTCAAGTAGAATTCTGTGCATGCAAGTAGAAGGACTGATGCCAGGTATATCTGCCAGTGTCCACCCAATTGCCTTCTTGTTCACTCTCAGAATGTGCAACAACCTTGCCTCTTGCTCAGGTTGAAGGTTCTTGGCAAGAATAACTAGCAGCTGCTCATTCTCCTTTAAAAATGCATAAGTTAAATGCTCAGGGAGGGGTTTAAGCTCCAGTTTGGGTGGCTGCTCTATGGAAGGAAGTAAGGTCTTGGCTGCAGCCTCTAGTGCATAAATCTCCCCCTCACACTTGGCATCAACTACCATTGCAGGATCATCAACTACTCCATCAACTATTTCAATAGCCTCTGTGATAGAATCATTGCTCTCTAAAAATTCAATAATCCCTAAGCAAACATAGCAAATAGAATCACTATCACAGTCACAACAAATTGAATCATCCAAGAACAGCAACTCAGGGGGTTCAGAGAGAAGACTATCATCAACCTCATCAACTAACTCATCAATAATATCAATGCAGTAAACAGAATGGTCTTCCATGGGATATCTCATGGCATCAAAGATATTAAACTGCACTATACTATCACCAAACTCCATTGAAAGAGTTCCAGAATGGACATCTATCTTGGTTCTAGCAGTCTTGAGGAAAGGTCTCCCAAGGATGATTGGATTATTGCTGTTTGTTGATTCACCCTCCATGTCTAGGATGTAGAAGTCAGCAGGGAAAAATAACTCATTAACCTGAACTAGTACATCCTCAATCAGGCCTACAAGGTATGCATTGCTTCTGTTTGCTAGTTGGATCACCATTTCTGTTGGCTGCAAGGGTCCCAATCCAAGTGAATGAAAAACTGACTTCGGCATGACATTGATAGAAGCTCCAAGGTCCAACATAGCATCCTTAAACTTACAGTTTTCAATGACACAAGGTATGGTAAAAGTTCCAGGATCTTGGCACTTCTTAGGCATAGGTTGAATGAGGGCAGAAACATTTTGGCCTATACTGACCCGTTCATTGCCCTTTAACTTCCTCTTGTGAGTGCACAACTCCTTCAGGAACCTTGCATACTTTGGAATCTGCTTGATTGCCTCTAACAGTGGAATGTTAATCTCAACTCTCCTAAATGTCTCTAGAAGTTCCCTTTCTTTCTCTGCCTCATCCAACTTTTTGGATTGAAGGGCTCTCTGTGGAAAAGGCAGAGGAACAAAATGAGTGTTCTTATGCTGTTGTGGCATTTCTAGAGTGCTAGAGTTAGAACTGTTAGGGTCAACAACAGGCTTATCTTGCACATTTGGCTTGCTCTGACCACTGCTGGAATGGTTGGCTGAAGGTGCAGGGGTAGGGTCAGGAATTTCTTTACCACTCCTAAGGGTGTTGCATTCACATTCTTCCCAGTTGGATTAGGAACTGTTTGAGAGTGAAGGTTACCAGAATTTTGAGCTTGTAGTTGACTAATGGATGAAGCCAATTGGCCAATTTGAGTCTCCAAATTCTGAATGGTAGCTCCAGTGCTCTACTGGAATTGGAGGTTATTGGCTGCTAATTGTTTCATAAGCTCTTCTAGGTTAGGTGTAGATTGGTTAGAAGTAGAAGTTTGCTGGTTGGCAGGATGGAAAGGTTGTCTATTTTGAAAACCTATTGGTCTATTTTGGTATGACTGGTAAGGCTGAGTATTAGGTTGCTGTTGTGGTTGCATGTTATTGTCATATCTCAGGTTTGGATGATCTCTCCAACTAGGGTTATATGTGGTAGAGAAAGGGTCATGTCTTGGTTGGTGAGGCTGGTAGTACTGAGATTGGGAATACTGAGGCTTGTTGGGAAAAATATTGGCTACAGCTGCTGTTTGGTTAGGGAAGACAGAGATATCCTCTTGAAGGGTAGGACAAACATCAGTGCAATAGGAAGAACAAGAACATATGCCACAAACTCGAATTGGTTGCACTGGTGGCATGGCTGGTTGTTGATGTTTTCCCATGGCTAATTGTCTCACCAATGAGGTTAACTCATTAAGCCTATGTTCCATACTCTGTTGGTCAGCAGGGTGCACATTAACCTCATTGACCCCTCTATTGGCAGAATGCATCCTAGTGCCAAACTGTTAGGAATTGGCAGTCATATTAGAGATCAAATCCCTAGCTGCAGCAGGTGTCTTATCCACCAATACTCCTCCACTAGCAGAATCAATATTGCTTATCTCCATAGGCATTAGACCCTCATAAAAATATTAAATTAAGAGTTGGTCACTAATCTGATGGTGGGGACAACTTGAGCACAACCTATTGAACCTTTCCCAGTATTCATGCAAGGTCTCTCCTAGAAGCTGCCTTATACCACAAATGTCCTTTCTAATTGCAGCAGTCCTAGAGGTGATGAACACACTTTTTATACAATAGTTATCCCTCATATTTAGTCTTTTAAACCTCTTTTGGGCTGAATTGCATAGACTTAGACCTCATTTCATGACTTTGGATCCATTTGTGCCTAATTGTAATTTCCAGCAATACTGAGCATTTTATGTTGTCTCTGTGTTTCGTGCATATCTTGAGTTCTGGATGTCTAAAAATTCCGAGTCATACCTTGTAGTAAAGCTGAGAGAATTGTCTACAACTTTATTTTAGGGCTCCAAAGCTAATTCGGACGTTCAGAAGGTCATATGTAGCCTGGAAGCCAGAGAAGACATGCTGTCGCAGGATCCTGACCTACATGCAGTATTTGGGTCATAAATTGAGTTGTGGATGTCATATGGACCTGAAACTCGTACCATTGGAAAGCTAACAGATAGAGCTTGAATTGATATGAAGATCTGTTCACCATATTTTATATTGAAGATGGTCTTATTTGCTGTGTAAGTTAGATGACGGTTCCAGACACCTTTTGCCACTTAAATGGGCCTAACTTCCTCATGACAAGTCCAAATGGGCCCAAACCAAAGCCCAATTGAAGCTAAGGCCCATGGGAACAAGTGTGCCCTAAGGGAAATTTGGGTGTGCATGTAATTTTGGAGGTCTATATCAGCACAAGAGGGCAGCCGAAATTGACAAGTAGCGAATTAGATATTTTTAGACAGCTTTTACTCCTTCCTTAGTCCTTAAGTTTTCTCTTAGATATTTTTGTAAGAACTCAGCTTCTCTTGTTCATGGAGGGCTAATTCATCAAATCAATCCAGGTTTTGGCTGTTCTGATTATTGGTTTTGAGATTATGTGTTGTTGTTATTCATTCAATGATTAATCTGTTTCTTGCTTCCTCTGGACTATTCTGTTTGGATTGTTAAAATTCGAATTTGGATCTTCATGTGTGATTGCTTAATTGCATGTGATAAAAGAGGATTGTATGGTTGATTAATGTTTCTGAGCTTTTGGATGGATTAATCACCTTGGCTGGATCATGGACTTAGGTAAAACTAGACTTGAATGTTTGCTTAATTCATTTGGTCTTAGTTAAAACCGAATTCTGGTTGCTTAACCAGTGGAATCCATAGAACATTGAGAGGCTTCTTGATATGTTTTAAAGGCCAAGAACATGGTTAATAATTGAATGGATCATTAGAAATCAAGGATGAACTAAAATCAGAATCAGTTAAGGCTTGGATTGGTTGCTTTCTCTTAAACTTTACCACTTTCAATTAATTTCTGTCAAGCACTTAAACCAACAAAACCCCCCTGTTTACATGCTTCTTAATATGATTCACTAAATAGAACAATCCTTAGGTTCGACTTAGGGCTGTCCTATGCTGCAAATAGCTAGGTAACCGACCTTAAACTTAATTAATTTGAGGAGCCTCGGCAGCTCATCAAATTTTGGCGCCGTTGCCGGGGATTGTTCTATCTTTGAATCAATAGTATTAGTAGTAAAACTGACTTTTAACTTCCCCCTAATTCACCCTCTTTGTGTTTGAGTTTTTGTTCTTTTTAGGGTTTTGGCCACTTTTTCCATAACTTTTTGGCCAAGTATCCATTCTGTTTGAGGCCAGTGGCCATTGTTTTTCTTGATTTGAAGTGTCCTTAGATGTTTTATATTGTGATTGAGTGAATTCTGGCCATTTGGACCATTTCCCCTTTGTTTTTCCTTCGGTTTGGCTTGATTTAGTGAATTCTGGTTCTACTGTTCAAAATGAAAGTTTTTGCTCCGATTGACCTGAGACTTGGTCAGTTGAAGGAAAAGGGCCTAACTCACACAAGTCACTGCCTATGGCCGTGAGGTCTGCTTTTTTAAGCCAAATTCCACTGTTTTGACCACTTTTCCATTTTTTTAAAAATTTTTTATTTGATTTTTGAGTTCCATTTTTATCCACCTTTCGTCCTGTGGTGGTAGAAAAATTTTAAAAAAATGTTTAGATACCTTTTCTAGTCCTATTTTGGTGTCTTTTTACCTTTATTTTGTATTTTTGGTGTGTTTCGGTTTTAGTTAAATTCTGTCAGTTTTGTGTGTTTTTCTCTGTTTTTGTACATTGTGGTGTGTTTAGGCATTTAGCCACTTGTTTGTATGGTGTATGGCTAGGTCTTCTCCTTTTGTATTGCTTGAAGTAGACCCTGAAATAGAGAGAACCTTGCATACACTCAATAGAGCACATAGGGCTGTTGATAATTTAGATCCTGCCATGGCTGAAGCTAGAACTCCTATTGTTATTCCTGTTGTTGATCCTATTGTTGATGAAGGTAATAGAGCTGATAATGCTAATAGAGCTAGAAATAATAATAATAACATGCAGCCTAGAGACAGAACTCTTAAGGAATTGGCCACCCCTGATGTTGCTTACCAACCTTTAGGGATCCAATATCCAGAAATTGATACTGCTTTTGAATTGAAATCTGGATTGATACACTTGCTGCCAAAGTTTCATGGTCTTGCAGGTGAAGATCCTCATAAGCATTTAAAGGAATTCCATGTGGTTTGTTCCACAATGAGGCCACAAGGAATTTCTGAAGAGCAGATCAAGTTAAGAGCATTCCCTTTCTCTCTTGCTGATGTAGCTAAAGACTGGCTCTTTTACTTGTCACAAGGTTCGGTCAGAAATTGGAGTGACATGAAGAAGCTGTTTCTGGCCAAGTTCTTCCCTGCATCCAGAACTGCTGCCATTCGAAAAGATATATGTGGCATAAGACAACTGCCAGGGGAGACATTGCATGAGTATTGGGAGAGGTTTACCAAGCTGTGTTCAAGCTGCCTCTATCATCAAATAAGTGATCAGCTGTTGATACAATATTTCTATGAGGGCTTGTCACCTTCGGATAGAAGTAACATTGATTCTGCTAGTGGAGGAGCATTAGTGGATAAAACACCTGCTGCTGCCAGAGATTTAATTTCCAATATGGCAGAGAATTCCCAGCAGTTTGGTGTTCGGATGATTCATTCCACCAGGGGAGTCAATGAAGTTGGTGTATCATTTGCTGACCAACAAAGAATGGAGCACAGACTTGATGAATTGACCTCCTTGGTCAGGCAATTGGCAGTGGGGCGACAAGTATCCACCCCTCAACCTGCAAGCGTGTGCGGCATTTGTGCTTGTCCATCACATCCTACAAACGCATGCCCTACACTGCAAGATGGTGATTCTGGATTTCAGGATCCCTCTGTAGCTGCAGCAGGTGTTTTTCCTGGTCGATCCCCATACCAATCGCAGCAGCAGCCTAGATATGATCCGTACTCCAACACTTACAACCCTGGTTGGAGGGATCATCCAAATTTCAGATATGGCAATGCTGCAGCACCACAACAGCAGTCCTCCCAACAACAGCCACAGCAACAGCAGCAGTATAGGCAACCTTGGCAACAACAGAGTCAATTTCAGCCAGCCAGGCAGAGCCAGTTTCAACAAAACAGGCCACCATTCCAGCAGCAGCCTACGCAGCCAGCCAACCCATCAACATCCAAACCTGAGCCTTCATTGGAAGATTTGGTGAAGCAGATGGCCACCAGCAACATCCAGTTCCAGCAGAGGGCAGAGTCCACCATGCAGAATCTGGAAATGCAGATTGGACAATTGGCATCATCTGTGAGTCAATTGCAATCCCAAGGTTCTGGCACCCTTCCTTCTCAGACCATTCCTAACCCCAATTCGAAAAATGTGAGTGCAGTCACTCTTAGGAGTGGCTAGTCAATTCCAGACCCTGCACTTGCAGTTCAGAGTCAAAATGCAAGGAAAACAAGGGAGAAATTGGAGCAAATGACTAAAATTCACACAATGAACTTAAAATCATCAACTAACATTAACATTCCCCGGCAACGGTGTCAAAATTTGATTGGTGTTGTCACTTAACCAATTAAATTAAACCGAATCCCCTAATTAGAATGCAATAGAGGGCATAATCCGGGTTTGTCTCATAAGGAATGCAATGTGTAATCAATAATTTCAAGTTAAAAAAGGGGAATTTTTGAAACAAGATTATAATAGTAAATCGCAGAATTAAACAAAGATTAATGTAGTTGATTAAAGGTGTAACCTAGCTAGACATCCATCAAAAACTGGTTTGATTCATCCTAGATTAACATGAGTGATTAAGTCTTAATATAACAATGCTAATTGAGTTTAATCACAACTGAAATCTCTAATTGTGACTAATTATTCCTACTAAGTTATCACTTAGAATTCGATTAACCACATACAATCACTAATCTTGTAATTACAAATACTAAGCAATTAGTGATTAATCTAAAAACCGAACATCAATTAACATAGCATAGCTTCTTTGAATTCTAACCACAGATTAAAGATTGATCAATCTAAATTCTATTTCTTACTTCAATATCCATATAAATCACAAAGATCTCCATGAATTCATACAAAGATTAAAGCAAGGCAGAAATTCAAAGAAGAAGAAATTGCATTAAGTTTAATCCAATTAAGAACATAATCTCAAAATCAGGAGTCTAACTTGGTTACAAGGATTCTACTCCTCCATGGTCATGAAATCTAAGCTCCAATGGAGAAGTGCAATCATAAATCAAAGAGCTCCAAACTTTTCAAGAGAGAAAACAAAAGCTGCCTAGTCTACAATTGATAACTCGTCTGCCTCCTTTCTCTGCTTATAACTTCTTAACTTTCATGCACACCTAATTTACCCCTAACCTAGTTTAAACCTCTGGACCTCAGCTTCAAATGGGCTCTGATTTGGGCCTAATTGGGCCTGAATTGAGTAAGTTAAGCACATTTAAGTCCATCTCGGTCCATATAGGTCTCTAGACTAATCAGCCATTTTCGATAGATAATAAGACCATCTTAACTTCATAATTTGTTGAACTACCCTTCATAACAATTTAAGTCCTGCGCCTTAGCTTTCCAATGGGACTATTTTCAAGTCCATACGACAGGTACAGCATAAGTTATGGTCCAAACACTGCATGTGGGTCAGGATCCAGCGGCAGCAACTCTACTCTGACTTCCGGGTTACATTTGACCCACTGAACGTCTAAATTGGCCTTTGAGGTCTGAATAAAAGTTTTAGATAATCCTCTTAGCTTTCTTACAAGGCAAGAATAACAATTTTTAGACATTCAGAACTAAATATATACCCAAAATATAGAATAGTGTCAAAACTCTAATAATGCTGAAAAACACACTTAAGCCCAATTTGAACCTAATTAATGAAATATGACCCAAGCCCAATCAAATAAGCCTAAAATAGGATTAGGAAGTTAAAAATGAGGATTAATTAATATATAAGACTACTGTTCATCACTTATTTCATTTATTGGGCTTGCTTATTGGATCAACACTTGCTTATTGGGCCAGCACACATGTCATTAGGGCTTAATCACATTTTTACCATTAAGGGTTTAAGAAATTAGGTTTATTTTGTAATTAGGAAACCTAGAGTAGGCAGCTAGTATTTATTCTTCAGTTGTTAAGAAAATTAGGATCTTCTGCCTCTTGTTGTTGTTGTATTTCGAGTTTAGACTTTTTGCTGTGTTTAAGCCTTCCATGGAGGGCTAAGTTCTTCTGTAATCGATTCAAAAGGAGCCAAACATATTAATCCAAAGTTCTTATACTTCACTATCCGGGTTTGATTTAATGCAATTTGATTATCTTCTTCTTATCTTCATGTGATTGAATGATATTTTAATTGCATACTTTATATGAATTTAGTCGGTTGATTGGATTCATCATAGTAATCAAATTGCTAATCATATTTTAAAGGTCTTTACTATATGGTTAACTTCAAAAGTTTGGTTCTTAAATTAATCTAGACTTAGTGATATAGAGCAGTTGCCTAGAGTCCTAATTCTTAGATTAATTGAATCCTAAATGGTATTCAGTAGGAATTCTAAATGTTACTGTTAGGGATTCCAAGTAACATTTAACTAAGGGATTAAATCATATTTAGATTATCTTTAGTGAACAAGGATGGATTAATTAGGTTTGGTTGCTTGTTTGAGTTGATTACATTCTCTTTTCTTGATCAATTTTTGTTTTACTGCATTCTGATTTCCTTGCCTATTGCACTCAACACAAATCCCCATATTTTGTTCACGTTTAAATTCCTAATAGATTACTTGTTTTGGTGAATCCTTGGGAGATGACCCTGGTTGCATCCTATACTACAAACCTGTTGCAATTGGTCTTTATAATTTTGTACGGTTCGGCACCCGTCAAAATTTTGGCGCCGTTGTTGGGGATATCATCAAACATTTTAATTTTCTTAGGACTTCTTGATTTTATTTTTCATATTGTTCTTGTTCTGGCCGTTGTTCTTTCTTGTTTTCCTCTTGTTCTACCTTCTTTCCTATTTTGTTTTCCTTATCTATTCAGGCTTTCTTTGCATGTTTTATGTTTTATGTTTTCTGAGCAGTTTTCAATTCTCACTAACTTGGATTGAGCTACAAATTGGTGGACAAAGGAATTGCACTGTAAGCTAAAATTTGTGCTATTATTATTCTTGTTTTGTTTCCCTTGATGCTGTGTTGTTTCCCTTGCGATTTTAGTTTACTTTTTGGCAAACTTTCTGCACTTTGTGATCACTGTAGTCATTGTTTCCCTTGCTATTTTGTTTCCTTTGTTGTCTTAGGTTCCCATTGTGTGAATTATTGTGCTTTGGTTCCAGTTTTTCCCTGCGTTTTGGCCTGAATTAGTGGTTTTGCTGGTAGAAATTTGATACAGATTTTTTTGTCTTCGATTGACCTGAAAATTGGTCAGTTGAAGGAAAATGGGCCAATGATCAAAACTCATTGCTTTGCTATAAGATTTTCATTTTTAAGCCAAATTCCATTGTTTAGACCACTTTTTCTAATTTTTTAAAATTTTTATTTGATTTTTGAGTTTCATTTTCATCTAGCTTTCATTCTATGGTGGTCCCATAATTTTTAAAAATGTTTAGATACTTCAACTAGCCTTATTTTGTTGTCTTTTTGTGTGTTTTGATATTCGGCCATTTTAGTATTCTATCACTTTTGTGCATGGTGTATGACTAGATATGCTCATTTAGAATTACTTGACATAGATTTTGAAATTAAGAGAACATTGCATACACTTGCTAGAGCACATAGAGCCACTGATTAGATAAAGCCTACTATGGATGACAATAACGTCAATCCTAATGTTAATCCTGTTGTCAATCATAATGCTAATAGGGTTGGAAATAACAATATGCATGCTAAGACTCTAAAGGAATTAGGTACCCCTGATGTTGTTTATCATCCTTTAGGGATTCAATATCCTGAACTTGATACTGCTTTTGAACTTAAATCTGGATTGATACACTTTCTTCCTAAGTTCCATGGCCTTGCAGGTGAGGATCCCCATAAGCATCTCACAGAATTCCATGTGATTTATTCAACAATGAAGCCACAAGGGATTGTTGAAGAACACATCAAATTGAGAGAATTTCCTTTCTCCCTTGAGGATGCAGCCAAGGATTGGCTCTATTACCTTTCACAAGGTTCAATGAGGAATTGGAATGATATGAAGAGGTTATTCTTGGAGAAGTTTTTCCTTGCCTCTAGGACTACGACTATTAGAAAGGACATATGTGGTATAAGGCAGCTACCAGGGGAGACCTTGCATGAATATTGGGAAAGATTCAAAAAGTTGTGCATAAGTTGCCCTCACCATAAGATTAGTGAGCAGCTTTTGATTCAATACTTCTATGAGGGCTTATCACCTATGGAGAAGAGTATGATAGATGCTGCCAATGGAGGAGCATTGGTGGACAAGACCTCAGTTGCAGCTAGGAGTTTGATTGCTACCACTAGAGGAGTCAATGTGGTTGTTGCTGACCAACAGAGGGTGGAGAATCGTTTGGAGCAACTAACCTCCTTGGTTAGACAGTTAGCAATAGGACACACACCATTTCAAGCTCCTGCCAAGCTATATGACATTTGTTCCCCAGCCGGTCATCCAACAGATTAGTGCCCTACTCTCCAGTATAACAATGAAGTAGTGGTTGGCGTCTTCCCTAGTAAACCTTACTAGCAGTCTAGGTATGATCCTCATTCTCCTACGTACAACCCTGGCAAGAGATATCACCCTAACTTGAGGTATGGTGGCAATTCTGGCCAGACCTACTAGCAGCAACAAATCTTCCAGCCATAACAGCCTAGAAATAATGCAGGCTCAAACAACCAGCAGTTCTAGCCATCGATGAAGCAGCCTGTGCAGCAAGCTAACAAGCCAGAACCGAGCCTAGAAGATTTAGTGAAGAAATTGGCAACCAACAACATACAATCCAACATTCAGAGCTTGGAGACTCAGATAGGCCAACTTGCAACCACCATTAATGGGTTGAAGTCTCTCAAGATTCTGGAAATTTACCCTCTCAAACAGTCACCAATCTGAGAGACAATGTGAGTGCCATAACCCTGCGTAGTGGCAAGGAAGTGAGTATTCCAAAACCTAGCCAGTCCTCCACAATCACAGATTCTGTCAAAGAAAAAAAATCCTGACCCTGTAGCCCAGAAACCTATCCTAGAACAGCGACCATCCTCCCTTCAGAACTAGACAGAGAACTCGACCCTCAACATTCCTCTTCCCTTTTCCAATAGAGTTACACTGTCCAATAAGATTGCTAAGCATGAGTTGGATAGATAGATCATGGACACTTTCAGGAAGGTAGAAGTCAATATTCCTCTCCTAGAAGCAATTAAACAGATTCACAAGTATGCAAAGTTTCTGAAGGAATTGTGCACCCACAAGAGGAGGCTGAAGGGTAATGAGAAAGTGAGCATGGGAAGAAACGTGTCAGCTATGATCCAACCTAACCTGCCATCAAAGTGCATGGATCCTGGGACATTTACCATTCCCTGCACCATTGGAGATAAGTAGTTCTCAAATGTCATGCTCGATCTGGGTGCTTCAATCAACATGATGTCCAAGTCCATTTATTCATCATTACAGATTGGAGAATTGAAGCCTACTGGAGTGGTCATTCAGTTTGCCAATAGAAGTACAACATATATTGTAGGACTTCTCGAGGATGTCTTGGTTAGGGTAAATGATTTAATTTTTCTAGCTAACTTTTATGTGTTAAATATGGAGGATGAGTTTACATCTGGACATGCCCCATTGATCTTAGGTAGGCCCTTCCTCAAAACTGCTAAAACCATAATTGGTGAGCATGCTGGTACCCTTTCCATGGAGTTTGGTGATTCTATAATTCATTTTAATTTATTTGATGCCATGAAATATCCTTTGGAAGAACACTCAGTTTTTTAAATAGATGTCATAGATTTTCATGATATGCATACTGTTTTGGTAGCCGAATTTCCTAACATAATTAGCCTGCTTGATACTTTATAGTGTTCTGCATGTGTTGATTACAATAGAAGTTATGCTGCATGTTCTGAAATTTCTAAATATATGGGATATGATGAGACTGTTTTAGAGCATAGTGCAAAGCTTGCAGGTGTTGCTGAGCTTCAAATAGCAGATTTGGTTTCTCCAACCAAATTAATCCCCTCTGTGCAACAGCCTCCTACACTGGAGCTGAAATTGTTACCTGACCATCTTAAGTATGCCTTTCTGGAAGAAGAAGAGAAGCTCCCAGTAATCATAGCCAACAATCTGCAACTTGAACAAGAAGAGAGGTTGTTACAGATTTTGAAGCAGCAGAAGACAGCCATAGGATGGACACTTGCAGACATTCCTAGAATTAGCCCTTCCACTTGCATGCATCAGATTTATTGGAGGAAGAAGCTAAACTAGTGAGGCAGCCCCAGTGACGACTTAACCCTTTGATTGTGGATGTGGTAAAGAAAGAAGTGAGCAAACTGTTATCAGCTAAAATGATTTACCTCGTTTCAGACAGCAAATGGGTAAGTTCAATGCAAGTGGTTCCTAAGAAGAGTGGCATAATTGTAGTAGTCAATGTGAAGAACGAGTTGATTCCCACCAAAGTGCAGAACAGTTGGTGAGTCTGCATTAATTATAGAAGACTCAACCAAACGACAAGGAAGGATCACTTCCCTCTGCCCTTTATTGATCAGATGCTAAAGAGGTTGACATGGAAGTCCCATTACTGCTTCCTAGATGGCTTCTCAGGCTACTTTCAAATTCACATAGCCCCAGAGGATCAAGAGAACACCACATTTACTTATCCATTCGGCACATTTGCATATAGGAGGATGCCTTTCGGCCTTTGTAATGCCCCTGGTACATTCCAACTGTGTATGGTGAACACTTTTTCCGATTTTTTTAGAACACTGAATGAAAGTATTCATGGATGACTTTACTGTTTATGACTCCTCTTTTGCTGCATGTTTAGACAACCTTGCTAGAGTACTGGATAGATGCATTGGGACTAACATTGTTCTTAATTTTGAAAAATGTCACTTCATGGTAAAACAAGACATAGTTTTAGGGCATGTAGTTTCTAGCAAAGGAATTGAAGTAGATAAGGCTAAAATTGCTGTTATTGCCTCTTTACTCTACCCTACTTGTGTGCAGGAAGTGCGTTCTTTTCTTGGTCATGCAGGGTTTTACAGGCGATTCATCCAAGATTTCAGCAAGATTGCCCTTCCATTGTCTAGCCTTCTCCAAAAAGAAGTGGAGTTCGAATTTGATAGGCAGTGCAGAGTGGCCTTCGATCAGCTGAAATAGAGTCTTACCTCCCTTCCCATCATCCAGCCACCTAACTAGGAGCTTCCCTTTGAGCTGATGTGCAACACTTCCAACTTTGCAGCAGGCGTTGTCCTTGCACAGCGAGTGGACAAGTTGTCCCACGTGATTTATTATGCATCTCACACTTTGGATGGTACCCAAGCAAATTACACCACCACTGAGAAAGAGCTTCTTGCTGTTGTTTTTTGTTTTAGATAAATTTTGTGCATATTTACTTAATTTTAAAGTATTTGTTTTCTCTAACCATTCAGCTTTAAAGTACTTGCTCAAGAAGCCAGATGTGAAGCCTCAACTCATTAGGGGGATGCTGCTCTTGCAAGAATTTGACCTAGAGATCAGAGATAAGAGCAGAGCTGAGAACTTGGTAGCAGATCACTTGAGCCGGATTCCGCTGGCCTTGGACAACCTTCCCAGATGAGCAGCTTTATTAGTTGTAAGGTAAAAGATCTTTGGTATGCTGACTTGGTAAATTACTTAGTTGCTTCTGAGTTACCTGCTTATTTTAAGAAGCATCAAGTAGATAAGCTTAAAAATGAAGCTAAATATTATGTGTATGATGACCCCTACTTGTGGAGATTGTGTAGTGACCAAGTCATTAGGAGGTGTGCCTAAACATGAGTTTGAGTATGTTTTACAATTTTGTCATACTTCTGCATGTGGTGGTCATTTTGGACCTCAATGCACTGCTAGAAAAATTTTAAACTCTGGACTATATTGACCTACCTTATTTCATGATGCATATAACTTTTGTAAGCATTGTGCACAATGCCAACATATAAGAAATATTTCCCGTAGGAATGAAATGCCTCAACAGCCTTTACTATTTTGTGAGATATTTTATGTTTGGGGTATTGATTTCATGGGTCCTTTTCCTACTTCTTTTGATTTTGTGTACATTCATTTAGCTGTGGGTTATGTTTCTAAATGGGTAGACGCCAAGGCCACCCGAACTGACGATTCTCGTGTTGTCTTAGATTTTATCATGACTTACATTTTCTGCAGGTTCGGCATTCCAATAACCATCATCAGTGACCAAGGCTCTCATTTCTGCAATAGGCATATGGCGGCTTTGTTGAGAAAGTATGGCATTTTCTGCAGGTTCGGCATTCCAATAACCATCATCAGTGACCAAGGCTCTCATTTATGCAATAGGCATATGGCGGCTTTGTTGAGAAAGTATGGTGTGGTGCATAAGGTGTCAACCCCTTATCATCCACAAACCAATGGGCAAGCCGAGGTGTCAAATAGGGAGATCAAGCAGATTCTGGAGAAAACCGTCCAACCCAATAAGAAATATTGGAGCATACATCTGGATGATGCATTGTGGGTTTACAGGACTGCTTACAAAACCCCTATAGGTATGTCCCCTTATATGCTAGTCTTTAGCAAGGTGTGTCACCTTCTAGTGGAGATAGAGCATAAGCCATATTGGGCAGTGAAGTAATGCAATTTTGACTTAGCCCAAGCTGGATGCTAAAGGAAGCTCCAACTGTAAGAATTGGAAGAAACCAGGTTGGAGGCTTATGAGAACTCTCGGATCTATAAAGAGAAGATTAATGTTGTTCATGATAAGATGGTGGTGAGAAAAGAGTTTCACATTGGTCAAAAAGTACTGCTTTACAATTCTCGTCTCAAGTTAATGTCTGGTAAGCTTCGTTCTAGATGGATGGGTCCTTTTGTGGTTACTCATGTTTTTCCTTATGGTGCAGTTGAGATAAATAATGAGGCAACCAACAAGATATTTTTAGTGAACGGACAACGGCTCAAGCCTTTTTATGCAGGTTTTCAAGAGCAATTGGTGGAGGTGGTCCATTTGTCTGCTGCCATCTATGAGACTTAATCCCATAGACTGTTTTCTTTCTCCTTCCTTTTTATTTTTGCATTTACTATTTACTATGTGCTTTGTATTGAGGAAACTGCACAAATTTAAGTGAGGGGGATGGATTAGCCTGCTGTACTATTTTTTGTTTTATTTTCTACTATGTTTTATGTTTAGTTTTCTGTTTTTTGTGTTTTTTTTTTTTAATTTTCTGTTTGCTATTTTATGTGTTCTTTATGTTGTTTTCTGTTATTTAATTTGTTGTTTCACGTTTTTTGTTCGCTATTTTTAATTTTCTGTTTTTTGTTTTCTATCATTTTAAAATTCTATTTTTTGATTTCTTTTATGTTTGTTGTCTTTCTGTTTTCTTTTCAAAAATTTTTGGTTCTTTCCAATTAAATAAAGAGTTGTGAATAGAATAGTTTGAAGCAATTTGGGTTCTAAAGTTGCTACAACATGAGTGGATAATAAATCTCGCTTCTTGAATTTAAGTGGTATGATAATAAATTTGATTTGGATGAGTTGATTTTTGATAGTCTTATAGCTGTGAGGATTTGAGTCATGTCATGATTTTTTTTTGTATGTTTTCATCTATCAAGTTGTCGCTCTAGAACTTGTTCTGATTCTTAGTTGAGATTACAATTGCACATGCATGCATAAAAGTGATTGAGGCATTTCTTTCTTTGGAAGCTACTTGACCAAATAGCTAACCTTGATGTTATCCTTTGTTTAGCCCTTTTTGAGCTTAATTATTTTTTCCTTCATGTGTAGCTCATTACAAGCCTAAGTGTAAAACCATGTCTAACCCAACCCTTAGAAATTGAAGAGCATTGCATTGAATAAAAGAAAAAGGGAGTGAATTCTTATAGAATAACATCAAGTTGTGACTGATTGGTTGTGACTGATTGGTTGTGACTGATTTGTCAAGAGTAAAGAGTTTGAAAAAACAAATTCGAAAAAAAAAAGCAGCAGCAGCAAAAGAATAAGTTGTTTGGGAAAAGTATGAGAATTGAAGCATCAAAATTCAAAGATGCATAAGTTGTTTGAATGTTTTCATAATCAATGCTCTTGTGATTCCTTAGGTTCCTTAGTCATTTTTCCATATTATTGTCATTCATTTACCTTACCCCATTACAACCCTTTGAAAGTCCTTTTGATTTGTGTTATGCATGTGACATAGGTAGTGGAGATTGAGATAATGAACAAGCTTATGGTAGTGTGATTTTGATAGAATGAATTGGAGAGAAACACTTACCTTAGACATTTGAGGAAATTGAGAGAATACATTTATCTTGTGAGAGGCTATCTACTTTGATTCATTCTTATAAAATAACATTGTCATGCTATTTGTTTTCTAGTTGTCCAGAGAGGTTGTTCCATGAATATTGTTGTTTCTTTGAGTTTGAATTGTTCTCTTACTTTTGACCTTTTACATTCTTGATTTGATTGGAGAGTGATTTTTTTTTCATAGTTGATTCTTGTGATTTTGCCCAAGAGTGCAAAAAGCTAAGTGTGGAGGAATTTGATAAGACATTATTTTATATTATTTGTTTCTCTTATGCCTAGTCTTTTGGTGTGTATTTATGCTGATTTCCATAGCTTATAGGCATATTTTGTAGATTTGGACTTGTTGGTGCTTATGGGATTTTATTTGCATATTGGTGGTTTCTGGCACTGTTTACATTTTTTACTATATCTTGAGGTAATTTGTCTGATTGATGTGATTTTAGTTTTGTAGGAAAGCTGACAGAAAATTCTACATTTCATATGAAGAGCTCAAAAACTGATTCTTGCGTCTGGACAACTGAATTTAGCATGGAAGCAGTCCATAATTTCTGCATCTGCCCAACATTGACTTATTTCATTTATTGGACTTGCTTATTGGGCCAGCACACATGTCATTAGGGCTTAATCATATTTTTACCATTAAGGGTTTAAGAAATTAGGTTTATTTTATAATTAGGAAACCTAGAGGAGGCAGCTAGTATTTATTCTTCAGTTGTTTAGAAAATTAGGATCTTTTGCCTTTTGTTGCTGCTGTATTTCGAGTTTAGACTTTTTGCTGTGTTTAAGCCTTCCATGGAGGGCTAAGTTCTTTTGTAACCGATTCAAGAAGAGCCAAACATATTAATCCAAATTTTTTATACTTCACAATTCGGGTTTGATTTAATGCAATTTGATTATCATCTTCTTATCTTCATGTGATTGAATGATATTTTAATTGCATGCTTTATATGAATTTAGTCGGTTGATTGGATTCATCATAGTAATCAAATTGTTAATCATATTTTAAAGGTCTTTACTATATGGTTAACTTGAGAAGTTCGGTTCTTAAATTAATCTAGACTTAGTGATATAGAGTGGTTGCCTAGAGTCCTAATTATTAGATTAATTGAATCCTAAATGGTATTCAGTAGGAATTCTAAGTGTTATTGTTAGGAATTCCAAGTAACATTTAACTAAGGGATTAAATTAGATTTAGATTATCTTTAGTGAACAAGGATGGATTAATTAGGTTTGGTTGTCTGCTCGAGCTGATTACATTCTCTTATCTTGATCAATTTCTGTTTTACTGCATTCTGATTTCCTTGCCTATTGCACTCAGCACAAACCCCCTATTCTGCTCACGTTTAAATTCCTAATAGATTACTTGTTCTGGTAAATCCTTGGGAGATGACACTGGTTTCATCCTTTACTACAAACCTGTTGCAATTGGTCTTTATAATTTTGTATGGTTTGACACCCATCAGGCACCAAACTTCTGTTCTCTACAATTTGTCATCCTCAAACAGATGAAAAAACCGAGGTAGTAAACGGAACCCTTTCTACTTTGTTATGTGCTATAATCAAGAAAAATATTAAGTCTTGGGAGGATAGTTTATCTCATGTAGAGTTTGCCTATAATAGGGTTGTGCATTCCACCACAGAGTGTTCTCCATTTGAGGTAGTTTATGGTTTAAAACCCTTACCCCATTTGATTTGATTCCTTTGCCTATGCATACTTGTACTAACCTAGATGGCAAGAAAAAGCCGAGTAAGTTGGACAGCTCCATGAGAGAGTCAAGTTGCAAATTGAGAAGAAGAATTATGCAACCCATGCCAACAAAGGTCGAAAGAGAGTCATCTTTGAACCCGGCGATTGGGTTTGGCTTCATATGAGGAAGGAAAGATTCCCACAACAAAGGCGTTCTAAACTCCTACCTAGAGGAGACAGACCTTTCAAAGTGCTTGAAAGGATTAATGATAACACCAACAAGCTTGATCAAATTTAATGTTAGTGCTTCATTTAATGTGACTGATTTTTCTTCATTTGATGTAGGTACAAATTCGAGGAGGAGTCCTTTCCAAGAAGGGGAGAGTGATGAGAATAAAGGCAAGACTACCTTAAGTGATCCTTTGCACATTCATGGAGGTCCGATAACCCGAGCTCGAGCCAAGAGCATGCAAGAGAGCTTGAATCGCTTTATAGAGGAGGTTTGGACCCAAAACGCAAGCTAAGAGGCAAGGAATGAAGAACAGGGGATCGTGTGCTTGTTTCAGGCTTCAAAAGGCAAAGTAGCTAAAGAGGGCAGGAGGCCCGATGTCATAGCGCCTTAACTACAGCTAGGAAGCAGCATCGCAGCGTTGCCTTTTAGCGCCGCAAGGGTAAGGCCCTGGACGTCCTAGCGTCGCAGCGCCTGGGCAAATTTCCACTTATGCGTGTTTTTTTTTTTCTCTTCCAAATGGGCTCCGAGTTAGGTCAATTTTTGCCCATTTTTAAGTATTACTAAACCGAGGTTATTTCCCTTTTTGTATTGGGTTTGTATTAGGGTTTTGGGTAATTTAGTAGGGTTAGGCCCATTTACCCAATTAGGCTAATTAGGTTTAGCTTTGTTTAAAGGGAGTCCATTCCCCTTTTGACGGACATAACATACATTTTTAGAAATTGAATAGAGAAGATTCTCTTTTTGGTTCTTTTGAAGAACTCTTAGAACTTATTAAGAACCTAGGTTCTTGTGGCGTTCTCCCCGACTTATCGCTCTCCCCTTCATCCCCATCTAGAGCGTGGCACCCATTTTTCTATACCTTTGGTTCTCACTTCCATAGGTGATGGGTCAAAGTCCCTTAATTTGTGTTTTCTGATTTCTCGAACTTGATTGGACGATATTCGGGCAATTGAATCTCTACCAATTTCGTGTTAGGTCTCAGGCTAATCCTAGAGGTTCACATCAATCAATTTCTTCATCCTCATCAAGATAATCATCATAAGCAGGTTCAAGTGCTTCCTCTCATTCTTCTTTCTACAAAGCTAATTCTGCATTGTGGGCAAGCATATGAAGTGTGCCCTCATTTGCCACACAATAAACAATGAAATTGGGGCCCACAACCTAGTTTTAACCTACATGATTCAGAATTGTTCTTCTCCATTGCCTTTGTTTGCTGCACTAGTCACTTGACTACTATGTGGTGCTATTTGATCACTTTGAAACCCTTGCATGATGTCACTAGAATTCTACAATTACTCCCAATTCTATCATACACAGATTTCCTCCCTCTATTACACACAACTTTTTGTCAACCATTAAGGCAGATTGTCAAACATCTTCTAGAGTAAACGGGTGAACCACTCCCATTTCATCCCTAACAATGCTGCACAAACTACCAAATAGCAAGTGGTCATCTGTTCTTTTGTCTCATTCAAACTAGCCCTAATGGAAAAATTGTTAGACTTCAAAGTGTAATCCTCCACTAACATATCATACTGCTTTAGGGAAATAAGCGGCTCATACAGATCCACTAGGTAGTCAACTGGGAAAAAATTGCTTTCACAGTTTTTCCTTCATTTATCCCCAAGTGCTGATTTTCCACTTGCCCTGTTGTGCGTGTTGCTCTTTAACTCTCTTTTACCATTGAAGTGCAGGGGCTTTTGATTTTAGCTTCACAAACAATACCTTCCTATCTTTTTGCATGAGTTTCCATTCAAAATAGTTCTCCAAACTAGCCTCCCAATCTAAAGTAATCCTCATAATGCATTTTTCCTATAAAATCAACAACCGCTATTATGATTTCACCACTGTTCATATCTAGGGCACAAATCAGTCTTTCCTCCAATCCACCTCATGTTGTGTGGTTAGTAGTTCTAGCTACATAGAATGGGTTCTCCTTTCCTTGACTTGATTCTTCATCCCATATATTACTGATGTTTACTTTTATGAACTTGTATTCAATCGAAACATAGCTATAATCACTTTAGGCAAGTATACCTATCGTTTTGTAGAATAGCTTGATTGAGTATGGATGTTGATCCCACGAGGAACTATAGCTATTAGTAATAATCCTTTTTCTATTATCTAATCTCAGAAATTTAGGTTGATAAATGACTAACTAATCTAAAATAATATAAACAAGATAATAAAACAATAACAAAGAATTTGATAGATTTAGCAATCGAAGGATAGGTCTAAATGAGAATCCCCCTAGGGCAAGCATTACACTATCATCTTTAACTCAGTGGGCACCAATACTTTACTTAGACTGATGGGAATCCCTAAATTATGCCTTAATCTTTCTCAAGCAATAAGATATCTATTCCTAGGTTGATTGACTGAAATCTCTTCCTACTCAAAACCCCTAAGAAAGCATTAGTTTATGTTTTATGGATTCCCTTAGTATATTGACTCAAATCAGAGGACTTATGTGAATCTTATCTCTAGTGATCCCAAGCAAATCCCATTGTCTACAAGTGATCTTATCCAAATTACAATTTCTCAATCTATAAAATGGAATCTGGTGCTAAATCAATGGCTAGCAACATCAACTCAACACAAATAAGAATCATAGACAATTCCAAGAATTAAAGATGTATTCCCATTGAATCAAAAGAATCAGAATACAAATGTATTTCTAGGGTTCATCCTATCTAAATTTTTACAAGTAAGTTATGATAAAATCTAATCAAAATAATACAGAGAAGACAAGATGGAATCAGATGAAAACTCATTCTCATGAAGTTCTTGCAATGGGTTGATCTTCCATCTTGCTCTTCTTCCAACCTCTAGGGTTGGACTCTCGCCTCTGGCTCTGAATCGTGTCTTTGAATGTCCAAAAGACGGAGCTCCTTTCTCTCTGTCTTTTATGCCCATATATACAGCTCTAAATGTAGGATTTCACCTTGCAGAAGCTCGAACACGGCCTAGACACGGCCGTGTTCACTTAAGATGGCTGGGCGTGTTGCTTGAAATATTTCTCTAGACCTTGGACATGGCCCGAAACACGGCCGTGTCTCTACAACAGGGGGCGTGTTCCTCCTCCGGGTTGTCTCTAGACTGAGGACACGACATCAACACGGGCGTGTTCTTCACTGACCCTGGCCATGTTCCTCAAGAAACTGGAGAAGAGATTACTTTTATGCTAGACACGGGCGTGGACACGGCCATGTCACAGCCGTGTTCCATGTCTGGACTTTGAATTCTTCTAATTTCTCTGCTCTTTTGCTCCATAAATCCTTAAAACTCTTCCTTTTACTCAATCAACCCAAGAAACACCTGAAAACACAAATAGATGAGTTAAGTGCCATGTTTAATGCGAATTTGCTCAAATCCAAGTAGGAATCCATTGATAAAACATAGAACTTAAAGGTCTAATAAGCACATATCAATTACCTGCTGGTATATCCAAGTTTTCATGATTACCTTTTGGAATCTACATATGGGCTACCGCACGTCCCTGTCATTGCAAAGCTTGCACAACTCACGAAGAATCTTCAATCATCCTTCAGATCTCAGTCAATTCAGCTTCCTACTCTTGGTTTTCTTTACCACCTTTGCCTCTACCACGACCAACCATGATCCTTTATACCAATTTAATGTAGCATTAGGGAAAAACATCAAGTATTTGTGACAGAATTAAGGATCTGAGAGGAGGGATAGAGATAGGAATAGAGGATAAGGGTTATAATATGTAGAAACCTCTAATATTTGAAATGAACTCTAATAAAATTTGTTGCTTAGAGTAGCTCTTAGGCTATTTATACTATGATCCTAGCATTAAACCCGGCCCAAATAGTACAAGCTCATATATGCTATAAGTTTTCTAGACAATTAAAAAGGTCACGTGCTAGTCACATGACCACTTAATAAAATTAAAACACACACCCATATAAAATAAAAGGCTATTAACGTTAAAATATAAAGCTCCTGGATGCTCTGGCATCATAATGGAACAAAACAATGGGTTAAAGAGAATGGTACTAACAAATTAGAGGAAAATAACCTTGAAAGATGCTTACATCATTTTCCAAGAAGAGATCTAAGCCTCATCATTTTTTTATCATTGAGGATAAAGCCTTGTAATCATAAGTCTACCTGATTGCATTTTTCATCTTCCCTGAAAGCAAGAACTGCCAAATCATAATGTAGTTGGATATGGAGCAACAATCTTCCTCTCTCTCTCTCTCTCTCTCTCTCTCTCTCTTGCTAGTCTCAGTTGATGATATTAGCAACAAGCATTTTCTATTAGAGATAGTACCAAACATCCAATTCATAGGTAAATTGTCTGCATATTTGCCAACAAATGATTAACTATGAGATGCATCACACTAGGAGACAAGTATCATGCATATTGTAATAGGAAGATGGGCCAACCTAGCCCAAGCTCACATGCATTTGTGCACCATGTCATTGCTTCTAAAAACATCAACCTGCATATGCTCTTGGAAAAATTGTGTTTGAGGCTTCCCTTTGGTAAAAAGGAGGTTCTTAATGCATTCCCCCACATAAGGCCATATGGGTGTTTTGACAATGGGACCTTAGAGCAATGATGGAAAGCCCCAAGTTTGGTAAGTCTAGCCCTATCTAGAGGGAGGTGTCTAGGCCTAAGTTCCTGGGTTCCCCAAAATAAAAAAGAGAATGTGTGGGGCTCATGAATAAAAATGTGGAATCCATAGCTGACAAGCCTCAACATGGCCAGTTCTTCCACATACCACAATCATAGAATTAGAAGCAATTATGTTTCTTTCTGGCATTCGATCGAATTTGTATTTTGCTTCATTTACATCAACAATCTGAACATAGCTAGCCAATATCGAATTCCAAGATCCTAAATCCAAAACATGACTTTCATCAAATACTTTATGGGCATTGCTCATGTTCCCACAAACATCATACTTATTGATCAATGCATTCCTAACATAAACATCAGAATCAAAACCCAACTTTAGAACATGATTATGCATTTCATTTCCTTCAAATTTTGACAACCGAACATCACATGACTGAAGTAAAATTGGGTATGTGTAGTTATCCGGACACTACAAGAAAAATCGCCTTTTCTCATGGAATTTTCTCACTGAAAAAAAAATCCATGAGAAAATGACGTGATTTCTCACGAAATATGACCATTACGATTTTCTCACAGAATTTCTCAAGGACAAAGCTGATCGGGAGAAAAATCCACGAGAATTTGAGCCCCAACTGTAACCATAAATGCATTGACCATAGTCCGTGAGAAAATACATATTTTCTCACGAAATGCTAGCGCCGAGAGAAAGTATGTGAAAAAGTCGGTGAGAAATATATACGCACTGTTTCACTTTAAATTTGAATTCTAGGGCTACGTTTCTCACGAACTAAGTCCGTGAGAAATTCCATGAGAAAATTTGTTTATTATCTCCCTCACATAGCCGCGGCCTCCATTTCCATTTTCAAACTTTTATCCCGCTCCTCCATTCTTCGTCGTCCTCTCTCTCTTTTCTTCCTTGGAAGGAGGGTTAGAACCCTCTTATTGCCAATATTTACCTATTTTTCAATCTAAATGCAAATAAGTAAATTATAATGCAAATTTATTAACAAAAGAAGCATTAGTTTGGTGGTACATGCCTCTTATTCTTCAAAGGAAGAGAATTTGAATCCTTTGGATTTTCATATTTTGGCCCAAAATAATGCAATTTTGGAGAAAAAATGAAAAAAAAAAATTAGTGAGTCATCCAGTTATGTAAAATCGATATTGGTTCACCAGTTTAACTTCCCTAGTGGTTTGACCCCCTAACCAAATTGATATCCAGATTGGGCACCAGTTGGACAGGTCGAACTACCTGGCTTTGTCCAATTTTTAAAACACTATTTGCAAATGACTGGCGTTTTCAGTTCCCATTGCTCTACATTATTTTTTGTCTTTGGTTTGGTGGTACATGCCTCTTATCCTCCAAGGAAAGAGAGTTTGAATCCTTTCGATTTTCATATTTTGGCCCAAAATGACGTAGTTTTAGAGAAAAAAAATCAATGAACCGTTCAGTTATGTAAAATCGATACTGGTTCACCAGTTTATCCGCCCTAGCAATTAGGACCCCTTAACCAAATTGATATCCAGATCAGGCACTGGTTGGACTAGTCGAATTGCCTGATCTGGTTTGATTTTTAAAACACTGTCTACAAATGACTAGCATTTCCAGTTCCCATTGCTCTACATTATATTTTGTCTCTGGTTTGGTGGTACATGTCTCTTATCCTCCGAAGGAAGAGAGTTCAAATCCTTTGGATTTTCATATTTTGGCCCAAAATGATGTAGTTTTGGAGAAAAAATGAAAAAAAAAAAAAAAGCAGTGAATCTTAGATATTATTGTCTTACACAAAGTTGGTGTTTAAGAAGCCATATGATATCTCTAGTAGTGCTTTGGATTTGTTGGCTCGTTGATTGTCTCCTCTATTGCAGGGCGCCTTGTGTATTCTTCTTTTAATGCTAACAAGTCCTGTCCACCAGATTAAGAACACAATTCATATGCAAAAGAAAAATTAGCATGGGGGGAGAAGTTCTAGTAGGTATACACCAACCAATGCAGTCTACAAGAATACCATATGAGATTTAATAGGCATTCCCCAATCAAGTTGTTTTAAATTAGTGTTTGCTAACATGTCTGTCATAATACCTTATGAGGGAAAATCGCCCACATTGACGGGGCTTCAACATGTTGCCTTATAATGAAATATGCAACATCTAGGACACATTGTTCAGGTGGCAATATGTTAGACTCTACCACATTCTTGAAAAACCGTAGTCTTCTTTCTTCATCTTCTTCCCACCAAGCATACAAAGTAGAACACTCATGACATGATGGGGCACACACCTAAATCACAATAGTTCACCCAATCAAAACAACTCTCTAACTTCTACAGCTATCAACTGCCAGTGTTTCCAGATAAAGCTAAATTTATATATAGTAAAATAAAAAATAAATAAAAAAGAATCCCTGAATGCCCATTTACATTATATGTCCCTGAACCAAGGAACTTAGAAGTTCCACCCCCTTCTTCCAAAAACCCAGTAATTTTTCATTCTTTAGGGCATAATTCTGAAACAATTGTAGCATAATGTTTGGTATCTTATCCATTTTATTAAATATTGACCATGTAATTCCCACCTTGCTCCCTTAAAGAATTTTTTTCAGGGATAATAGCTACTTTTATTGGTGCTACTTACTCTTTTGGTTCCGCAACAACTAAAACCATTGTAAAAACATGGTAGACTACAATACTGAAGAAATGCATGTAGAAAATATAATTTGATGGGGCACCAAATTTACCGTTTAGGACTTCTTCTTAGTATCTTTAGACGATTAGATTTGTTTTGAGAGAAAACTGTCCTCCATTTGATGGTTTTACTTTTTATATTGAACCTTTGATGAAGCCTCAATAAAAGTAGAAAGTCATCATGTGACAAAAACCAAGGATAGCAAACCAATTCATCTTTGACAACTTGATCCTTGACTTTTAAATGTTTGTTGATGGATGCTGCCAATTCTTTCAAACTAGATTTTGTGTGAAGTATGATCTACAGAAAAGAATAGGTTCTGCTATATAACCAAATGATTGATTCATAAAACCAAAATTCTAACAGAAAAGTTTGTTGTGTGAAAACGGAGTGCAAGTGCACGCTATCGTCTTATAAGTAATATAATAAAATTGAGTTTATCGTTCCCACGATGATTAAAGCTATTAATTATTGAAATTGGGTTAATTCCAATTTTATTTGACCAAATAATTAAGGAGAAATTCAAGATTAAACTGCAATAACTTGAAAGTAAACAAAAGCAACTAAAAATCACGAATTAATTAAGAGAGAAAAACCTCGGGGTTCTGATTTCACCATAAGTAATCCTGATTTTCATTCCTTATGTCCTTAATATAGATTTATCTTTCTAATTTCTAGTCGAGACTCCCTAACTTATTCATTAGCCTCTTCCAAGGTCAAATGAAAATATTCCCAAGTTATGAACCAACTATATTCCTATGTGAATTACGAATAACCTAGAAATTCATTTAATTCTATGGATCTCTTTAATTGACTACACAGACCGTAGAAGTATATTCTTATCCTACATGCATGTGGTATTTATCCTAATGAACTAGACACACAAATCTCATTCTGGTCTTATTGTGATTAACCTATACACTAATTAATGACTAGTTAATTAGAAGCATGAAGATCAAAGATAAACATTGAAGTAGAAAATATAAAATCATAAATTAATTTAAAAGGAATTATAATCGTTCATAGTTAGGCTACATCGTAGCCCTAGAAAAATAAATTATTTCATGATGGTAAAATAAAACATAATTGAAAAAATTCTAGACATAGATGAAAATGAAAGAGAATAAAAACTCAATATGGATCCAAGATCAGCTGTTGCAAATCCCTTCTCCAAGCTCCGTCTTGCCTCTCTTCAGCCCTCAAAAAGTCTTTCCCCCCCCCCCCCCGGCGCGGGTTCCCATTCTAAAACCTAACAGTCCTATTTATACTTCTATTACAAGAGTCCTAATTAAACTAGGAAAATAAACTAACGCCTAAAAGTACAAAAGCCCAGCGCTGCAGCTCTTACTCTCCAATTGAAATGCTGGTCAACCCGGGGGAAATGAAGAGCACGGGCACTGAGGACCTTGGCATGAAGGGCTGAGGTGCTGCTAGTGAGAAGCATGGGCACTGAGGCCTTTGGTTTTCAGGGGTGAGGCACTGGATTTATTTAGCAAAGAGGGCCACAGGCGCAGCTGCCCTTGTTAGCGGGCAGCTGCTCTTGGTCTCTTCCTGAGGAATTATAAGATGTAGAGCCTTGGCTCTAAGCTTCCTCACGCTTAGGCCCTTTCTTTACTGTAACTTTGACATTCTTTTTCTTCCAAATTCATCTCTTCTATTCCTAAACATAAAATATTTCCAAATTTTATAGTCCTACAAAAATAACACAAAAACATATTTATTTATTAATAAAAATACTAAAGAACACAAAAAATATTAAATTAAAAATTATCTAAAGAGTGGGTATAAAATCCACTTAACAAAGTCCTTACAGGATTTGTCTTGTCACTTGCTTTGTAAAGCAAGAGTGTCAGATAGTCATTCAGCTAGGATATCAAACCTAGGACAACCTCTTTAGTAATCACAATGCCACAAGGAAAAACTGAGATCAAAACCTGTTGTTCTAAATGAAGTACTAGCATACAACTTTCATAATTCTTTTTGTATATATACATATAATAATATATATATATATATATATATATATATATATATATATATATATTCAATATGGAGATAAATTATTTGAAACCTTATTGAAAATAGACAAGAAATTAATAGAAAATATATTAACCAAACATGTTTTCATAATTTTCATTTTTTGAAATTTTTATACCAAACATGTTTTCATTGTTTTAATTTTTGAGAAACCAAACCAAATATGTTTCTTAAAATTTCAAAACTAAAAATAAAAATGTATTTCAGGAAATAAAAACTAAAAATGGAAATAAGGAAACATTTTTGAAAGGCCCTAAATTGTTACTCTATTGTACTTTGCTAGCTCTTTGTCTGGAAAATGAAATAATTATTTTTTGATGACAAAATAATATAGAGAATAATCATAGTGACGATATTCCTTAACATTCCTGAGGTGAGGGGCAATTTCTTTGTTTTACCAAAAGCATTGGCGAGGCTTTGAAATCCCCAACATTACTGTAATTTTTTGTGTTCACTTATTATAAATTTTAGAAAATTAAACATTGCCTATGACGTAATAGATTGGGAGATGATTGCGACGATAATCAATATCTCTACCCAATAATCTTGAGGCTTTATTATTTAGATTTTACCAAGATACTGGCGAGGTCTAATAATAAAAATTAAAACATAAGAAATATTTTTCATATAAATTTTATTAAAATAAAGAAGAACAAATTTACAAAGCTATAACATTTTGAGTTTGTTATAGGCTATGTATATGTTCCAAAATAATGATATTTGTCACTCACCTATGTCATAGTCATTTATCACTCTTGACAATATGCACAACAAGGTGAGACATTTAAAAATATAAATTTTTAAAATAATTTTACAAATAAATTTAAGGACCAATTTTATTCAACAATGCTAGATGACATGAAATAAAATTTGTAACCGTTCACTAGAATGGGCGTTGTAAGGTGCTAATACCTTCCCTATACGTAACCAACTCCCTTACCTAATTTTGATAACTTAAACCAAACTTTTTCTTATAGGCATCCAATCGTGCCTTAAATCGATTGGTGGCAACTCCATCAATTTATTCAATCATATTTTTTTTCCAAACTTTCACATCTTTTTCACACCTCGTGTGATTGAGCTCCCCCACCAAGAGGGACTTTGCAACAACTTGACGACTCCACTAGGGAGTTAGGAGTTAAGCCATTTTAATTTAATTTTATGTCATCTATTGTTGAAGTTTAGTCCTTTCTTCTTTGTATCTTTATGGGTCCAACCGGTGCCCAGTCTGAATATCGATTTGGTTATGGGGGTCAAACTTCTAGTGCAGCTAGTTTCTTTGGAAAAGTATGATCCAAGTTTTGTTCCTTGTACTATTCTCAGGTGTGCATGCAACTCTGGAATCTTTGATGAAGGACAATGAACTCAAAACCATAATCATTGTCATAAAGCCTATATAGCACCTGCCCACTTAAGACCGCCTCTAATGTTACCACCAACAAGTAACAATATTCACTTATTGTTGCAAAGAAAACAGAAATAATGTACTCTAATGTATGTTGTTTTTGAAAACCATATAAGAAAACAAATAATGATAAACTTGGTAAATATATAAGCCCAAAACCTGAAGCACAAAAGAAAGTTATGAAAACCCTAAAGAAGGTGGATGCAAAGGCGTGGGGCACCGTCGCTTGCACACAGAGGAACACCTCTGTGATATAAGTCACATCTCAAAGATTTTATATATTGAATTTCAGTTATATTGAGTCAAATTGACAGGTTCTTTGACATGAATATTGTATTTTGAAAATTTGTTTATCTTATTGGTGTAGTTTTAAAACTATTTATCTGAATATTATAGTTTTTTATTTTTTTTTAAAAAAAATGTTTCCAGGTGGAACCTACTAAACACGCCATATGTTATTCGACGTGTCCCTTGAGAACATGTCACATGACATGTGGCGTGTCTCACCTGCAAGGTCACATCTCCTTTTTGTGTGGTGGGGCCCACCAAACACGCCACATGCCATGTGACATGTTCTTAAGGGACTCGTCGAATGACATGTGACGTGTCCAATGGACCCTAACTGCTGACATTTATTTTTTAAAAAATAAAAACTGTAATATTAAAGTAAACAATTTTGAAACTATAACAATGAAGTAAATAAGTTATCAAAATGTAATATTTAGGTCGAAGAGTCCAAATTGACATTGTTGATACCTAATTTTGTACGGTCAACCCATAAAGAACAAATACAAAAAAATGCTGAAATGCTTACAAAAATAATAAAAAATCAAAAAATTGCAAAAAAAATATTATTAAAAATGAAAAAAAGGAAAGAATATGAATGCAACGAGCAATCCCACTGCGAAGCAGTCCTGTGTTGCTGTTGTGCCGCTACCCCCATCAGACAGTGCCACCCTGCCAGTGTAATTTGCACAACTTGCATGAGTAAACTATTAGTGCGATTTGCACAACATGCATCAGTAAGAAATGACCAAGCTCTGGCTATAAAAACCTCACAAAACAAAACAACAGGGGGTATGGAGTAATATAGTAGATACAAAGAGGTATATGGAGAGAACCAAAATTTTGAAACAGATAAAAGGTAAGTTCAAAAAGTAATGCCGGAGATACGGTAATCCAGGGTAGATACAAAGAGCAATATACAAAGGAGATACCAAAGAACACAAAATTCTTCTAAAAAATTTTGAAGAGAAATTTTGGAAAAAGAAGGGAAATCTCTGAAGAAAATGGGAAAGGGGTCTCAAAGAGGTATTTTTTCTATCCTCTTATCTCCATTATCTCTACTATAACACATCCATCCCAAAATCCCCAATTTCTAGAGGAGCAAAAACCTAAAAAAATTTAAGAGAACCAAACAGAGACACCACCGCAGAGTGGGAGAACCAATTTTTCGGCCAAATAGAAATCAAATCAGCTTCATACCCATCTTCTTCTTTTTAGAGAGAGAAAAAGTTTTTTTAGAGAGAGAAATAGAATTTCAAAGAGAGATATGGAGCTATTTAGAGAAATAGAGAGAGGGTTTTCTTACCTTAGCCATCGTTGGTGGAAAACGAAGCTAAATCCATAAAGTCCTGCGTTCTTTTCTTCCTTTTTGCCCTTCCTTTTCTTCCCTGCTACATCTCCCTTTTCTCTGTTCCGGTTCCCTTTTTTTCCTTTGTGTTTCATTTTCTTGTTTTGAATTAAATTGGTTTGGGCTTTTATTTGTTTAGGTTTCATTTTGTTTTGTGTTGGTTTTGTTTGTTATTTCAGATTTTGTTTTAGTTTTGAGGCATCCTTTAGGCTTTGCCAGAAGTACTAGCAGGGCCTAACAAAGCATTATTTTATTTTAAAACATAATATTAGGAACAATTTTATTCAACAATTTTTAGATGACATAAAATTAAATTGGTAATCGTTCGCTAGAATGGGCATTGTAGGGTGCTAACATCTCTCTACACATAACCAACTCCCTTACCAAACTCTGATAATGTAGACCAAACTTTTTTTTTATAAGCATCCAATCATGTCTTAAATTGATTGGTGGCGACTCCATCAATTTTATTCAATCATTGTTTCCCAACTAAAACACTTTTCCAAACTTACACTTTTTGCACCTCTATTTTCATCGCCTGGCGTCGTGGATCTCCCCCTCCTAGAGAAATGTTGCGACAAACATAGTTGGTAAAATATAAATTTCAGTGAATCTATTAAAACCTTTTTTATATAGCTCAGATGAAAGTTCAATAAAATTTAAATTATGTTAATGTGTTAATATGAGACAATTTGAAATAAAAGTATGTTAAAAAACCACCTAATGTATTTAAATAAGATGGTGTAGAGTAATAATACCTTTTAAATAAAAGCTAAATACTTTTTTTTTTTTTAATTAGAAGTTACACAATAAGACTATTTTTTTGTCAAATTTTGGTTTGGTTATACCTTAATGAAGATGCAATACAATATTTGAGAGACCGGCTATAGTGGGCTTGGTGAATGAATAGCTGAGGCACCTTTGGAGGCTTGATAGGACAACAAGAGGGTGTTGGGCTTGAGCCAAGGGAGTTGGGTCTTATGGCCCAGGAACTCCAGTTGTGGCTAAGTTTGACCTTGCAGGGGAAGCCTTGTTACTCTCTGCTCCAGCTGATGGACAGTGACAGAGGAACTTAGTGTTTTAAGAAGATGAATTGGTGGTTGGAGGTGCTTTAATGGAGGTTTGGTCCATTAATTGTGAGAATGATTGAAGTATTTAAGGAGAATCTCAAAGAAATTTAGAGTTCCTTTAATGGAGAGGAAGGTTGAGTTTAAGGTGGGTGATTGCTCTAAGGGGCAAGAACTTGAAGAACCTTCAATGGAGATGTTCTTCCAATGATGAGTGTGTTGAGTGAGTTTTATACTCACTCTTTAGATGTCTTTTACTAAAGTATTTGGTTGGTTTTTGTGGAATTTTTATGTTAAATTGTAGAACTCATGGGCTAAAGTGAAGGAATGAAGTATAGGGAGGATTTGGACAGAAACCCAGCGCTGCAACCCTTGAAATTCAGCGCCGCAGCCCTTGGACCACCAGAATGCACGAACTGGACAGCAAGCCAATGCTGCAACCCCAAAGTACTGAAAACTCAATCTCAGGCAGAGAATCAGCGCCGCAGCGCCCTAAATCTAGCGCCGTAGCGCTAGTATTCCAGCAAGCAAGCGCCGCAAAGCTAGATACCCAGCGCCGCAATGCCCGTGCGTGAACTACTGCTACACGTCACTCTATTTCTTTAGTTTTAGGGCTTCTCTTTAAGGGTATAAATAGGAAATCTAGGGAATTAGATAGGAGTTCGTTCTTAGACACTTTTGGAGGCACGAAGGAGGCAAAACAAGGATTGAAAGGAGGAGATGCATAGCTGATTCGAACTTCAAACCAGAGTTTTTCCTCTTTTACCTTTGAATCATGTCTAAATTTTATTCTTTCTTGTTCTCTTCTTCTAGTATGAACTAATTTTCTTATCTAGGGGTACGATGTATCCTAATTAGGACAGTTGTAGTTTCTTATGAAATTAATTCCATAATTTATCTCTTCAATTTGAGCGTTTATCTCTTCTCGTAATGCTTCTGATTGTCTGGTCAATAATTAGATGAATTGTTAACCACAATGAGACCGGAAGGAGAATTGTGTGTCAAGTTCCTTGGGGTAAATGCCATGAGTTGCATGGAGGATAGGAATATACCTCCATGGCTCATGTAATCAATTAAAAAGATCCACAGAACTGAATGAATTCGTAATTATTGTAACTTGTATAGGGATATACATGGTTAGTAATTAAGGGATATTTACACTAGACCTTAAGAGAGGCTAGTGAATAAATTAGGGAATCTTGATTAGCAAATAAGAAGATAAATTAGAGTCAATGGATTAATGAATGAAAGCTGGAAGTAATTATGGTGAAATTGGAACCCTAGGTTTTCTCTCTTGCTTACTCCATCATTTTGTTGGTTTAATTTGTTATTTTTCTGGTTTACTTCATTTTCATTTTACTTTAAGTTGTTTCTTGAAAATCCCTTCATACCGATTGATTAGATAAAATTAAGGTTGACAAAATTTCGGTACTTGATGCATTAGTCCTCATGGGAACAATAACTTTATCTCATTTTATTACTTGCAAACAACAACGTACACTTGCGTTGGACTTTTCACAACAAGTTTTTGGTGCCGTTGCCGGGGACTAATTTGTTATCAATATCGATACTCAGTAATCTTAATTTTAGTCTAGTCGTTTACTATTTACAAATTTACTTAAGCGTTACCTTCTGACACTTGCAGGAGTTCTTTTTATGTATGAGAAAATCTGGAAGTAGTTCCCTTATTCCTTTTGATTCTGAGATAGAAAAGACCTGTCGAAGGAATAGAAAGGCGAGAAGAGAGTCTACCAGAAGTGTGATAGACACAATGGCAGAATAAAACCATCCAAAGGCACTCCGTGATTATGCTCTACCTTCCTTCACGGATACCAATTCGGGTATAAGGCGACCGGCTATTGAAGCAAACTCTTTTGAGATTAAACCAGCTGTCATCCACATGGTCCAGTCAGCCTCGTTCAGTGGATTAGCGAGTGAAGATCCTCATGCTCATATTTCCGGGTTCGTGGAGATCTGCGATACTTTCAAGCACAACGGGGTTGGTGACGGGTGCCGAACCGTACAAAATTAAACTACTAATTGCAACTAATTTGTAGTATAGGATGCAACCAGTGTCGTCTCCCAAGGATTCACCAAAACAACTAATCTTTTAAGAACTTAAACAAGAACAGAATAAGAGGGGGGGTTGTGTTGAATGCAATATACTAAGAATGTAGAAAGCAGTAAACTGAATTTACCAAATAAGAGAAAACGCAATCAACTCAAGCAGGCAACCAAACTCTAATCCATCCTTGTTCACTAAAGATAACCTAGATCTGATTTAATTCTTGGTTAAGTGTTACCTGGAACCCCTAACAATAACACTTAGAATTCCTACTGATTTACCAATCAGGATTCAATTAATCATGGAATTAAGACTCTAGGCAACCGCTCTATATCACTAAATCCAGATTAATTTAATAACCGAATTATCCAAGTTAACCATATATTAAAGACCTTTAAAGTATGATTATCAATCTGATTACTGTTATGAATCTAATCAACCGATTTAAATTCATACAACTCATGGAATCAAAGTACCATTCAATCACATGAAGAAGGGGAGAAGCAGTAATTCAAATTAAATTAAATCAAACCCGGTTGAAGCACAGGAACTCTGGATTGTCAAGTTTGGCTCCTCTTGAATTGATTACAAACGAACTTAGCCTTCCATGGAAGACTTGAACACAAAGTAAAGGGGAAAAACGAACTAAGCAAATGAGGCAGCAGCAGCTCAAGGAATTTCGTATCTCTTTTGATTGTGTATGTTTTGCCTCAACAACTTGAGAATATATACTAGCTGGCTGCCTCCTCTAGGTTTCCTAATGGTTTCCTAATTACAAAATAAACCTAGTTTCCTAAATTATTAATGGTAAAAACATGATCAAGCCCTAGTGTCATGTGTGCTGGCCCAAAAAAGCAGATGTTGGCCCAAATAAACATGCTCTGGTCCAATAGGTAGCCCTAAGGAAAGAAATCAGTCAATGCTGGGCGGAGTGCTGGGCGGAGCAGAAAATCTGGACTGCTTGCACGCGAATTTCAGTTGTCCAGACGCGAGAATCAGCTTCTGGGCTCTTCATATGAAATGTGGAATTTTCTGTCAGCTTTCCAACGAAACTGGAATCACATCAATCGGACATCTATAGCAAAAGATATGGTGAAAAACGTAAGCAGTGCCAGAATTTAACAGTTAAGCAATTAAAATCTACAAGCACCAACAAGTCCAAATCTACAAAACATGTCTAAAAGCCATAAAAATCACTAGAAACACACACTAAAAGACTAAGTATAAGAGAAACAAATAGTATAAAATAATGTGTTATCAAATTCCCCCACACTTAGCTTTTTGCACTCCTGGGCAAAATCACAAGAAACAAACTAACTAGAATAAGAAAAACAGCTCTCCAATCAAATCAAGAATGCAAAGATTAAGGTAAGAAAACAATTCGAACTTAAAGAATAGCAACACTCATGGAACAATATCTCTTGACAACTAAAGAACAAAAAAACATGGCAATTTTATTTAATAGGAATGAGTCAAAGTAGATAGCCTCTCACAAGATAAATAAATGCTCTCAATTCTCTCAAGTGTCTAAGGTAAGTATTTCTCTCCCATCATCCTATCAAAATCACACTACCATAAGCTTGTTCACTTTCTCAATCTCCACTACCTATGTCACATGCATAACACAAATCAAAAGGACTTTTAAAGGGTTGTAATGGGGAAAGGTAAAAGGATGTCAATAATATGGAAAAATGGCTAAAGCACCCAAGGAATCACAAAGAGCATCTAATTATGGAGAATTTCAAGTACTTTATGCATCTTGACTTTGGGCTTCAACTCATTTTTTTTTTTCTTTTCCCAAAACAACTTTATTCTTTTGTTGCTGCTGTATTTTTTTTTTTCTTTTTTTTTTTGAAACATAACACTTAACAATTTCAACCACAACCAATCAGCCACAACTTGATGCTTTGTTTTTGTAAGAGTTTACTCCTTTTTTATTCAATGCAATGCTCTGCAATTCCTAAGGGTTGGGTAGGACATGGTTTTACACTTAGGCTTGCAATGAGCTACACATGAAAGAAAAGATCAATAGGCTCAAAAAGGGGAAATCAAAGGATAACATCAAGGTTAGCTATTTGGTCAAGTAGCTTCTCAAAGAAAGGAATGCCTTAATCACTTCTATGCATGCATGTGCAAATGTAACCTCAACTAAGAAACAGAACAAGTTCTAGAGCGTCAAAATGATAGATGAAAACACACAAGAAAGAATCATGACATATGGCTCAAATCCTCACAGCTTATAAGACTACTAAGAATTAACTTATCCAAATCAAATTTTGTTGCCATATCACTTAAATCCAAGAAGCAAGATAATTGTCCACTCATGTTATAGCACTTAAGAATCAAAATTGCTTCAAACCACTCTCTTCATAACTCTTAAATTGATTGGAAAGAACTAGAAAAATTTAAAAACACATAAAACAGAAAATTAAGCCTAAAACAGAAAACATAACACTAAAAATCTAAACAGAAAATAGTAAAAACAGCAAGTAAAGTAAAATAGGAAAACAGAAAGCATAAAAACACACACAACAAGCTAATCCCTCCCCCACACTTAAATTTTTGCAGTGTCCTCAATGCAAAGCACAAAGCAAACAGTAAAAGCAAGCAAGGCACTAAAAATAAAAGAGAAAGGGAAAGAAAACAGCCTGTGGGTTTAAGTCTCATAAAGGGCAGCAGACAAGTGCACCTCCTCCACCACTTGCTCTTGAAAACCCTCATAGAAAGGTTTCAGTCGATGTCCGTTCACTGGGAAGGTCTGGTTGGTTGCCTCATTCTTGATCTTAATTGCACCATAAGGAAAGACATGAGTCACCACAAAAGGACCCATCCATCGAGAACGAAGCTTGCCGGGCATTAGCTTGAGACGAGAGTTGTAGAGTAGCACTTTCTGACCAATGTAGAACTCTTTTCTCACCAACATCTTGTCATGGACAGCCTTGGTCTTTTCTTTGTAGATTCTGGAATTCTCATAAGCTGCCAACCGGATTTCATCAAGTTCCTGCAGGTGGAGTTTCCTCTGTGATCCGGCTTGGGCTAAATCAAGATTACATTGCTTCACAGCCCAGTACGCCTTATGCTCGATCTCTACTGGAAGGTGACATGCCTTGCCAAAGACTAGCCTGTAAGGGGACATGCCTATAGGGGTCTTGTAGGCAGTCCGATAGGCCCACAATGCATCATCCAAACGCAGGCTCCAGTCCTTTCTGTTGGGCTGGACAGTCTTCTCTAAAATTTGCTTAATCTCCCTATTTGACACCTCTGCTTGCCCATTGGTCTGTGGATGGTAAGGGGTTGACACCTTGTGCACCACACCATACTTTCTCAACAAAGCAGCCATGTGCCTATTGCAGAAGTGTGAACCTTGGTCACTGATGATGGCTCTTGGAACGCCGAACCTGCAGAAAATGTGAGTCCTGACAAAATCTAAGACAACACGAGAATCATCAGTCCGGGTGGCCTTGGCCTCTACCCATTTAGAAACATGGTCCACAGCTAAAAGAATATACACAAAACCAAAAGAAGTAGGGAAAGGACCCATGAAATCGATGCCCCAAACATCAAATATCTCACAAAACAGCAAAGGCTGTTGAGGCATCTCATTCCTACGAGAAATATTACCTGTCCGTTGGCATTGGGCACAATTCTTACAAAAGCTGTACGCATCATGAAATAGGGTAGGCCAATAGAGTCCAGAATCTAAAACTTTACGAGCAGTGCGCTGAGGTCCAAAATGACCACCACATGCAGAAGTATAACAGAACTGTAACACAGACTCAGACTCATGTCCAGGCACACACCTCCTAATTACTTGGTCACTACAGAGTCTCCACAAGTAGGGGTCATCCCACACATAATGTTTGGATTCACTTTTAAGCTTATCTACTTGATGCTTCTTAAAATAAGCAGGTAACTCAGAAGCAACTAAGTAGTTTACCAGGTCAGCATATCAAGGATTTGTACCTTGCAGCTGATAAAGTTGCTCATCCGGGAAGGTTTCTCTGATGGGAAGGTTGTCCAAAGTCAGTGGTATCCGACTCAGGTGATCTGCTACCAAGTTCTAGGCTCCACTCTTGTCTCTGATCTCAAGGTCGAATTCTTGCAAGAGCAGCATCCACCTAATGAGCCTAGGCTTCGCATCCGGCTTCTTGAGCAAGTACTTTAAAGCTGCATGATCAGAGAAAGCAATGACTTTAGAATTAAGCAAATATGAACGGAATTTATCTAAAGCAAACACAATTGCAAGGAGCTCTTTCTCAGTAGTGGTGTAATTTGCTTGGGCAGCATCCAAAGTGCGAGAGGCATAATAAATCACGTGGGACAGCTTGTCCACTCGCTGTGCAAGGACAGCTCCTACTGCAAAGTTTGATGCATCGCACATAAGCTCAAAGGGAAACTCCCAGTTAGGTGGCTGCATGATGGGAGGGGAGGTAAGGCTCTGCTTCAGCTGATCAAAGGCTACTCTGCACTGCTTATCAAGGTCGAAATCCACTTCTTTCTGGAGAAGCTTAGACAATGGCAAGGCAATCTTGCTGAAGTCCTGGATGAATCGCCTGTAAAACCCTGCATGACCAAGAAAGGAACGCACTTCCCGCACACAAGTGGGGTAGGGTAAGGAGGCAATAACATCTATTTTAGCCTTATCTACTTCAATGCCTTTGCTAGAAATTACATGCCCTAAAACTATGCCTTGTTTGACCATAAAGTGACATTTCTCAAAATTAAGAACAAGGTTAGTCTCAATGCATCTATCAAGTACCCTAGCAAGGCTATCTAAACATGCATCAAAAGAGGAGCCATATACAGTAAAGTCATCCATGAATACCTCCATGCAGTGTTCTAAAAAATCAGAAAATATGCTCACCATACACCGCTGGAATGTACCAGGGGCATTACACAGGCCGAAGGGCATCCTCCTATATGCAAATGTGCCGAATGGACAGGTGAAAGTCGTCTTCTCCTGATCCTCTGGGGCTATGTGAATCTGGAAGTAGCCTGAGAAGCCATCCAGGAAGCAGTAATGGGACTTCCCTGCCAGTCTCTCTAACATCTGATCAATAAAGGGTAGAGGGAAGTGATCCTTCCTTGTCGCCTGGTTGAGTCTTCTATATTCGATGCAGACACGCCAACTGTTCTGCACTCTGGTGGGGATCAACTCATTCTTCTCATTGGCTACCACAGTTATGCCACTCTTCTTTGGAACCACTTGAACTGGACTCACCCATTTGCTATCTGAGATGGGGTAGATAATGCCGGCTGACAACAGCTTGCTCACTTCTTTCTTGACCACATCCAGAATCAACGGGTTAAGTCGCCTTTGGGGCTGTCTCACTGGTTTAGCTTCTTCCTCTAATAAAATCCTATGCATGCAGGTGGAGGGGCTAATGCCAGGAATGTCTGCTAGTGTCCATCCAATAGCTGTCTTCCGCTGCTTCAGAATCTGCAACAACCTCTCTTCTTGTTCAGGTTGCAGATTGTTGGCTATGATGACAGGCAGCTTTTCTTCTGCTTCTAGGAAAGCATACTTGAGATGGTCAGGTAACGGTTTCAGCTCAAGAATAGGTGGTTGCTGTACAGAAGGAACTAGCTTGGTTGAAGAAACCAAGTCTGCTGTGTGAAGCTCAGAAACACCTGCAAGCTCTGCACTATGCTCCAAAACAGTCTCATCATATCCCATATATGCAGAAATTTCAGAACAGGCAGCACAACTCCCATCACAACTAGTACATGCGGGGCAATCTAAAGTATCTAGCAAGCCTACTATATCAGGAAATTCAGCTACCAATTCAGCATGCACATCATCAACTAGCAGGTCTATGACATCTATTTGGAACACTGAATGCTCTTCTAGAGGGTGTTTCATGGCATCACTTAAATTAAAACGAATTACAGTGTCACCAAATTCCATGGACAGGGTACCAGCATGCACATCAATTATGGTCTTAGCAGTTTTAAGGAAGGGTCTACCTAAGATCAAAGGGGCATGTCTAGATGTAGACTCATCCTCCATATTTAACACATAAAAATCTGCTGGAAATATTAAATCATTTACCCTAACCAAAACATCCTCAAGAAGGCCTGCAGGATAGGCTGTGCTTCTATTAGCAAGCTGAATGACTACTCCAGTGGGCTTCAGTTCTCCAATCTGCAGTGATGAATAGATGGACTTGGGCATCACGTTGATGGAAGCACCCAGATCTAGCATGGCATTTGTAAACTGCTTGTCTCCAATAGTGCAGGGAATGGTGAAAGTTCCAGGATCAGTGCACTTTGATGGTAAGTTAGGCTGGATCATTGCTGACACGTTTCTGCTCATGCTCACTTTCTCATTGCCTTTCAGTCTTCTCTTGTGGGTACACAAATCCTTCAGAAACCTTGCATACTTGGGAATCTGTTTAATTGCTTCCAGAAGAGGTATATTGACTTCTACCTTCCTGAAAGTATCCATGATCTCTTTATCTAGCTCATGCTCAGCAATTTTCTTGGACTGTGTAATTCTGTTTGGAAAGGGGAGAGGAATACTGGGGGTAGAGCTCTCTGCCTGATCCTGAAGGTGGATTGGCTGCTGTTTTGGAATAGCTTTAGGGGCTGCAGGGTCTGAATTTTTNTCCTTCGTAGAAATATTGGATGAGCAACTGGTCACTGATTTGATGATGGGGGCAGCTTCCACAGAGTTTCTTGAATCTCTCCCAATACTCATGTAGTGTCTCTCCACTGTTTTGCCTTATGCCACATATTTCTTTTCGGATGGCAGCAGCTCTTGAGGCAGGGAAGAATCTTTCAAGAAAGCACCTCTTCAAGTCATTCCAGCATGTGATGATGGATGGCTGCAAGTATAGCCAATCCTTCGCTGCTCCATCTAATGAAAAGGGAAAAGCCCTAAGCTTGATGTGCTCCTCTTCAATTGACTGAGGCTTCATGGTAGAACACACTATGTGAAATTCCTTCAAATGCTTGTGAGGATCTTCACCTGCAAGTCCATGAAACTTTGGGAGCAAGTGTATTAATCCAGACTTTAATTCGAAATTAGCATCAGGATATTGAATACACAAAGGTTGGTAATTATCATCAGGGGCAGCCAACTCCTTAAGTGTCCTAGCCCTAGCATGCATGTCATTATTTCCAGCCCCATTATTAGCAGCAAGATCAACCTCAGGATTAATGTCATTGGCAGCCATATTATGCTCTATGTGATTAGGAGTTCTACGTGCCCTAGCAAGTGTGTACAAAGTTCTCTCTATTTCAGAATCACCTTCAAGTAGTTCAAATTGAGAGGACCGAGTCATGCACTATGCAAATCAAAAGATAACAACACTCTAAAACACACTAGAACACACCAAAACAATAAAATAGTGAATCAATGAAAGAAAAGTGCAAAAACCACAACACACTAAATGCACTAGACAAATGCAAAAAGACACCAAAATAATACTAATTAACCTAACAAAACATTTTTAAAAATTTTTCTACCACCACAGCATGAAATATTGATGAAAAGGAAACTCAAAAATCAAATAAAAAATCTTAAAAAATTGAAAAAGGGGTCTAAACGATGGAATTTGGCCGAGATAGGTTGGTGCTCAATGCAATAGCATTGAGCTATATTTCTCACACCGTTTTCCTTCAACTGACCAATTTTCAGCTCAATCAGAGAACAAAAATCCATACAGAATTTTGACCCGTAAAATCGTAATTTCAAGCCAAAACGCTAGGGAAACAGGGAAAAATTTGGGAATAGGCACAATAATTCACACAATGGGAACCTAAAACAGTAAGGCAACCAAGACAGCAAGAAAAAAAATAATCACAGACCTTACACAATATAGAAATTTTACCAAAAAGTGAACTAAGATAGCAAAGGGGACAGAATAGCAGCAAAGGAGACAAAACAAGGGCAATAATAGCACAAAGTTCAGCTCACAGTGCTTCTCACAAAGCAATTTCTCTGTCCACTAATTTGCAGCTCAATCCCAGTTGGTCAGAATCAAAAACAAGACAGAAACAGAAACACTAACCAGAGAAAGACAACCTAAACAAAACAGGAAAACAAAATAGGAAAACAAGTAGAACAAGGGGAAAACGAAGGAAGAACAATTGCTAGAAACAATAACAGTAAGCAAGCAAAATAGTAATAAAAGAGTTCTAAGAAGATTAATTTGTTAGGTGAAATCCCCGGCAACGGCGCCAAAATTTTGACGGGTGCCGAACCGTACAAAATTAAACTACTAATTGCAACTAAATTGTAGTATAGGATGCAACCAGTGTCGTCTCCCAAGGATTCACCAGAACAACTAATCTTTTAAGAACTTAAGCAAGAACAGAATAAGGGGGGGTTTTGTGTTGAATGCAATATACTAAGAATTAAGAAAGCAGTAAATTGAATTTATCAAATAAGAGAAAACGCAATCAACTCAAGCAGGCAACCAAACTCTAATCCATCCTTGTTCACTAAAGATAACCTAGATCTGATTTAATTCTTGGTTAAGTGTTACCTGGAACCCCTAACAATAACACTTAGAATTCCTACTGATTTACCAATCAGGATTCAATTAATCATGGAATTAAGACTCTAGGCAACCGCTCTATATCACTAAATCCAGATTAATTTAATAACCGAATTATCCAAGTTAACCATATATTAAAGACCTTTAAAGTATGATTATCAATCTGATTACTGTTATGAATCTAATCAACCGATTTAAATTCATACAACTCATGGAATCAAAGTACCATTCAATCACATGAAGAAGGGGAGAAGCAGTAATTCAAATTAAATTAAATCAAACCCGGTTGAAGCACAGGAACTCTGGATTGTCAAGTTTGGCTCCTCTTGAATTGATTACAAACGAACTTAGCCTTCCATGGAAGACTTGAACACAAAGCAAAGGGGAAAAACGAACTAAGCAAAGGAGGCAGCAGCAGCTCAAGGAATTTCGTATCTCTTCTGATTGTGTATATTTGCCTCAACAACTTGAGAATATATACTAGCTGGCTGCCTCCTCTAGGTTTCCTAATGGTTTCCTAATTACAAAATAAACCTAGTTTCCTAAATTATTAATGGTAAAAACATGATCAAGCCCTAGTGTCATGTGTGCTGGCCCAAAAACAGATGTTGGCCCAAATAAACATGCTCTGGTCCAATAGGCAGCCCTAAGGAAAGGAATCAGTCAATGCTGGGCGGAGTGCTGGGCGGAGCAGAAAATCTGGACTGCTTGCACGCGAATTTCAGTTGTCCAGACGCGAGAATCAGCTTCTGGGCTCTTCATATGAAATGTGTAATTTTCTGTCAGCTTTCCAACGAAACTGGAATCACATCAATCGGACATCTATGGCAAAAGATATGGTGAAAAACGTAAGCAGTGCCAGAATTTAACAGTTAAGCAATTAAAATCTACAAGCACCAACAAGTCCAAATCTCCAAAACATGTCTAAAAGCCATNGTCTAAAAGCCATAAAATTCACTAGAAACACACACTAAAAGACTAAGTATAAGAGAAACAAATAGTATAAAATAATGTGTTATCAGTTGGTAATGATGCTATTCGCCTCCGCCTGTTTCCTTTCTCATTACGGGATAAAGCCAAGGCTTGGCTTAAGTCATTGCCAATAGGGACAATCACCACATGGGATATTTTGGCCAAAAAATTCTTGGCAAAATTTTTCACATTAGCTAAAACCGCCAAGCTCCGAAATGACATTGCAACATTTTATCAATTGGAGACTGAGTCACTTCAAGAGGCTTAGGAAAGGTACAAAGAGTTGCTTCGTAGATTTCCTCACCATGGACTACCTGACTGGTTGCAATTACAGACCTTTTATAATGGGTTGCTGAATTCCACCAAGACCCTTGTTGATGCCGCTGCTGGTGGATCTTTGATGAGGAAAACATATGAGGATGCCAATGACTTGCTAGAAGAGATGGCTACCAATGCCTATCAGTGGCCTGCTGAAAGGTCCACTTCAAGAAAGGTGCTTGGGGTTCATGAGGTTGACGTCTTTACCACTTTATATGCAAAAATTGACTCGCTAGCTAAGCAGTTGACTGTCCGGAATGTAAATGTCATCCAGTCACCTCTTGAAAACTATGACCATTGTGGAGGTCCTCACGTCAATACAGATTGTCATGTGGGCAATCCATTCTCTGCATCCCAGGCTGAGGAAGCAAAGTATGTGGGAAATCAGAATAGGCCAAATAACCCCTACTCGAACACTTATAATCAGGGGTGGAGGAATCATCTGAACTTTTCTTGGAAAAACAACCAAAATTATGCTCAACCACCTGTGCAAGCAAAGGTTTCTTTGGAGGACGCTCTAGCCCAGCTCACCATGAATACAAGCCAATTCATGGCTCGAACCGATGCCTCTATTCGTAACCTGGAAGTTCAAGTGGGCCAGCTCTCCACCCTGCTCACTACCAGACAACAGGGGTCATTGCCTAGTGATACTGAGGCTAACCCTAAAGAACACATCAAGGCCATTACCCTTCGTAGTGGTAAGACCTTGGATGAACCCTATGACACCACAAAGACGCTCCCTTGTAAGCCATATGCACCTGAGGTAAAGGAAACCCCTCCAGTGGAGACACTTGTGGCACCTATGGGGAAAACATCTAAACTGTTCCCAGACAATCGTCCCCCCTATGTTCCACCTCTACCATTCCCTCAGAGATTGCAAAAGAAGAAGCTGAACTCACAATTCTCTAAGTTTCTGGAAGCATTCAAGAAGCTTCACATCAATATACCATTTGCTGATGCTCTTGAACAGATGGCCAATTACGTAAAATTTATGAAGGATATACTGTCTAACAAGAGGAAGCTGGAAGCTTTTGAGACTGTTGCACTTACTGAGGAGTGTAGCGCTATTCTTCAAAAGAAACTACCACCTAAATTAAAAGATCCAAGGAGTTTTACCATACCTTGTACTATTGGAGATTCTTTTTTCGGTAAAGCCCTTTGTGATTTAGGTGCTAGTATTAACTTGATGCCTTTGTCTATTTACAGGAAATTGGGTCTTGGAGAAGCAAAACCTACTACAGTCTCACTACAGTTAGCTAACCGATCAATCAAATACTCCAGGGGTATCATTGAAGATGTGCTAGTCAAGGTGGACAAGTTCATTTTCCCTGCTGATTTCATTGTTCTGGACATGGAGGAAGACCAAGAAATCTCAATTATTCTTGGTCGACCATTCTTAGCTACTGGGAGGACTTTGATTGACGTGCAGAAAGGGCAATTAATTTTGAGGGTACAAGATGAGGAAGTAGCCTTCAATGTCTTCAAGGCCATGAAGCACCCTCTTGACGATGATAGTTGTTTCCGAATTGACATCGTTGATGAGTGTACTAGAGAGTTTGTTCGAGCCACTAGTCCTACAGAACCGCTTGAGACCTGCTTGCTCGGAAATTCTAATCCTGATGATCCAGAGATTCGAGCATGTGTGAGTCAGCTTGAGGCCTCAACTCCTATCTTTATCCGTTGTCCGTTTGAAGAGTTAGGGACAGGGGCCAGCAGACTAGTGACCTCCATTCAAAAGCCATCAACTTTATAGCCCAAGTCGTTACCTGGACATTTGAAATATGAATTTTTGGGGGACTCATCTACTTTGCCGGTCATTCTTTCTACCTTTTTGACGACTGATCAGGAAGATAAGCTACTAAGAGTGCTTCGGGAACACAAGACCACCATTGGGTGGTCCATTGCTGATATCAGAGGTATAAGTCCTTCTTTGTGCAAGCACAAAATTCTGATGGAGGATAGCTATCGACCTTCTGTGGAGCACCAATGCCGATTGAACCCTAACATGAAAGAGGTAGTGAGAGCATAAGTACTGAAGCTTCTGGATGCATGGATTATCTATCCTATCTCCGACAGTGCCTGGGTCAGTCCTATGCAAGTGGTTCCCAAGAAAGGTGGGATGATTGTGATTAAAAATGAGAAAGATGAGTTAATCCCCACGAGGACTATGATAGGGTGGCGAGTCTGTATCGATTACAGGAAGCTCAACACAGCCACTCGCAAGGACCATTTTCCTCTTCCTTTCATCGATCAGATGCTCGATCGACTAGCTGGGCATCCCTACTATTGCTTCCTGGATGGGTATTCTGGCTATAATCAGATTTCCATAGCACTTGAAGACCAAGAGAAGACTACCTTCACTTGCCCTTATGGTACTTTCGCTTTCCGGCGCATGCCTTTTGGGTTATGCAATGCACCGGCTAATTTTCAGCGGTGCATGATGACGATATTTTCTGATATGGTGGAGCGCTTCATTGAGGTTTTCATGGATGACTTCTCCGTCTTTGGGGAGTCTTTTGACACTTTCCTGGTTAATCTCTCATCCGTTCTCAAAAGGTGTGAGGAAACCAATCTGGTGCTAAACTAGGAAAAATGTCACTTCATGGTGACAGAAGGCATAGTTTTGGGGCACAAAGTCTCTGCTGCTGGTGTTGAAGTGGATAGGGCAAAGATTGCCACAATTGAGAAATTGCCTCCTCCTACCTTGGTCAAAGGTGTGCGAAGTTTTCTGGGGCATGCTGGGTTCTACATACGGTTTATTAAGGATTTCTCCAAGATCACAAAACCCCTGTGTAATTTACTTCTTAAGGAGGTTCCCTTCCTATTTGATGCAGATTGCATAGTGGCATTTGAGGTTCTGAAAGAAGCCTTGATCTCCGCCCCTATTATTGTAGCCCCGGATTGGGATCTTCCATTCTAGCTGATGTGCGATGCCAGCGATTTTGCCATCGGGGCTATTTTGGGACAAAGCCAGAATAAGAATTTTCATGTCATCTACTATGCGAGTCGCACTTTGAATCCTGCACAGATGAACTATGCTACCACTGAAAAGGAGCTATTGGCTGTGGTATTTTCCTTTGATAAGTTTAGACCGTATTTGATAGGCACCAAGACGATAGTCTTTATTGACCACTCGGCTATCAAGTACTTGATTGAGAAGAAAGATGCAAAACCCAGGCTCATTAGGTAGGTACTTCTACTTCAAGAGTTTGACCTTGAAATTAAAGATAAAAAAGGAAAGGAGAATGTGGTGGCGGATCATCTGTCTCGTTTAGAACCACATGAGCAGCAGGCACCTTCCACTCCCCAAATTGATGATGTCTTCCCTGATGAGCAGCTCTATCGTACCATAGCTGGACAGTCCCCTTGGTTTGCGGATTTTGCAAATTTTCTAGCAACCAAGGCACTTCCACCAAAGCAAAGTAGTCAACAATGGAAGAAGTTTTATTCTGATGTGAAGCATTATCTTTGGGATGATCCGTTTCTATACAAACATTGTTCTGATCTTATTATCAGAAAATGTATTCCTGAAGCAGAAATGGCTCACATTCTTCGTCATTGCCATTCTTCAGAGTATGGGGCTCATTTTGGAGCTAACCGCACTGCGGCCAAAGTTCTTCAGTCGGGATTTTACTGGCCAACATTATTCAAAGATACTCATGCATTTGTCTCCTCATGTGACCGGTGTCAAAGGACGGGGAATATTTCTAACCGTCATGAGATGCCTTTAACTATTATCCTAGAGGTATAGCTGTTCGATGTGTGAGGCATCGATTTCATGGGACCCTTCCCATCGTCCTTCAACAACCAATACATCTTAGTAGCGGTTGGCTGTGTCCAAATGGGTTAAGGCTGCTGCCTTACCTACGAATGATTCTCGAGTGGTAGTGAACTTCCTCCGAAAGAATATTCTTACTCGGTTCGGAACCCCGAGAGCAATCATCAATGATGGGGGGAAGCATTTCTGCAATAAGCAATTCGAGACTTTATTGGCCAAGTATGGGGTCAAGCATAAGGTAGCCACTCCTTATCATCCTCAAACAAGTGGTCAAGTGGAGATTTCAAATAGGGAGCTGAAGTGGATCCTAGAAAAGACAGTGAATGCCAACAGAAAGGATTGGTCCAAAAAGCTTGATGATGCACTCTGGGCGTATCGCACGACTTTTAAGACACCGATTGGTATGTCTCCATACCGGTTGGTGTTTGGTAAGGCTTGCCATCTGCCTGTTGAGTTAGAACATCATGCTTACTGGGCCACCAAAAAGCTAAACTTTGATCTCCAAGTTGCGGGTGAAAAACGCTATCTTCAACTGAATGAAATGGACGAGTTTTGTCAAGGGGCTTACGAGAATGCCAAGCTTTATAAAGAGCGGACAAAGAAATGGCATGATAAGCATATTGTGGAGCGTGACTTTGCCCCTGGTCAACAAGTCCTCTTTTTCAATTCCCGTTTGAGGTTTTTCCCTGGAAAACTAAGATCTAGGTGGTCGGGACCTTTTACTGTGGTTCAAGTATTCCCACATGGAGCTGTGGAAATTCAAAGTCTGGACAGAAAGTTTAAAGTTAATGGTCAGCGACTCAAGAGCTACATTGATGGTGTGAAAGATTTACCCAAATCTTCCATCACCCTTGAAGAACCCAAGTGATCCTTTCGAGATAGTCTAGCTAAAGACTATAAAATTAGCACTTATTAGGAGGCAACTCAAGTGTCTTTGGCACATTCTTTTACTTGTATTTTGGTTTAAAGTTTCATTTATTTTAATTTAGAAACATTTAGTGTCGTGTTTAATGTTTGGTTTCTTGTTATCTTGCAAGGTACCAACTCAGATTTTGGCAAAAAGATGCTTAATGGGGATCAATGAGTGTGAAAATGTCTTAACATGCCAGCTTGGACAGAGAGGAAGAGCTGCAGCTCTCTTAATTTGGCGCTATGGGGCTTGAAAAGCCTCTAAGAAGTGTTGAACCAGAGACTTGGCGTTGCGGCGCCCATCCTATAGCGTTGTAGTGCTCAAAAACACATTATGGTACAGACAGGGCAACAGCTTGGCGCTGCGGCGCCCGTAAGATAGCATTGCGGCGCTTGATACTTCAAGGTGGGCCGAGACTGGGAGTTGCGGCGCCCACACTTGTCATCCCACCTTTCTTTAATTTTACATGGCGCATATTGGGGTTAAGGAGGTTAGTATTTCTTTTTGTTTCCTTTTGTACACACCCACACCAAAACTCTTTCATCTCCTCCCTTCGTTCTCTCATATTCCACCCCATAACCCATTCACGCAACACACACCCCACTCACCTATTCACAAATCTTTCACTCATCACTTCAAAAATCACTCACCCATTAAGTTTCGGCCCTCTTTGCTCACTACCCACACTTTTTCACTTTTAAAATTCTCTCAAATTTCACTCTCACTCAAGCACACCGAGCTCCATTGGTACAAGAGGGATTTTTTATTTTTTTCATCCAATCAAGGTAATTCCTTCACTCTCTTCTCTCATTTTGATTATCTTGGGTGTTTATTGGCCAAATTGGAGGAAAGGCATGAATTCAATGGCTTTGAGATATTGTTTTGTGCTTCATGCCCACCAAGTGTTTGATAAATTGCCTCTATGCATGCTTGCTTCTTATTGGGTGCGACTTTGCCATGCTTGCATGTGTTCTTGCCTTAGCTTGTTACCATGCATTTTTGTTAAGCATATGCTCATGGTTCCCAACCTTTTTATATGCATTCTTTCATCCACACTTTAGGAAATTTGCTAATTCTAGGCAATAACTTGAAAGTTGTGCACTTGTCACTATGAAGGGGGATTTCCACTCCATGTAACTTTGACTCTTTGTGTGCATGCATTAACTTAGCTAAGTTACTACCAAACTCCCTCTTCCCTTGTTTACTCTTAGCCTTGTCTTACTCATATTTGCCATATTTTGCTCTTGCTTGAATAAAATGAGTACCCCTCATTGGCTTAGTTGCTTGCCTGCAGTGGTATACCTAGGGTACCTCCATGCTTCAATGCTTTGAATGTAACTCCCTTGTTCAAGTTATATGAATTTTGTCCTTATGAGGCAGTGCATCATTGTTAGCGCTTAATTAGCCTACTTTGTGTCCCCGATACATATGGGCCTTGCTAGTAAACAATAAGTTTCTCGTATTCTCTGTTCATCAGATTTAGCGTGCTAGCTCACTCACTTTTTGCTAGTGACTCATTCTTGCTTGGATCATGCTTGTCATACTTGTGTAGTTCTGTGGTTCTCTAGTCCCTAGTGCATGAGATGTGTACTCTAATTAGTGTTTTGACACTGGTTTTTGTTTAGTCGTGCATATCTAGATATTCTTGATGCTAATTTTTTCTAATTCCTTCAGGTTTTGCAGCTACTTGTCCTTAACAACCATGTCCACAAAAAGGCAAAAGACAACTTGCGGGACCACCTCTTCATCACCGCAGATGTTTGACAAACATCGGTTCGTCAGTCCAGAGGCGTTCCAAAGGTACCAAGTTTCCATAGCTCGACGCTCCATAGTACCAGAGTGGGGCATCCAGCTCTCTCCTACCGGTGATTATGTCGGCATTTACTGGAAGATTGTGCAGCGATGATGGACGCATTTTGTTAAACAGCTTGATGCTGCTGTGGTTGCTATGGTGCGCGAATTCTATGCTAACACCCCTGAGCGTGACCAAGACAAAGTGTTTGTGCGCGGCAAACTCGTGCCTTTTAGCCGGGAAGCCATCAACCGCATTTATCAGCTACCAACCGTAAAGGACGATGCCTATCGTGCCCTTGTTGAGACCAACGACTGTGATGTGGACGAGATTACACGCCTTCTCCGCCGCCCCGGGACAAAATGGAAAATGTCCGATGACCGTGCCCTTTCCTTCCACCAGGACACACTCGATACAGTGGGCAAAGCTTGGCTTCAGTTTCTCTCGGCAAAACTTCTCCTTGTACGCCATCTCAATGACGTGGTGACTGACCGTGCCATCCTACTCTATGCCATCGTAGCTGATTTACCCCTTGATGTGGGCCATATTATTCATGACAATATCCTTGACATCACCTGTGGGGCCACTACTAGTGGCTTCGCTCATCCATCTTTGATCACCGAACTCTATAAACAGACGGGAGTTCAATGGAGCGCTGATGAAGAACTTTGTGCCCCTCAGCATGCTCTCGATGATAACATCCTTTATGCTTTCAAGACTCGGAGATCTTCCTCCACAGAGCCAGCCAGTTCCTCACAACCTCTTCAGCAACGACAACCCATTACTGCCGTTGAGAGGTTTGATCGAATCAAGGCGGACATTCATGGCATCCACACGCCATTCAGGGCACTCTCACTCAGCAGCAAGCTTTCCAGGACCGGGTCGACAGTTTCATGCAGTCACAGACGCATGCACTGAACCAGTTGATGAGGCAGTGCACACTCGCCCCTGGGCCCATTCCCACCATGCCATCAGATCCAGCACCTCCAGCTTCGCAAGAGGACGGCGACCATGCCACATGACCCACCGCTACCTCAGGGAAGTCTCATTCACCCTTTCTTATAGTTATTTTGAACATTGGGGACAATGTTGTATTCTAAGTTTGGGGGTAGTGGGATTTTTATCCCTTTAGACTTTAGGGTATTTAGAATGTTTATGTATGCATTTTTATTTCCTGATCTTAGGATGTTAATTTAAAAAAAAAAAAAAATCTGAAAACTTTGGGCCTATGATAAAACTATTTTCTATTGATCACATCTCTAAAAAAATGATAGATGTTTGTGTGTCTAAGAACTCCAAAGCTTACTCTTGTTTGACTGAATCTCTGTGAATCACAAAGCACATAGCTTTGCTTGCTTGAAGTTGACATTGTTTAATGACGATTATGTGAACTGAACTTTTTCAAGGTCTCTTGAACACTAGAACTTGCTTGATTGTCAGTCGAGGCGAAATCCTAGGCTGCACAATGTTAGGGATATGATTTAGGCCATATTTGCTCAGTTTGGACCTTTCTAGCTAACCTTGTGAATGATGATTAAATCCCTAGCACACCCCCATTGAGCTTAAAGTAGCCTTTTCTTTATCACCCTTATTCACCTTAGCCTTTGGATGAATCTCTTTCTGTACCCTTCACTTAGAGCATTTATTCAGTTAAAAGAGCATCTAGAGCTAAGAATTTTGAGAAGAATGAGTGGAGAAAAGAAAAGAAAAATAGCAATATACCACCAAAGTCAATGAGTTACAATCCTGCTGTACAAGAAATGAAATGTGCAATAAAAAGGAAAGAAATCCCATAAAAGCACAAAGCTCAGGATGTAGTAACCCAAAGTGAATACAAGTTTTGTTGGTGGATATCAAAACAGAGATGAAAATAAGTTTGGGGGAGTTAGAAGTGAAAGAAAGAAGAGTGTTAGCTCGTGAATCTTGCTCTAACTAAAAAGGTGGGATGAGTGAACTAAGTCATTCTGTTGTCTTTTATCTTACCCTTCACCCAGCCACATTACAAACCAAACAAAAGTCCTATTGATCCTCTATGTTGTTTAGCCTACATTAGTGGAGATTGGCATGAAAAGCAAGCATATGGTGCTCCGAAGAAATTAAAATTGAGACTAACACTGCTATGAGTTTGCATAATCTGATTTAAGTAGAAAGAGTAGAGTAAGCAAGGCTACTTTCACACACACACAAAATTCCAGTTTAAAGAGAGTAGCTTTTGGTTGAAATTAGATACATGCGTGTCATCTTGAAAATTTTCTAAAAGTTGTGGTCAATTAAATTCTTTGAGGCCTGTATGGAGAGTAAGAAAAGTTTACATTTCTTAGTGAATTCCTAAATAAAAAATTATTTTCTTTGCTCGAGGACTAGCAAATGTTAAGTTTGGGGGTATTTGTTGAGTGAGTTTTATACTCACTCTTTAGATGTCTTTTACTAAAGTATTTGGTTGGTTTTTTGAGGAATAATGGCCATTGAATGTAAGTTTTATGTTAAATTGTAGAACTCATGGGCTAAAGTGAAGGAATGAAGTATATGGAGGATTTGGATAGAAACCCAGCGCTGCAACCCTTGAAATTCAGTGCCGCAGCCTTTGGAGCATTAGAATGCACGAACTGGATAGCAAGCCAACGCCGCAGCGCCAGAAATCCAGCACCGCAGCGCCAAAGTACTGAAAACTCAATCTCAGGCAGACAATCAGCGCCGCAGCGCCCGCAACAGAAAAATGGGGAACCCAGCCAGCGTTTCAGCGTCGCAGCGCCAGTGCGTGAACTACTGCTACACGTCACTCTATTTCTTTAGTTTTAGGGCTTCTCTTTAGGGGTATAAATAGGAAATCTAGGGAATTAGATAGGAGTTCGTTCTTAGACACTTTTGGAGGCACGAAGGAGGCAAAGCAAGGATTGAAGGGAGGATATGCATAGCTGATTCGAACTTCAAACCAGAGTTTTTTCTCTTTTACCTTTGAATCATGTCTAAATTTTGTTCTTTCTTGTTCTCTTCTTCTAGTATGAACTAATTTTCTTATTTAGGGGTACGATGTAGCCTAATTAGGACAGTTGTAGTTTCTTATGAAATTAATTTCATGATTTATCTCTTCAATTTGAGCGTTTATCTCTTCTCGTAATGCTTCTGATTGTCTGGTCAATAATTAGATGAATTGTTAATCACAATGAAATCGAAAGAAGAATTGTGTGTCAAGTTCCTTGGGGTAAATGCCATGAGTTGCATAGAGGATAGGAATATACCTCCATGGCTCATGTAATCAGTTAAAAAGATCCACAGAACTGAATGAATTCGTAATTATTGTAACTCATATAGGGACATACAAGGTTAGTAATTAAGGGATATTTACACTAGACCTTGGGAGAGGCTAGTGAATAAATTAAGGAATCTTGATTAGCAAATAGGAAGATAAATTGGAGTTAATGGATTAATGAATGAAAGCTAGAAGTAATTATGGTGAAATTTGAACCCTAGGTTTTCTCTCTTGCTTACTCCATCATTTTGCTGGTTTAATTTGTTATTTTTCTGGTTTACTTCATTTTCATTCTACTTTAAGTTGTTTCTTGAAAATCCCTTCATACCGATTGATTAGATAAAATTAAGGTTGAAAAAATTTCGGTACTTAATGCATTAGTCCTCGTGAGAACGATAACTTTATCTTATTTTATTACTTGCAAACGACAGCGTACACTTGTGTTGGACTTTTCACAACAGAGTGTTTTGAGGAGAGTTCTGGATATTCTGAGTGTTTCGGTGAGAATGGTTGAAAAGCTTGTTCTTTGTGTTCAATGAATAATGTTTATAGTGGAGAGAAGATGAGGCTATGTGAAGATGCTCTAAAGATGAATGTTGTAGATATTTTGAAAGTAGAACGTTGGAAGTCTGATTAAAGATGGGTTAGAGCATTAAATGCTAGACGTGCAGCTGGGGCAAGAATCTTCATATTTATCCTTAAGGGTATTTAATGCTAGGCAAAGAAGAGTAAAGAAAATATTAGATTTCCACTTAAGGTTGATGGTGTTTGGTTCTAAGTATTAAATGCAAGGTTGAAGGGGTTCTACCTCTGGTGCCATGCAAGTGTCATGGATGACTTGCTCATCTTGCTTCCATTTTGATTGATAAGCTGAGGAGTGATGTGGGGTTCAGCTCCCCAGGATACATAAGAATGGTTTAAGGTTAATTTGAATTAAAGAGGGTAAGTTAGAAGGCAAAAGGAATAAAGGATAAAGTCAAGGGAATGTCCTGTCACATCAGCTGAGAGAGAAATTTCAGACTTTCTCTTACCTATGGGTCCCGCACATCTTTTCAAGCCTTCTTGCAAAGAGGCCTTGGATAGGTCATTAAAACCTCTTCTCAATGGGCTTTCCCTCAGCCCAAATCCAACCAAGCCTCTACACCAGAGATGATTCCCGCTATAGGAGCGATATTATCTTGAGGAGCCTCTTACCCATGAGGTCTCTTGCCTCAAAGGATAGTCAAGTGGTGTCCAAAACTTGGCTATCAGCTAGAGCTACCTCCAGGGAGTGAATACTGCAGTTGGAGGAGTAGGCCATAGGCCTTTCTACTTAGGGGATGCTCTAAGGGGCGTTTTGGGCACCCAAGTGTATTAGTTGTAGGAAGTACCTAGTGGAGACAACCTTGAAAGTCTCTCAGCAGAGGTGACTTCTCTTATTGGACTGTAGTTGTGTCATTATGTGGCTCTAACTGGGCCAATGCTCATTATTTAAGTCATGTGGGCTCTATTGGGCCATTATCTGGTTTAAGTGGGCCTTATGCAAAATCCTGTATTTACATTAGGCCCCTTGTTCATTGAGAAAATGTGATTTTGTTAATGAACATAGAAGAAGAGTGGATTCCTCTTGGTCTTACCTCAAGCCGGTGACTCTTTACGGGACCAGTTGTGGCTTCTTTGGGTCTCTTGCCTCTGCTTGGAGCCATAGCCCCCCTAGTCTCTCATGGGACTGTTTAAAAATTTTATTTCTGACCTCTCATGGGGTCTTCAATCTTTTTTACCTCCCTTGGGTTAGTGATGACTTCCTAGGTATTCTTCTTTTAATTAGGATTGTTGCCTCTTGGTCTCTTGTGGGACCAAGTTAATTTGTCCAAGCGACTCATCTTAGAGTTCTATAACTTAGCAAGAATTCTGACTTTCAAAGGCTCTTCAGATATGGGTTGCACCTACTTTGGGCCTTATGTGGTTCCTTGGTGGATCCAAGCCTTTTGGCCTTTTTTGCCCATTACCTTTTAGTTACCCTTTTCCATTTAGTTTCCTGATCTGTTTAGTTACTAGGGCAAGGTGGTTACTTCCTACTTCCTCAGGAGCATGCCCTATGGTCTCCAATGGCAATTACCAAGGCTGGGTCAGGCACCTGGAATAAATGGCAACTGCCATTTTAGCTTTTCAGAACTACTACTCCTACAACTTTTGTCTGCATGGGCGACGTGGCCATTTACCATTTCCCCTTCTTCAAAGTGATGATGCCACATTAATTGGAGGGTGTGAGATATGTCTCCAGACCATTTCCCTCTTTAAGTTTCAAAATCAATTCTTCTTTCTCTATTTAAACTTCCTTCCTCTTTCTTCTACTGTTTTTACCTTGCTCAAATTTTTTGCTTCTCTTCTTTATTTTCTGAAGTTTATCTCCATTGTTGCTAGTCCTTCTCTGGACTTTTCTATTTCCCTTCAAAGATCTTCTTCTTCTTTTCTTGTTGGTCATTTACTTCGACCATCTAGGAAACTTCTTCTCTTCTACCTTCTCTTTTTCCACTATTTATGCTACTGCTCATTCTCTGAAAATGGTGAAAAAGTCTTCTTCTCAAGTTCCTCCTCTAGCCAATTGAGAGAATATTGTTTCCTCCCCCCGCCCCCCCCCCCCC